>VXAX01002463.1:1082051-1171023 GCA_013399835.1 Leptocoma aspasia
GGGGTGTCTGGGGGGCACGCCGGCAGCAGGTGCCGTGGGGTGCAAGTCTGTGGGGTACCTGCAGGCCGACGCAGGCAGGTGAGACAGGAGTGCGCACGGAGTGCCAGCCGAGGGGACAGACGGTGCGGCTGTGGGGTGTGGGCAGCAGGGAGAAGGCAGGTGAGGGACGCGCAGTGGGGCTCAGGGGGGTGGTGGAGGCACCCGAGGCAGGTCGCTGCTGGAGGGTGCAGCCCCAGGGGAGCTGGCAGGTCCGGTTCACCCGTGGGTGCTGGGGAGGGCAAAGGTGCGATTTGGGGCTGGGTGTGGGAGAGGGATGGAGTGCCAGGCGAGGAGTGTCGTGTTTGGGGGCAGGAGAAAGCGGGGTGCTGCCTGGTGGGCAGAGGTCCAGCAGCAACGGAGGAGGCATAAGGAGAAGGGAGGGTGGTTCAGGGTTGGTGGGTCTGGTCGGGATGGGGGGATGGGGCCTGGCAGCACACGACTGAGAGCACTGGGGCATATGAGCACCCCAAACGTCGCCACTCCAAATGTGACCACTCCCAAATGTGGCCACCCCAAGTGGAGCCAGCACCAAATGGGAAAGGTCGTTATGTAACAGGAGGGACATGCAGCCCTGCCAGGAGTCATCGGTGCGAAACCTCGCAGGGAACTGCACCGAGCCCTTCTCCTTCTGCCAGGCAGCACCAGCTGGGAGGGAGATACTTTAGAAGCGAGTGTGGGATAAGAGATATTCCTTAAAAGAAAAAAGCCGATCCTAAAACATCATCCTATATGAAAAAATAAAGGCAAGGAGCAGAAAGTTGCACGGAGGGATGCAGGGGACTCGGCGGGTGGTTTGCCCTCAGTGTGTGGCCAAGGCAGTGGCATTCTGGGCTTTTCGCCTCCCCTGGGCAGTGATGAGTGCTGCTGGTCTTGCCAGTTGTGTTGCTTCAAACAGGGAAAATCCAGGCAGGAGCCTGAGTGGGAGGCTGCAGTCTTGCCTGGCAGTGGCCTCTGTCTCGCTGGGCTGCAATCGCTGCTCGCAGGCGCTCCGTAACATCCAGTGGGCTTCAGGGATGCTACAGCTGTGGGCAGGCTTCTGTCTGTAGGATCCCTGTGAGCTTTCACACAGCGAGTGTGAAAAAAATACCTCTGAGTGAAACTGTGCTCGTTTTCCTTTACATTTTTCTCAGTTTCCCTTGCTGGAGAGTCACAACCCCCCTGCTTTGGATTCTGCCAGTGAAAAGTTGTTCGTAGCTCTTTGAACAATTTAAAATTAAATACCTGTGGGGCTGTTTAGGCTGCTGTAATGAGAGAAGCTGAGGAAGCCATGCAGGTCTGTTGTCTCTGTCCAATTTTGGCACTGCTCCTTTATTACTGTCCAGTGTCTGTGTTTGCTGTTGTGCAGTGCTGGGCTTCCAGGGGCTTTTAGGGTCCTGGAGCATGCAGGGCTGGTGAGTGGAGGAGCAGAGTCTGCTGTAGCACTGGCCATCCATGCTTCTCTCCTGCCAGAAACACCAGGTTGTTTTTTCCGGCCATGCTCCAGCCCTCGTACACTGAGCTGATGTTCCTGAGCCTCCTGGGAAGCTGCTGCTGGGGAGCTGCCCTCCCTTGCAATTAATTAACGCAATTAAAGAGGTGGGCCAAGTGGGGCTGTGCTGTGGAGCAGCAGTGGGCTGGGGATGATGTTGAGCTATGCCAGTGTTTAAAACCTAAGCGTGGGAGGGGTGTGGGGGGCTGAGATGACACTGAGGGATTTTAATTCAAGGTAGCAAAGTGGCAATGAAGGGAAATCAGGCCTCGAGAAGAAAGTCGCTTTTGTGAGGTGCGGGAGTGGGCACATAAGACAGACCATATGTTGTGAAAGGTTCAGCAGAGCACAGGATGTGCTGGCCAAGTAGTGAGTGTGCAGTGCAAAAGGTGCTGCTCCAGAAATCTCAAGTGGCCAGAGAAAGTGAGTTTCTCTCAATATCAGAGCAATTAGGTTTTTTCCCTCTGAATTAAGTAACCTAAATCTGCATATAAGC
This sequence comes from Leptocoma aspasia, assembly GCA_013399835.1. Lineage (NCBI taxonomy): Eukaryota > Metazoa > Chordata > Aves > Passeriformes > Nectariniidae > Leptocoma > Leptocoma aspasia. Next base: position 1,084,055 of record VXAX01002463.1, read on the forward strand.
CAGTGAAAACCATAGTAGTATGACTTTTCTGTGTCATTTTTCACAGTTTGCTTTGTGTTACACAGAGAAATAGTCTGAATACCTTATAGGGGCTACCCCAGATTTTGGGGTTTTGTGTTTAAATCCCTAATAACAGTTTCTAAGGAACTGTGCATCCACTATGAAGATACTTCAGAGAGTAGAAACCACAAATAGGAGCAGCATCTTCTCACTAGGTCGCAACATCTACCACTATTTATAAAGTTTGATTTTCTGCTTGCATGCTTTGACAAGGCACGGGGGAGCCAGAGGTTGGAGGGAAGCTGGGAGCAGTGCTCAGCTGTGGGGTGGTTTGGCTCTGCCAGCAGAATGCAGCTCTGGAAAAGCTCAACATGGTGCAGGGTTGCATTAGGCAAGGTGTTTTCAGTGCAGACCTCACCCTTGTGCAAGGAGCTGCTGGAATCTCACCTGAGGAGGCTGTGCCTGACTTTGGTACTCCAGCAAGGAAAGACTGAATCTGAGGAGGGAGGGAAGGGTTGCTTCTGGTCTGCTCAGACAAACAGAGCCTCTAGCCTGAAAGGAGGTGAAAAGCTGGGGCATCATTAACCTGTGGGATCAAAGGAACCCAGATTGGTTGCTGATGCATTTGGACAGAAAGCTTTCTAGTGCCTGGCAAGTTCTGGTCTGTTCATTCAGAAACCCCCTAAGCAGAAGGGACAAGCTCATTTCGATGGATGGATGGATGGATGGATGAAAAAGGCTTGGATGGCAGAGCAGGGATGATCCCAAGTTCAGAACTGTAGCTTGGGGCACAGTGCTTTACATGACTGGTTTTCCTGGTACCCTGCAGAGAGACTTTATTGCTGCTTCTGATTGTATGTGCCTGATTTATGCTGGATTCATTCAGGTTTTTGGTCTCTGCTGCTCAGCTGTGGAGCTTGTGAAAGGTTCTTTTTGACACCTGGATGCATGAGCTCAGACTGAAGGGTGGGAGAGAGGAATAAGGGCAATCTGCTGGGAAGCATCAAGGACCAGCCACAAGTTTGGGAGCTGTCTGTGGGAGCAGCAGTGCTTTCAGCACCACTGTTTCTGTGGAGCTGGGTGATGTACATTGCAAGCAGCCAGGCAGGCTGCAGGCTGTGAGGCCAGGAGGCAGCTTGCCCCCATGACACCCTGGCAGAGGTGCCAGGACCTTTGTTTTCCACACTGAGTTATACCCCAGGATTTCTTAGGCCTCAAGGTAGGCTTGCTGTGAGCTGAAGGCCTTGAAGCGACCAAGAGGGAATATCTCCAGTACTGCATGGTAGAGCCTTTGGCATGGGCTGTGATCTCCCCCAGAGCCTTCCCCTGGCTTGGAACAATGGCAAGGCAAGGCTGATCCTGTTTACCCTGCTGTACATTCAGCATTGCTCTGTTTGCCAGGTGATGGAGCTTGAAGTAAAAAATCTGGTGATAGGGAGTATAGGAGTAACAGAACTGAAAGAAAGCCCTTTAAATCAGAGAAACTTTGGACAAACCATTGCAGTTTGGATGCTCCCTTTTACCCTCTCAGTAGCTGAGAGTGTGTTTGCTTGCCATGAAGTACCATCACAATGAGAGATAAGAAGTTTATACATAAAGATAATTGTTTTTAAAAAAGCAACTTTGCCTATTTCTTTTTAAATGGGCACTTTTCCCAAGCTTGCAGAAATGAGCAGTCGATGTCCATTTTCATATGACTGTGCTAGAAATAAAACCAGACTGTGTGATGGGAAGTCAGGCTGCAGAGAGGGCTCATGCTCACCTGCAGAGCCCAGAGAGCCATCTCCATCCTCATTTCCATGCTCTACTCTCCCCAAAGGCTCTGAGCCCTGCACAGGATGGGGCAGAGGCATCACCGTCAGAGGCATTACTGGGGATTTCCTCAAATATTAAAATAGTTTTTCCCTGGCTGAGCCATGGACTGGCACTCTGGAAAAGCCTGCCATGCTTCTGCACTTATTGAGCATTAGTTTATTTGCTGCAAGACATTTGGAGGGTCAGGAAGGAACTGAGGCTGGGTTTAAGTGCAGAGGGGAAGAACAGATACACAATGTTTTGAGATCATTAAACTTGTGTGAGCAAAACAAAAAGTAGGAGTAGAAAATGGTGTACCATGATGGATCGAGTCAAAATATTTGTGGTGTTGAATACCCCACTGGCCTTCAATACATCTTCCCCTGTGATGGGCAGGTGGTGCTGGCTGTGACACAGTGCTTTGTGCACTTGTGATTGCTCTGACAGCAGCCATTAGGCCACTGAATCCAGACGGCACAATTCTGGGTGCTTAAGTAACTCCAAAACCTCTTCTGGGAACGCACTCATCAATATTCACAGTGTTTGGCATCAATTATTAATGCCTTTATTTCCAAAACAAATACACAGATTTGCAATCTGCCTCACAGGTTGGGGTTTCTCACTACTGGAACCAGCCCAGATGGTTCACTGTGGGCATGGGTCTTTACCCCTCGCTTTTGCTGGGTGAGGGGCTCCTGGGAATGTCCCTGCAGTGTCCACTTCTGCTCAGAAAGGATGTAGAAGAATTTGGAAGGATTGATGTCCTTTGCTGTGTTGGCTTATGCTGAAAAGTTGGAGGAGTCCTTGGCTTCTTCTGGTACAACTTCAAGCTATGGCAGGGCTGCTTCCTTTGCACTGGAAAGCTGAGTGCTGATGGTCAGCCTTTTAGTAGAAGGTGTTCCTGCCCATGGCAGGGCATTGGAACTTGGTGATCTCTAGGGTCTCTTCCAACCCAAACCATCCTGATTCTTCTGTTGATGCTGAGGAACGGAGCTGCAGCTCAGGTGGCCACATCCATTGGGGCTGGTGGGTCCCTCCACATTGTTGCTCATGTTGAGCTGGCTTCTGCCTCTCCACTTCTGCTTCTCCAGTGTGCTGGAATAAAGCTGTTTCTTTTCTCTGCTGTGTGAATCGAGCACATATTTGATGTTTCCCATCATGTCTCCAATTCAGTGCAAACAGATAGTGCTGTGGCATATTCCTGCAGTTTATATGAGTTTTGGGAAAACTTGATGTGCATCTGGAATGGCAGAACACCACAGCCTGCCTGCCACACAGCCTCTCTGCACAGCCGTCCTCACCGCTTCCCCGGCTGGGGCTGGCACCGTGCTGGCCCAGGGTGTTTTGCCAGCAATCCTTTTCCACTATCAGGCTAATTTCCTAGCATATGAGGTGCCCCTTGGGAAGGATGGGACAGGCAGTCAGAGGGCAATTTCCCAAGAGCAGGTAGCTCAGTAGGGTGAAATGGTTTCATGGTAAAGGTGTTTTGTTTTTTCACTAAGTGTGACAGTAAGATTATCACGTGGACTTTGCTGTTGAGCACTGCTGCGCCGGGATGTGCCTTGGGTTTTTTTTGGCTAGTGAGTGACAGCAAGTGCTGATGGTCATCCCAGTCCTACACATGGTAAACTGTTATTCTTCTTGAATTTGGTATCATCACTGTTGATCCATCACTTTGTTATTCAAATGTCTGTTTGAATGACAGATTTGTTATTTTTGTATCAGTCTATGAGCACAACTATTCCTACAAACAACTTTTTTTGTCTTTTTTCGTGCCTGGAGGTGCTAAGCTCCGGCGTGACCCCGAGGTGTTGCTGTGCAGCCTGTCAATCATCAATGAGCACGTCGTACCACTTTTCATGTCACTGATGCTGGGAAGTTTTTATGAATGTGGTGAGCTGGCTCCTCACTGAGAGTACCCAGCACCTCCAGTGTGCTATTTAGGAGCCTGCAAGAGCAATCAGCATCGCTGGACCCTATTAACGCTGGCCTGTGCTTTATGATCTTGAAGGGATGTTCATGAGGTGCTCTGCTCATGTTTAATACCAAAGATGACTTAACTACACTGATGGTGGTGTCCCGCTCACTCTTGGCCTCTGCAGCTGTCCTAGTGTTTGATATTGAAGAGAGACCCCAGCCCCGTTAACAGACTGGGAACAGTGGGTTGGGAGGGCAGGAGACAGCAGCTTCCTGCCCATGTTGAGCTCCCTAGAGACAAGTCAAGAAAAGCACCTCTGAATGCAATTTTTATTTTGTTTTCTCTTATTATTCATTCAAGTGCCATAGTTTGGCTGAAGATGGAGAGGGAATGTGCCCTCCAGTCTGGCTCCTGGCACTGGGTGCAAAGATGGTTATGATGGCTAGCAAAGGCACACCTCTGCAGTCCAGAGGCCCATGCTAGCCAAATGGTAATGAAATATATGTTAAGAGTGAGCATAAATAAGTGTAGAAGCAGTTTACCAGACGGCATAATGGGATATATGATCACAGAAGGTTTAAATAAAACCCTTGCCTCTGAAAATACAAAGTCTCCGTCAGTCCAAAACTATAGTTTCTGTGATGAGCAGCAGATTAGCTGTTCTTACTGGCTTCATTCCCCCCGAAGATGTGATTAAATAGTTTGTTGCATTCTCTTTTTTCAAAAATTATTTAGCTGTGTTTCTAGGTCACTGTCTATAGAAGAAAAATGTTTGTATATTTAACGCAGTAGAGTGCGTTAGGCATCTTCTGAGAGGAGCTACAACACAAACCCCTCTTGTGCCCAGTCTGTTCCCAGACCTCCCTGCTGTCCCTGTCCTTAGCACAGGAAGGGAAGAGCCTTTACACCTTCTCCCTAGAGCAACAAGATGAACATCTCCATGTGGAGACTGTTGGTGCTCCCGGGGGTGGGCACGGTTGTCCAAGAACCAAGCGACTGCAACGGGGTGTGCAAGGTACTGCTGGGGAAAGGTGGAAGCACAGGGCTGGGAGAAACCTCTGGGCCATTACTTGCTGATAGACACAATTAGACTCCCCATCACACCCCCAATAACGAGGTAATGACTGGGATCTTAAATGAGACACTTTTCTCTTACGGAGACAGACTGAGAGAGCTGGGGTTGTTTGGTCTGGAGAAGAAAAGGCTCCAGGGGGACCTTAGAGCCACCTGGACCTCTTCTCTGGTCATGTGTAGGTCCTCATGAGAAGAGCATTGTCCTCTTGGAGGATTTCCCCTTTTTTTGATAGTTATAACTAAACTTAGAGCAAGCAGATGCTGCATAGAAAATGCATCCATGCTGCTGGAGAAATGTTGCAGAATTTTGAGGGGTTTTGGGCATGTGTGACTAACTGTTCTTCACTCAGTTCCAGGACCTGACAGGGACCACAGGCTCTCAGACATGACAAAGCAGTTTCCCACGCTGAATAGCTTTCAGATGAGGATTTGACAGCTCCTCTGAAGGGCAGAGAAGAAAAATCACCGTGAATCAAAATGTCATTTGGTGCAGATGTGGCAAAATCCCACATTTCAGCCAGGGTGTCCAAGGGTGGCAGGCCCTCCTCCATCCGGCCCAGAGTGCTGGAGGCCTTACATGGCAGGGGCACTTGCAGAGGCCAGATGTCAATAGCTGAGAGCAGCCCTTGAACCTTTTTTTCCCTTTGTTTCCTTGCATACCAGTGGAACATTGCTTTCTAGCCTGTCTTGAGTCTTTTCTGGCCTTGGGAGCTCACAGACTTTTCCAACTGCTGAGAGGCTCAGAGCCTGGTTCCGGTGGACATCCCTTTGCAGGACCAGTCCTGAGGGCTGTAGCATCATGAATAGGGAGATTTATTTTGAAATTTGCCTTTATTTATGGATTTTTAGCTCTGTTAGGAGATGCTTGGAGTATGCAACCTCTTCTGGTGTGATCTCAGGGTGCTTCTCAGGGTGCTCTGCCCTCGGAAGTTGTACGTGGGCATGAAGTCAATGTGAGATGTGTCTTCTTCAGCAATTGAATGAATCCCGAGGGGTTTGACACTCTTAACAACCCACCTGAGACCCAAATGGGTCTGCCATGGGCTTTCCAGTAGAAGAAAGAGTCTGTTGGTTGCTTGTGCCCTTCCTTCATCAGTCTAGACATGCGGAGTACGGAAAGATTTTGCCATATTTAATGTCTGCAGAAGGATGAAGTTGTGCGTGGGAATTACTTGCAAAGATTGACATGTTGTAGCTGCTAACCACCCTTTTTTTTTTTATTATTTAACCAAAAAACAGATTGTAGCCTAGAAAAAACAGCATGGTTTTTTTTCTTTCATCTTCTAAAGAAAACATTTCACTTATAGATATGTGAATTTATGCATTATAAAATTGGAATAGTTGAAAATTGGAAATGTATAATAAGTTCTTAAGGGACTTGGTAATTTGCCTTTGTCTTGTGAAAAAAACCCAAATCAGCTGATAATACAAAGCTTACGAAAGGCTGGGGAAATTGCGGAGCTGAACTAGATCTTTTTCCATGTTGACTCCGAACCGTACTTTTTCTTTTGATGAAACATGAAATTACTTTTAATTTATTTTATTTCAATCCTAGTTACATAAACTATTATTTGATTGTACAGCTGGACTGAAAAACTGTAGGAGGTCTCACATTTAGGATTTTTCTGCCTCTCTCTCATTAAGCCTACAGCCTGATTTCTTTAAATGCACCTATTAATCTTCTTAGGGAGACAAATTGTTGTTTGGTTGGGTTTTTTCTCTCTTTTTTTTTTTAAACACTAACCTCCTAGTTAACTGTCAGAGTAAACTCTGCTGGTTTGCAGCCTTTGCAGGTAGGGCTGTGCTGCAGCTGGGCACTGCAATGCCAGCGCCTGTTGCCTTGGTAGGCTGGGTTTGGTCTGCTTGGCTTAAACACCCGAGGTGGTCACAGCCTAAACTGATCTCATCGTGCTCAGCAACAGCCTCCGAGTCGACAGGAAGGAGTAAATGTATTTTTTTCCATTTTAATTTTGCTGTAGGCTACTTCAGTAGTTCATCTGCGGTAACTTGCTAGAGAAGTGGCTGTCCCATCCCTGGAAGTGTTCAGGGCCAGGCTGGATGGGGCTTGGAGCAACCTGGTCTATGGCAGACATGGCAGATGTCCGTGCCCATGGCAAGAGGGTTTAAATGAAATTATCACTAAGGTCCCTTCCAATCCAAATCATTCTGTGATTTTATGAACTTCTGTTGTGTTTTTGATTTCCAGTCCAAGACTCAAGGGGTTCCAGGTGTGAGACCCATTAATGTGGTCCTTTTAGGACCAGCAGTAGGACACAAAGAACCCCATGTTTTCCTTCAAGTGTAGAGATTTTTCCCATATTTTCTCTCAGATGCATCAGCTTTGTTGTCTCCTGCCCACCAATGGTAAGCCAGCATAATTTGTGTTTCTTCTTCCCCGCGCATCGCAGGATTTCTCAACACTGGGCAAGTGTTGGTAGTGGCCCTTTGGAATGCTGCCCTTTCGAACCTTCTCCGCTCTCCTCTGCAGGGAATGGCTCTTGGGAGGGTGAGGGAGCTGCTGTCAGTCTCAAACACATCCGTGGGCTGCACCAGCTCTAATATGAACTTGGAGATGTCTGGAGCAGATAGTGCTGGAGCACATTGTGCTGGGGCAGGCAGCAGCCCAGCTTTCCGTAAATACTCCTGACGCCGGCGTACGTGAGGAGGTGATGTTGGGTGTTGCTCTCATCCCTATAAAACAGACCATCCTTTGTATTCAGGACAGATCTGTAGTCAAAAGGAGAGAAAATATTCAAGCCTTCTCCTTTTCCCACCTGTTTCTAGGTTGAGGATGTTTTGCTTCGGAATCCTGTAGCTGCAGAGCACACCAGGAAAAGAGGTTGTTTCTGTTTATATAGAACCTTTTGTGATGGTGGTGATTTTCAGAGCCCATTTACCACTATATTAGATGAGGTTTTGGCTGGTTACACACTGCAGTTATGACAGAACATCAGCTCCTGTTGGAGTGGAAAAGATGATCCCTATCACTACATTATGTGCCACTGATTACCTCAACCTGGCAAAAATAAGGCATCCAGAAACATCCCCCTAGGAGGAAACTCTGAAGAAATGTCTCCTTAGACATCCCTTTTCTGCTTTATTTTATCTGCCTTCCTCATCTTCCAGTCTCTCCTCCTCCTGCATTGTTAATGGATGTTAAGCTCTGGTTAATGGATTAGGATAGGATTCCTCTTGGCCATACAACTCAGTTTCATCCAACCCATGTCCATGATTACCGATTTAATTTTGATTTATTATTAAGTGAAAACATAGGCCCAATACTCTGAATTGACAAATTATCACACCTTTATTTTTCTTTGAAATACACAAACAAAAACCAACCAGCTGCTCTGGGTAGGAATAAAGTGCCTTCTGCTTCTCAACATGTCTAAAATTTGCTTCACTTACCAACTAAACTTCTCAGCCTTAAATTTTACCTGCTGCCATTTCTGCCAAGCTAAGCCTTCTGAGGGTTCTGCAAGGACACATACATCAAATATGCAGATGCCTCCATCTCTGGGGACAAATGTTCTGGGCTGAGGTACGTGCAGCGGGGAAATGCAGGCAGGGACAAGGCACCTCAAAGAGCTGCAGAAGCTGGAGAAGTGTTTTCCTTTGATCCTATAAAGAATTTGGCAGGGGAATTTCAGACTCTTCTCTTTCAAAAGTACATTTGAACTAAACAGCTTGAGATATTGATGGTGTCTCTGACAGTATTGGTAATGTATTGTTCCTTGGGTTTCCTTTACCTTTCCAGTTGTGAATAATGAGTTTTACACATAGATACATAATTCTGTGTTTGGTTTGCCATTCCAATTCATATCTCTGAAAACCAGAAAGTGCAAATCTAAGGCACACAAAACACTGATACTGAGCCCATCCAGTGCCAGCCCCCAGGCAGTGTCCCACTAGGCACTTGCAACCACAGTCTTAAAAAACAGACATTATTGGACCCTGTGAGCTAGTGTGGGGAGTGTCAGGGAGGGAGAAACCTCTGCTGTTTCTGAGAAACACAACCTGATGTGAAGATTTTGTTTAAAGGCATCTGGCCATGTTGGACACAGATTTCTCCTCCTCACAGGGAAGTGTAGGCTCATGAGTTTGTCCATGTACCCCTCCACATGCACTGTGTTTGGAGCTCTTCATGGGGGATCAGTTGATGGCTGTTTTCCTCAGTCCCTGCCCAAATGATCTCTTGATTGCTCTTCCACACCTCTGGTATCCTGGTAACCTGAGGCAACAACAAAAAATCAGAATTAAGGACCTAAGTGGCCTGGGGAAGAGTTAAAGGGATGATTACGAGATAGCCAAAATGCGTAGAGGTTTAAAGACACGAACTGCAGGATGGATAAAATGCTATTGTTTTTCACAGGCATACACAAAAATATAGGTCTGGTGTTTCATTTGCCCAGGCTCAGACAAATGAGGGTGCAAAGTCAGGATTTTTTGGTTGCTGTGTAGTCACCAGGAGCTGCCTGTCTCTCTGCAGTATGGCACTCTGATTTCCTCTCCTGGAAATTGCTTTTTAACTGTGTTTTTCTTTCTTTTTTCTAAAAATACAAATCAGTTTCTTTCTGGTCTGTCATTACTGCCTCTTTTTTAGCACTTCTCTTTCTGATGGATCTTCCTATTTTTTTATGCCTGGAATGAGTGTTGTTCTTCATTCTGGGCTGAGTTTGGTTGACTCAAGCTGTCATGGAGATGGATAATGATACATTTTTTTGCATCAGATTTTAATTTTGGAGCATGGGTGGAACTCTTCCAAAAAAAGGGCCCTGCAGTCTTCCCAGTTTCTTAATGGTTGAATACCAACTTCTTGTGGAAGGTAGGAGTGTAGGGACCCTTGTGGTATGGACATGACCAGGGATGTTGACATGTTGGAGCCAGACCCCTGGATTGACCCCTTTTTTACCCACCTGTGACAAACAGTGCTCGTGTTGGATTAGTTTTGTGGAGCCAGCCAGCAGCTGCAGGAATCTGTTCAGCTCCTGGACAGAGTCAGGCCTGAGTGCAAAAGGAAGAATTGGAAAACCAGACCTTGGTGCCGCTCTTTGTGGGGAAGGAAGCCAGAAGCAACTCAAGGGAACGGGCTGCCTTTGCTCTTCTCTTTGAATTGCTTTCCAAAATGCGTTTTTCCCAAAATAACTTAATTGTGTATTTTTTGGGGTGGATTGTTCTATATTTGTTGATGAGCATTAAATTGATGTTTTCTGAGAATGGTCCAACATGGCTTGCAGAACTCTTTGCAGAGCATCAGTGTCTCATTTAGAGCCCATCACTACATGTAGCTGTGGTTGTTCTCTGTGCCTCATTCTGCCTTTCTTGACCTTGAATTTCACCTGCCATGATGTTTCAAGACATCCAGTTCAGGAGAGCCTTCTACAGCTCTTTGCATTCAGCTTTAGCTTTGAATACACTGAATAAATTTGCATGGCTCAGCAAACTTGTTCTTTCTTTATCCCTCCGCCTTCCCAAGCCATTTATGAATATCCTATTTATCCCATGGCAAGATCCTGCACCTCTGCTTGTGAAAACCTGACCATCTGCCTCTATCCTCGGTGTCCTAAATCCTGATAAGTTATTAACCCATAAGAAGGATTCCCCTTATTTCTTCATCTTCTATTACTTCTTTCTTTCTAGATTTTTATCCTAACAATTCTCCCACTTGAGATGATTTTTTGTACTAAGTATTGCCTTTTACTCCTGTAGCTTGGTTGTTTAATGATATTGCTGTGTTATGGCCATGTCTTAAACCTTTTCTTGATGGTGCATGTTTTGCTAACAGGTGCCATGGAAACTTCCCTTTGTTACCCTTCCACCTGCTGCTTTTAATTTCTTTCTAACAAACCTTCTCACTTTTTCTCTTCCTTTTTTTCCCCAGTTGTATCTTGTATCTGAAGATTATAGTAATCATGTGAATTTCTGTGTTTTTTTCCAGTCCTGCAAATAGATTGAAGCCAAGTCTATTACAGTCACTGTTACTGAAAGTTTGTGTGTCAGGTTTGGCTCCTCAGAGCAGACACATTTCTGTCATAGGATTAAGTCCAGAGCAGGTAGCTTCATTCTGCATTGCTTTAGGGAATAGCTAACGAACGAAACAAAAAATTGTGTCGCTGCTAATTAAAATCAGAGAGGCTCTCAAGGAGGGCGGGCGTGGGTTATAATCATAGATTTACAAGATAAGCTTTCACCAGCCGTGTGCCATAAAAATTCCTTAGCTTCATGCCACGGTTTATCTTTCAGCTTTGCTGGCATTTTGTAAATACAGAGCAGTAATTCATGGTGTTGGCTTTCCTGGGACAAAGGCCTTCAGTTAAGCGTGACTGCAGCAATCAGCTCTTCTACCCTTTAATTGCCAGGGCTCAGGGTAGGGTGTGAGTGGATGAGGGCTGAGGGGAGCAGCTGCTCCTTGCCTGGGGTAGTCTCCCCAGCATCCTTGTCCTTTCTGCTGCCCACAGTATTTTCAAGATTGTCATGGCTCTTTTATGTAATTTTAACACACATAAATGACTTGCTCATAGCAATCAGTTGTACCAGGGAAGGACACGGAGGCAACACATCGAGTAGCTGAGTGGGAATCAGATTGAAGAGATGGTTCCAGCCCACACCTCTCCATGGCTCCTGGGGACATTTATCCCTGTTTTAGCTGCTATTTCCCTGTGCGCTCCTTGGTATTGGTCACAGGGCCATAACTCTGTGGCACAGCTCTTCATCATTCATTGCAGACCTTCCAAATCCTGCAGTAAAGGGGAGAGGAGCTCTGCAGGCAGCAGCTCACTTTCCTGTCCAGCCTGCAGCATGACCACCCTCAGCATCACTGAATTAAAGCTTAACAAGGGGCACTCAATGACCCCAGACCTGCTGAGTATCCTCCCCTTTGGCAGTGTCCTCAGGTCCAGCAGCTGGGGTGACTGATGCCTCCTGTCCCTCCAGGTCTCCCCGAAGGCCTCCCCAAGGCCTCACCTGCACTGAAGGTCCAAAGCTGACCTTCCAACTGCACCCATTCACTGGATGAGGTGATGTTCCTCCTTGTTTTGGATCTTCCAGGTACCTCCTAAGTGCTCAGAGAGAGGCAGAGAGGGATTGGATACCCCATAGCCTTTCTAGGATCTCTGTGTTCATCCCAGCCACGGTGAAGTCCTGGCTCTGCACCTGCACTTTCCTGATTCTCATCATTGAGCTGTACAGCTCCTCTCATGCCATGCAGCTGGCAGCATTTTGATCAAGAGGTGGCTTCTACTGTGTCTCTGGAAGATTGAAATGTAGTTTTCAGCTATCACAGAGGAGACAGATTTTCCCTGTCGCTGAAGTAGAATGAATATTGGACACTGCACTTATCCCTGAGATATTTTAATGCTTTGAAGTTCAAGATCATTAATGCTCTTAGCAACAATTATATAATTTAAAAAGGAGACCTGTTCAAACCTTTGGACCTTTATAATGCCTGCTTCTGTAAAGCTGTCTGAGAAATGATCTCTTTGATATATATGGGACTGAGATCATTACCTGCCAGCTCTTCTGTTGGGCCCATTTGCCTTTGGCTCTGAAGGGCTTGGCCAAGATCCTGACAGTGGTGGCCACACATTTCAGGCATCAGCAGCTGAAAGAGCAGCTCCCCAGAGCAGCATGTGGTGGTCTGCAGGTCACTCAGTGACCTTCTGATTTGTGAGAGCTCATGTGAGAGATGCAAAACTCTGCCCTGACTACAGTTCAGGTCTTGGGGTTCATAGAGGCTGCTCTGGACTCTATAGGGATCAGTTGCCTTTCATTTAATTGCAGATGTTCACTGTGGTCTGTGTAGGGTGTCTAATAGATACCTGACCTTGGGGTTCTTGAGAGAGGTCTGGGGATGTTGGGCTGGTGAGCGAGAACAGCCACTGCTCTGGTTTTATATTGCAAAGTGCTCTAAGGGAAATTGCTCTTGGCTCAACCAGGGCTAAGTAAGGTGCAAATTAAGTATTTGCTTGCCATGTAGCAAAATTAGAATGGTAAACAACAGAATAGAATAAAATAGGGTAGAAAATAAAATGTTTCGAGTTGGGAGGGCCTTCAACGATCATCTATTCCAACTGCAAATGATAATGATTTACAAACCCTTACAAAAAGGTAGCTGTGCAGGAATGAAAATAAGCAAGTAAATGCTTATTTAGAGCTTAAATCAGTCACAAACCCCTGTTCTAGTGTGTAGGATTCAGCTAATAAGATGGCAGATGCTTCTCAACAGCCGTGCCTGACAGAGCAGCAGTCAGAGTGACACTGATATGTTCTCCTGTTGCTGATTCTGGATTGAACTAGATATGGAGCTAAGACAGAGAAGAACTGGTTTGTGGTAAGTGTAAACTGGAAATCTCCTGGTTCTTGTTGCCTTTCCATGGATGGCATTTTAAACAAAGGGAAAAACCAGCAGCAGCTCTAGGTGTGTTATCTCCTGCAGAACCAGGGCCAGAGGAGGAAGCTGGCAGGCACACCATGCATGCAGCACTGCTCACCCCGTGACAGCACCACCCCCCTGGGGAAGGTTGTTAGCTTGGTGTGTTGGTTGCCAGTGGCTTGTGCCACCGCCTGCCTGGCAGCCCCTCCTTGAAGCCCAGCCCCAGCAGGGTGTAACAGCGAGGCAGAGACTCAGGACTATCACATTTCTCTGTATTTATGAGAACAGGTATGAGGGTGGAGGTTAAGGACCCAAATGATTAGCAGATTGGGTGGAAGCCTGGAGCAGGAGCTCAAGTACACTGTCAGCATCAGGAGATGCGCTTTAGGGATGCCTCAGTCACAGGGAAAGTGCCTGACAGAAGCTGCATCTTATTTGACAGGGATAAGGCAACCCTGGAGCACAAAGCTGCAGAACAGGGTTTTTCCACTGCTCACAAAAGCAAGTCACTAAACACTGTGGCCTTTCACAAGAGTGCTTGTGTTACCATCTAATAAAATACTCCCTGACAATTTCTAGTCACCATTTCGTATTTTCTATTTTGATTTCAGCTGTGTGGCATTCGCTGGTTTTAAACCATCCATTTCCAGAATTATTCTCTTCCTGCATGGATACCAGTGTAATTAATTTAGGGGCACTTGGATTTAAGCAGGTGCTTAATTCTGTAACTGCTGGGGGCTTTTTTTTTGGTCAAAGCAGAGCCTGATACAGGATTCCCTGTGTCAGATGTAGGACTTTCTAGAGCTACAAAGCTGCCCCCAATAAAACACTCAAGCTTGGGGTATATCTGAGCATCGCTAGTGTGAGATTTTCAGTGCACAGAGCTGAAACCAAAGGCCCTCCACATCAGACACTTATTTTTCTGTTTATTTATTAAAAAGGTTGTCCTATTTTCTAGTCAGACTTGCTGACAGGCAGTATGTACCAGCTAACATTTGCTATTATCCCACGCTGTTCCTTTGCCGACCCATAACCATTCAGAATTATGTCTTTCCAAGTCAAACCCCGTGCCATTTTGACCTAGAGTACAACTGCCTGCTTGTTTAGCTACCTGCTTTTTTTCTAAATAGGTTATACTCAGTGATTCTTAAAATCAGTCATGTGGATGTTCACATCAGGTTTCAGTCAAACCAACTAGGTCAAATCTCTGCTCGTAGCTGAGCAGCTCTAATTCTTGTTGGTCAGCCCATCTCCCTCTTTTGGGTGTGAGCCTCTTCCCATGTCTCTCTTCATGCTTTATCTTGAGTTGTTGCTCATCCCCTTGGTTTTATTGCAGATAAACGATAATTTTCCCTCTTTTTCTATCCAGCTTTCCCTCTTTTTTTTCTTCTAACAGAAAAGACTTGCTTGTCCTCATCTTGCTGATTTTTGATAACACTGCCACTTATTTTCATTGTTTTTATCTACTACAATGCAGTAATTAGATCAGTTGCCCAGCAAGCAAGGACCCATTTCCCTTAGCACCAGGCAGAGGAAGGGATGCAGTCCGTGTTTCTCAGTTGCATAGAAGGGCTGCAGCTCCTGAAGGATTTACTTGGACCACAAATGCCAAACTCCTGTAGATGCAATCACTGCCAGAGTTTTGTGGCAGCTGAGCAGGTGGATGTGGCCAGTGTGCTCAAGGCAGGGATGTGAAATTAGACAAAAACCAATAAATCAGTAGAAAACCAATGCTGTCTCTTGAACTTTCCCACGCAAGTCAACAAGACTTGATCTACCAGCTGTGCATGTAGATTTTGTGTAATATCGTTATTGCTTGATTTTATAGCAGAGACATTAACAGTGTTGGCATTTACCTTGTGATGGTTATTGCTCCCAAGTTAGCACCTCATATGAAAAAGGGCCTGTTGACATCTCTTGGGATGCTGGCTCCAAGCTTGATTCTTGCCTGTAAAATTTAGTGGCACTGATGAACCCACTTGAGTTAAATTAGAGCAATTCCCTCCTACAGACCCTGACTTTACCTGGGAATTCCCAAATAAGAAAGCTGTACCAATTTGCTGCCACAGAATTGTAAACCAGTGCTATGTCATTGCATTGCTTTTATCTCCACTGATGCTGCTGACATCTTTTCCCTTGTGCTGCTGTGGCATCAAAAGTCTGGTTTAGGACAAATCATGTTTTTCTGAAATTAAATATTAACCAGCAAGCAGTCTAACATTTGTTTTGGCTGTAAGTAGGACTTTGCTTTTAAAGCTTTCCCATTTTTTTGTAATTTTAATGAAAAAAAGCATAATTTTTACATTAGGGAAAAAATCAGGCATGAAAAATTTGTGGCGCTTTTGACATCTTACGCTGCTGAGGTTGGTTTTGTGGTGAATGGCTTTGACCCTTGGTTTTCTGTGTTCTGTTTATGCTTCTGATAATCTTGGGCAGCTCTTCCCTCTCAGTACTTACTCATCTCCTCCCAGGGTGTTGTGTCAGCCCTAAATAGAAAGGCTGGTTTCATAGCCGTGTCTGTTCCCGAGTGGAACTAGGGAAGTTCTGGGCCTTTTAATCAGGAGAAGTATCTGATGGAGAGGCAGAGCTGGATATGGATTAATGTCTCAGGGTGATTTTTAGCTCTGGGCTCCGAGGCAGCAGCCTTGCAGCTTTGCCTTCTCTCTTTCATGGAGCTGAGAGCTAATTTTTGTGGGTGCTTACTTAGCTTTGTGCTGGAAAATAGAGGGAGTTTTATAAAGAAAGAAGGAAGACACCATTTTTCAACTTAAAAACAATGAAAAAAGAAAGGAAGCAGTATCTTCCCAGCTGCCCACCCTCCCAGTGACTGTGGGCAGGTGAGCACAGCTGCCTGGCTGCCCTTCTTGTGATAAAAAGCATTCATAGAATATCATAAATGAAAACTTTAACACTATAGTTATTAATACACTCAGTCAAACACTTGATATTCTTTAGTTGTACAAAATTATTACTGTGTTGGTAACAGAGAGCACTGCTGAGTTTGGACCCTGCAGAGATCTTTGACTCCGTATCACCCAATATTTCTAATTCAGCAATTAGGGCAGTGCAAAATCAATACATCCCCCATCAAACAGGGTAAATTCTGCCTTATTAAGGCATTCCAATTTGATTGTTAATAGACACTCTAGTGGAATTGGGAGGAATTCTTTGGAACTGGTTAGCAGCCCAGTGCTAGTTAACTATCAGTGATAAAGCCTGTAAAAAAACCAAAATAGGGCTGAGCTGTAGTTTGGGCTTTTGTAACAGCTAAAAAAAAAAAAAGGATTCATAGATGGGTACAAATCATACAAACATTGGATCATCCTTGCAGAAGATGCAGTGAGCGTGGGCCTGTGTTTGATTCCATATGACTATTCTCATGTTCTTTCCTGAGGCATCTCTCCTGGATTGAGTTGCTGTATTTGACAGACCAGATGATTTCTTCTGGTCTTAAAATTTCACGGGTATGTTCAACTGGTGCAAGTGAGAGACAGCGCAGCCTGTGTCACAGGGGGGTTGAGGCATCCTGGATAATTATAAAATAAATAAATGCAGTGTTGGTAGAAGTGCATGGAGTGAAACTGCTGCTGGGAATGGGATGGAAGTGGTGCCTGGCATTACTTAGCACTTGAAAAAGTTCATGGAGCTGGGAGGGAGCTCGAGCCTTGTCTGGGAAAGCATCTCTGGAGCAGCACTGACCTGCCAGACAGTGAGCATCCAACCACCCTCCTCTGCCTTATGTGCCAGCAATGAGGCTCAGGGCAAAATAACAGCACCTGCTGTATTGTTCCTCATGGGCTTTTGCATTACCAAGAGAGCCACACTGTTGTGGGTAGGAAATGTGAACTTGTCTGTGTGTTATCTGACAGCTCCTTGATGGAATCAGAATTCTTACCTGGTGGCAAATATTTTTTTCATACCAAATGGGGAAAAAAACCTGAGTTTTGAAATTTGCAGTGGAACAGAATCACAGAATGGTTTGGGATGGGAGGGAGCTTACAGACCACCTCATTCCACCCCCTGCCATGGGCAGGGACACCTTCCACTAGACCAGGTTGCTCCAAGGCTCATCCAGCCTGGCCTTGAACACTTGGAGGGATGGGGTAGCCACAGCTTCTCTGGCCAGAATAACCATTCTGCTGCTCCAAACAATTATTTATTTGACCCATAATGTTATTTCATAGTTGTTTAATACACCATTAGGACAGTGTGTGTCTAATACATAAATGCTGAGGGTTTTATAGAACTATTAAATTTAAATAGATAAAATTTAATAGATAAATTTTTATAGAATATTAAATTTAAAGTGAGAAGATGCACTTTGCTTTCTGACAGTACTTCCTTCTGGTGTCTGAGGCTGAGCTCTCCAGTCTCCACCAGCTACAGATGGTTTCATGTGTTTTATGGGGCAGTAGCTCTGCAGCCCTCAACATCAGGAGTCAAACCCCAAACCTGAACTGAGGGGTGCCAGAACTAACAATGGAGGAGCAGCACATGCCAGCAACATTCATGGCAGGTGCCTACTGCAGGGCCAGGAGCAATTTTCTCTTCAGTCTAGAGCAGATCACTCCCTCTCTTAGTGCTTTGCTTTATTATTATTGTGATTCTTTCTTCAGAGAAGTGGGTTTCAACCTGCAGCCAGAAAGTATTCCCAAAGTGCTATTTTACTATTTATTTTCATCCAACTTCCTATTACTGTGGCAACATGCACTTTGAATTTCATTAGTTTTATGCATTTAAGTTCCCTTTTTAAACCTTTATAAGGTCAGACCCTGCTTGGGTAAATCAACAATGTATTAAATTTGAGGTTCTGAGTAATACTTTTCCTTAAACAGCTGTAGATCACAGGTAGTGAGGGCATTAGGGCTTCTGCTTTTTTGAGAAATATTTGTGGGCATTACTGATAAGCACATGGACCAAATTATTCGGTAATTAGATAAGTATCTTCCATCACAGATTCATTCTTGTGCACTTGTGATCTGTCAGCAGCACATAACAGGGTGCCTGCCCTGAAACCACACGGGGGGAGGGTGTGCAGGCTGTCGTGCTGTGCACTGCAGCACAACAGCTCAAAGCTCTTGCAGCTGGAGCTGCTCCAGAGCTCTTTGGGATGGCCAGGAGCATCCCTCAGCACTGGGGAGTGCTGAGCATCCTACACAGGCTATGGGACTGTGGGACTGCTGCCAAACCAGCAGTGGGTACGATGCTGACCTCAGGGTTGCTCCTTGTAAGGAGCTCTGGTTTCACAGGGAGGTTTCATCACCCTGTCCTGGTGACCAGAGTCAACCCAGCTATTTTTTTTGCCCAGCCAAGACTCACATCACCCAGAAGAGGGTTCAGCTGGGGGCAGCCAGCCCACAAAAATCCCTGTTTGTCTGTGTTTGCCACTTCAGTACTGATTATTAAAGCAGAGCCAATGTGCTCTCTCTTGATTTCCCACTGCTGTGGCCCCTGGGAAACAAGCCCTTAGCTGCTTTCACCTGTGACTTGCATGGTTTTGCCTGACAGGTGAGGAAGTACAAGTAGTTCTCCTGCCTCCATTAGGCTTCTGGAGGGGTTTTCCTGTAATAAACAGGCTCTCTGCAGGCTTCTGGTTTCACAGCCACTCGTGAAAGTAGGCTGTGAGAAGCTGGTTTAGCGTGTGTTGGCCGTGTCCCTGCAGAAAGGGCCCTGCAGGCTGCAAAGCAGAGTCACGGCTGCCTCTTGCAGTGAGTTTGTGCTGGAGAAGTGCTGGGAGCCCTGGCTAGCAGGAGGCTGAGCTTCCCAAACTTCTCACACACATTTTTATGTGTAACTTTCTGACTAAAGCTCAACTCAGAATACACCGAATAATTCAATTACATCTCTGCCGCTGGGTTATATAAGAGAGAGCTGAAATCACGCCTTGTTTCATAAGGTAAAGTGTATCCTTCTGCTGATCCGAGCAATTTCCCTGGTTTGCAGTGGGGTTTTGCTATACCTTCTTGGCTGAGCTGGGATTTTGAGGGGGAGAGGGTGCTGTAGCAGTTGTAGCGGTCTACGTTGTCTGGCACACAAATGTTTGAAACCTGGGCTTATGATGTGTGTTTTGGTGGTGTTTCAGCACGCTGAGGAGACCGGAGCAGCTGGACCAGGCTGTGGGCCAGCGGCCAGCATCCCCCTCCCTCGCACAGACTGCACCCAGCTCCCAGAGCCCCCGGGAGATGAGGGGCCGGGGCCAGCCTGGACCAGCGGCGGAGGGGCCGCGGAGGACGCTGCAGGTGGACGCCAGGAGCCAGGGCTCGGGGAGGTCTCCCTCGGTGTCACCGGACCGGGGCAGCACCCCTACCTCTCCCTACTCCGTCCCACAGATTGCCCCCCTCCCCAGCAGCACCCTCTGCCCCATCTGCAAGACGACAGAGCTCACCTCCTCCCCCGGCCAGCCTAACTTCAATGCCTGCACTCAGTGTCACAGCAAGGTCTGCAACCAGTGTGGCTTCAACCCCAACCCGCACCTCACCCAGGTAATGCTTTCTCTTCCTCGTGCAGCCCTCCTGGCTCCTTCGGGTGGGTTCTTGCTTTCTCCAAGCACAGAAGTTGCACCTTTGCTTTTGGCAGCTGCAAAGCATTGACCAGGAGCAAGGGTTCTGCTGGTAATAAGAGAATAATTGTGATAATGTGAGCTTTGATGAGATGGGGGAGATAAATTAGTTGAAGGGGATTGGTAGATTACCAGGCCTCAGTCTCTGTTGTGACACCAGAACACTTAGTTGAAGTCTCCATTCTCAAAATTGTCCTGGAGTCAAAGGAGTTGAGAGCAAGGAGGGGAGCAGAGGGGCTGCTGGGGTGGCGAGTGTCTCAGACCCTGACTCACAGCAGGCTCTGGTGGCTTCCAGGCAGCCGGGAGTCGTGCGGAACACGCGGCAGGGCTGGGGGAGCAGCGCTCCGTGGGATGTGTGACATGGATGCTCAGGGGGCTGGGGGCGGATCCGGCAGCGGTGCCGGAGCTGGGTGCTGGGGCTGGCTAAGGTGAGGGGTTCCCTGTGCCAATCCCTCAGGTCACAGATCTCCACACAGGGTGGGAAGTGGTCGGATGGTTTTTGCAGCTGTTAAGAGCCAAACCACAGGCGTTTCTAATCTTAAGCTTAAAATAGAAACTTAGAGCCACACTTTGGAAAGCAACTGTGCCACTCCAGTGCTTGATAAGACCGGATTTAGGCACTGAAGCCCCCTGGATACCCAGGATTTACTGCCAGTAGCCATTTTGTGGTAAGCATGCAATGCTTCCTTGTGACGCTAGACACACTGGTGTCTAAACATCATTGTTTGAGGAACTCCTGCCTTCCAGTCCTTTTTCCTGATGGAAGAAATCTTAGAGTTATGGAGCGGTTTGGGCTGGAAGGGACCTTGGAGATCACCTAGTTGTAACCTCCTGCCATGGGCAGGGACACCTTCCACTAAACCAGGTTGCTCCAAGCTCCATCCAGCCTGGCATTGAACACTTCAAGGGATGTGACATTCACAACTTCCCTGGACAGCCTTTTCCAGTGCCTCACTACACTGACAGTAAAGAATTTTTTCCTTTTATCTAGTCTAAATTTTTGAATTTGAACCTGTTCCCCCCTGTCCTGTCACTACATGCCCTTGTGAATAGTCTTGCTCCATGAAGGAGATGCCCCTGCTATAATGATGTATCATTAGCTGTTTCCTGATATTACTTCACAGGTATTTACCCCTGCAAAGGTCTGAATAGGGTCTCAGATCTTAATAAAGGGCCCTGAGGGTCCTGCAAAGAAATGCCATGGGCCACTTTTCTGCTTCGCCTATAAGTTTCATTTTTAGTTAGATTTGCCAAACATTAATTTGGTGTCCAAGCATTGCCTTGAAAGTTGTCCAGTTACCCTAAATAGTATCAGTTAACAAGGAAATAACAAAATAAAAATGCAACAATTTCTCAGTTTCTGGTCTTGTCTCTTCTGCTTTGCCCCAAGAGCTTACCCACAGTGGGGTCAACCCCGAGTCTCTCTTGCAGATACCAATGTTAAAATATGTTTGTGCACACAGACTTTGCTTAGCAGCTCTAGGTCATTTTGCTCTTGGCATCTTTAGGTCTCTGTGCCCTTGGAAATGTGTTTGACTGCAGAGCATTTTTAAACATCAAATTAAAGAAAATGGACCTGAAATGGAAAAATATGTTGGTTTTTTTGTCTGTCCTGTGTTTAATATGCATTTCAGCAGCAAGCAACCTTATGACTTGTAAGTAGGTCGTTGTGGGAGCTGGGGGATGAAAACAGTTGTCCAAGAGAAGTGTTTGTAGCTCGTGTTGGCAGCCCGTGTGATGGGCTGGCTGGGGGAGCAGCAGTGGTTGCTGCCATGTTGGAAGTGTGACTCATTTTCCTCAACACATCATTCCCTGTGCTGCCATTCCAGAGTCACACAGTGAGGTGCCTGAAGCAACCTGGTGCTGGGTAGTGGAGGCAGCTGGGAGGGTACTCTCCATCTTGATGGTGGGAGCTGGGTTGGGAAGGATCTCTGGATGTTACCTGTTCCAACCTCTGCTCAAAGCAGCAAGATCCCTGGAAGGGATCTCCAGGCTGTACTCAATTGGGTCCCAGAACCTCCCAAGGGTGGGCATGCTAGGCCCAGCTGCTCCACTGCCTCCCCTCACAGGGAAAACATCCACCCAGGCTGGTCCCTCCAACCCAGCAGGTGCTGCAGGGTGGCTGCACAGCATTGCTCATGAGGTGTTGTATTTTCTATTTGCATTTCCTTATTAATATCCTTTCATGTGTATAGTTGATACTGACACTTTGTACTGCAGTAGATATGAATTTGTGACTTCTTTCTGCTTTCAAGGCTCTCTAGTAGGATTAAATCATCAAAAATATCACATTTTCTAAGAAAATCAAACCCAAGAAAACCAAAATTGTGTTTTGCTTGGTACATCCTCTCCTGTGCAATCTGTGGAACTGCCAGAAACCACTGGCATGGTGAGGTGGGAGCCGCAGGGCTGATTTGGCATAATGATCCCTCAAACTGTTTTGAGAGCTGGAGTATAAATCTTACATAAGCACTTTGTTTTCATTAGTCTTTTACTTCTATATGTATCCATAGCATAAAATAGCTTTTTGTAATATATATTTAAAGAAAATTATAGACTTAATGTGTGAGCTGTAGTCCATCAAGCCCTATTTTGCCACTTATAACTCCAAGAGCAGATTTTTCAGAGGAGGGTTAACTGCACCGCCTTCACTTTGTACTTTGGTAATGCCTTCTGCTCAGAAGCACGTAATTCCCTTTGAAATACTATTTTTCTTTGGCTGTTATTTTATTCCTTTTTGTGTGGCTTGATGGTCATTTTATCTTAAAAGCAAGTCATGAATTTCTGTGCTGATGAAGCAATTGGCTTCCGTGGCATCTTGAGTTGATCGCTAGCTGAGAAAAACAAAATCTCTTTTTGGGTTTTTATTTCACTGTCTGTTTATTCCTTTGAGCAGCAGCTCATTCTTGTTTCACAAGACTGGGCAAACAGAAGTTCTGTCTGCTGCTGGTGTCACTCATACTTTACATGTAGATAATTATATTGTTCCCTCTGTTCATCTCCCTGCCCCGAAATAGCGGCTGTCATTGTTTTCAATTTGGTCGTGTGCTGGTGGGCTGCTTTCCTTGTTCATTCACTTATTCCTGAAGGTCAGTGCTCTTGCCATAGACAGTTATTTTAAGCAAGGAAAAGGAGTTATCAAGCAGGGAGCAATGGTGGCACCATTATAGACAATGAGTTTTGAAATAACATGCTAAAATGTAGCAGTTTGTTTACAGTCCTGTGCAGGAAATAGGTTTTCTGAATGGAGATGTGCTATTTTAAGTGCAACATTGCAGATTTCACATTCTACTATGATTTTTAATTTCTCATTAAAACTTTTTTTCTACTTTTCCTCTGTGTTGTCTCTGAGGGTTTTTTTGGACAGCTTGTTCTGCAGGACCATACCAGCGATGCTGTCATCTCCTCTGGGGGAATAGCTCCATTTCAAACCAGTACAATAGGTTTAGAAAATCCTCTTTTTATACATCTTTCACTTTGTTCTGCCGCTCCTGTGGTTTTTGCCTGACTGATCCAGCAGCATGTTCATCTGATTGGATTTGCTCTGTTTGGTATCATAAGGAGTAACCTGCAGGCATCCTTTCTGCTTCTCTCGGGTTTTGAAGTGCCGCTACACATTGCTAATTTGATAAATTAATTTCTTCTTCAGTCTTCTCTTAAAATTTGTTTGGTTTCTTTTAATTTGTTTTCTCACCATCCTAAGCGCTAAACCAAAAACACGAGGATCTTGAATTTGATTTTAATCAAGAGCAGCAGCACAGCATTAAAACGTGTGCTTTAGTTAGAGCTGAAATGAAACTCAAAATGCCTGGCTGCCTAATAGGTCTGCTTGGAACCACTTGGGATTATAGGAAACCTTTCTTTCTTGTCTGCCTTACATTTCTATTGTGCTTTTTTCAATTTGAAGTAGTGTTTATTAGAGGCAGGTTCATAAATATTTAGATGCACTGCCCTGAATAAAAGGAACATGTTTATACATGTGTGTTCTTTGCCAAATTACTTTCTTTTTGAAGGCCCTGCTTTTGTCCCTGAGCTGTTTTGATTTTATTTGCTGTATTTGTGGCCATATTTATGACTTATAATTGTTAAACTTCAGTTCTGCCCCATGTCTTTAGCTTCACTTAGGGAGATTGAAGAGGTTCTTTGTACTTTTTATGCTATGAATATAATGAATTATGAAATATTTAAAATATTTGAGAGCAAATCTGTTCCCTGCATGCTCTATGCCATGTAAGCTCATCACAAACCTTTGATCACGGACCTTCAGCAAGCAAAACGTAAAAAGTCTCAAGGAGGATTAAAAATTTGCTGGTTGGTTTCCCAACAGTGGTCAGGGTTGTTTGACAGGAGAAGAAAATTCTCAGCACCTCTTGAGTTTTCTGTAGCAAGAGAAGGTAGCCACAAAAATCATCTAAAGTTTTTAGGTAAATGTTTAAATTGTATTAATGAAAAATAGACTATCAGCTAAGGAGATGAGACTGAAATAATGTGAGGGCTGTGTTTATCCTGTCATAACCTCACAGCAGATGGTTTTCTGCTCAGTAGTATAAGAAAATTTGGGTAAAGTGGAAAAAAGAATAAGTTGGGGGAAACTGAAGGGTGATACAACGCAGAGCATCTCTGCTGGCAGGAATGGGGCTTATTGGCACTGGAGGAATGTCTGTGGTCCAAAGACTTTTCCAACCTGGCTGTGCTTTCAGGAGTGGTGCCTGCCCATAGCATCACCTCAGTCATTTAGCAAATGACTGAAAAAAACTCAAATATTGAAATTATTAAGCTGTTCATACACTGCTTTCAAAGGACCCCATTTCTCATTTGGTTCATTGTCCCAGTTTTACACGTTGCACCATGCTGGTGTCCAATTTTCAGTAAAACCCAGCATATTTGTGAGTTAGGGGCCCAATCTAACTTATTTACCCTGCAGGAGGCTTTGGCTTGACTGATGACCACTGGTTCAGAAACCCTGCAAGGCAAGGGCTGTGCTTAGCATGCCAGGGGGATTATTAATTCTGCATTAAACCAATGGCTGTTATTAATGGCAGTGAATCCCCATCTCTTCCTCTCATCCATCTCCTCTCCTGCTTGTCATCCATTCAACATCCAAACATTTACAGGTCTCTGATGCTGTGCAAGTGTGGGTAGAATCCCTCTGGCATCAGTGCTTTTACCCAGGGCTGAGCACTGAAGGACTGGATGAAAACAGGGATCTAGTTTCTGATAGATAATTAAACATTAGTTTTGTGAGAAATTTGATCTCCCTTGTTCCTCTCTGCCTTTTCAAGCAACCAAACTGTTCTTCACCTCTTCAGATCTTTATTGAGAAGCCATGGAGCCATGCTGGCATGACATTTCCTATTTCAAGTTTCCTCTGGGTGCATCAGCTCCATGTTGGGTGTAGCTCTTTGCAGTGGGAGAGATGGCAGAGGATAAGCTGTGACAGTGATATTACATTTACACAGTCTCTTCTCTAGCTGAACAAGGCAAAGCCAACAAGGTTTTCTCCTGCCCTTGGGACCACAACAAGTGTTTGTTTTCCTGGCCAGGAAGCACCTCCAGCCCCAGCCATTGGCACATGTGTGGTCCTGCATCTCCTGCATATCCTGCATCTGTATTACTGTGCCCATGGATAAACACAAGGTTCTGTTTAGAGGTTATAGTTCCCTCTCATTTTAAAGAATGGGTGTTGGGTCTGAAAAATAAATGTTTCTCTGGTCTGGCATCCCTTGGGGTATTTCACACTGGTGTCATGCTTGTGGTATCTGTGGGTGGCTGGGGAGGTGGGGCTGGCTCTGTCAGCAGTTGTCCTTCCTTGTGTGCACCTTTCAGCAAGTTCAGAGATGTGTTTTTTCCTCCTGTGATCAGATCATACCCCCAGACACCCTTGGGCAAGCAGTGGTTTTGTTCTGCTGTGGTGTTAGACAGATTTTTTACCAGTGTGTATGTGGTAGGTTGTACTCTATATTCAGCCAGACCTCTGTGTTGCTGAGTCAAGTTGCCCATTTTAGAATTATTTGTCTTTTGAGATCATCCTCCTTCACCATATAGCTGTAAAAATAAATCTGTTGTTGGCATTACATTGCAGATCTGGGAGAAATTTTCCATTGGATCATGCTGTGCTATAGGAGTGAGCTGTGTGTTTTATTCCAGTTTTTTCTTTGTTTTTAGCAGAGCTTCAGCCACCAGTGACCTGCATGTACAGCGGGTGATGCTGTTAGCAGGAGCTGGGGCTTGGCATGCCTGCTACCTTCTCCTAAGGATACAGCAATTTGGGCTGCAGCTGCCTGGGCAGGGATGCTTGGCCTCATCTGCTGCCACAGAGCTGCTCCATCCCAGTGTCTGAGGTCAGCATCTGCCCCATGGGCAGGTGGGACCAGTGCTTTCTGCCCTACAGCTCTTCTCAAGGGAACCCTGTGAGCTGGGCACTAAAATTCTGCTCTTTGTGGCTGTAGTGAATATTCTGTGGATTTTTGAGAAAATATTCTGTGGTGAGAAAATATTGATAGGAACATGGGCTATATCACCCTGAACCAACAGGTTGTGTTTGGACTTACATTTGCCATGTTTTAGCCCTTCCTCACCGTTGCCCTTCACCTCTTAATCTCTTTATCCCTACACCAGGTGTTCCATCCTGTATCTGCAGCCTTGCAGTGAACGATGTGTCTGTTATCCCTTGGTGGACTTTAATTTTTTAATGGGGTCATTAACACGGAATGAAACAACTCATATGAAGCCGGTGAGTAGCACACTTGCTCTTGCTGAGCCTTTCTACTCAGAAATGGCTTATTTGCCTGTTTGGCCCCTGCTGCAGCCTGGGCAGGAGCTTCTCCCAGCCATCCACAATGACGTGCGACTCATCTGTTTGACAGATCACAATTTAAGTTAGAGCCCATGAAAAGAAAAAGCTCATGAGTAATTCTGGCTGTTTCTCCCAATGCGCCACCTTTTGCTGTGCTCTGCGTGGATGATTCAAATACTGCAAAATTCGCTGGCAGAAAATGTCAAAGAAGATCTTGGCTAAACGGTTGCTGGTGACTAAGGGGGCTGGTGTTGCTCAGGGTGGGTCCTCTCCGCTGACGGCTGGTTCGGCTGAGCCGCGGCTGCGGGGACACAGGAGGGGCTGTGGTGACACGTTAGATTGTTCGGAGGGCGCGGGAGAGCGTGGCTTCCCGCGGGCTGGAGCGATGCTGCGGTGCAGAGGGGTAATTAAAACAACTGCAAGTGAAGAGGAGTCCTCCCGAGGGATGGGAAGCGGCCTCCTTTCTGCTTGGCATCTTCTGCCTCTCGCTACATGCCGAGCCCAGCGAGCCGCACGGGCTGAGCCGCCGCCGCCGCCCTGCGCCGTCCTTCCCTCGGTACATTAAGTTACAACAAGCTGTTTGCTTGGATGAGACATGGTTTTCCTCTGGCTTTCAACTCCCAGATCACTTTATCATTAAAAAGAAAAGCCAGCTGAGGATCGGAAGCGGCTGTCAAGCTTTCCATAATGGAGCAGGGTGCCGAGTCAGAGGCTCCCTGTGTTTTTGAGAGCTTTGCTGTGGCGGCTCCTTGCTTTCCTTCCCTCCCCCTGAACATCCCCGGGCACAGGGATAAGATCCCTTACAGCCCATGGTGGTGGATGGGGACATTTTGCTCACACAGGTGCTGCTCCAGGTTTTCCTACCGGTCGAGTGTGTGAAACCGCTGAGTGTTTGTGTCCCCCAGAGCAGGAGCTGCCCGGGGCTCTACAGCCTCGCCTGCGCGCTCTGCCTTGCGATGTGTGTTTGCTGCGGAACGCTGCGCTGCCTCGGGCAGCGCTTAGGAGGAAACTTCAAGAGCTTTCAGTGCTTTGATGGGGATTGAGTTAATCCTAGCTGAATTCATTCCTATTTACGGGCTTTCTACAAGCTGCAGAGAGCAGGGTGGTTGTAATGGAGGGTGTCAGACGCTCCACGTTAGCACCCACTCTGCACCCACCCCTACGGGGATGTCCCAGGGGCTGCATCTTTGGCGCAGCAAGGGGTGCCCAGTGGCAGAACCCCAGCGGAGCAGGAGATGCTGTGACATGGCTCTTCCCACCTTGAATGGTAGTGACATACAAGGTCTGTCTGGTCCTTAAAGACAGAGGTGGTGGCATCTTGTCAGTGTTTCTCGTAACCTGAATTTAGCTGATACCAGTGCTATTTTTAGAGCTGTGTGGGCTCCTACCACAATGAACCACCTTGCTTCTTCCTGACCCTGTCTCTTGTCGGTCTCTTGGCCACAGTCACATTTAGATGCTAAAAAGGGATTTACATAGTGTGGTGGACTGAAAAGCCTCAGAGATTTCTGAAAGCAGCCCTGTGTATGCAGTGAAGTGTTTGTGGAACAGTAATTCATGCCTGCAGAGGTATTTCTCACCATCTTAATTCAAGCATTGCTCCCAGATTCCACCCTCCTGCCATACCCAACTCTTTTTGGAGACATGATATGCAGCTGTGCTCCTGGACAGCCCAGATCTGAGGGGTATGGTGCTGATGGACTATGAAAACGGATTATTTTAACTCTGATTTAAATGGTGTTTTATCTCAGTTACAAACCTTTTAATCAAGGACGGCCGAAGGGGGGATGTTTCCATTCTGGAGTCAGTTTATGTTGTAAATAGGCTGTGCCGGTGGCATGGCTTTCTGCCCTGAGTAAATCAAAGCCAAATTGTTGGAATGGCTCTGGAAATCCAGGGAGCGAGATGTGATCATAATGGAATGGGAGTAGACCAGAAGGCTGGTGAGATTAAAGGTTTGTCAGAAGGAGTTAAGGCATGTACGTAACACAGCACTACACCAGCTAGAAGTTGTTTTTGAAGATTGAGCTGTTGTTCAGTGTGTCCCTCCCCTTCCTCTCTTGCTCCCTGCCCTGCCCATTTTAATGCCCATCTCCTGTATCTTAATCGAGCCCAGCTGCTTGTGCAGCAGCCTTGCAAAGAACCTTCAGGATGAGAAGTTTCAACATTGACTTTTTGTTCCCTCCCCAGCTCCTCTGCCACCCCGTTGCTATGTGAGGGGGCAGACTGGCCAGACCCTCAAGTTGGAGACCTCCATGGAAGGAAGAGACCTGAGTGGCGGGTAGGAGAGATGTGCCCATCAGTCTTATGGAGAAGAAGTTCTGGTGCCCTCCTACCTCCAGCCGCCCTCTCCCCTTTCTGATGAGCACAACACAGTATTCCCATTAGACGGAAACAGAAGCACAAACACTCAGGCTCATCTGTTCAGCAAAGCCTAGATTATTCTGAATCATCCAACGTCCTTATCAGAGCGCTCCAGCCGGCGCTTGCATCAGTCACAGAGCAGGCTGGCGGAGTCGGTGGCAGTGCTCTGCCCGTTTTAATTGCCACAAGCCAGCAGCTATTTGAAGCCCTGTCCCCAAAGAGCAAACGAGCTTGTCACTGCTTGTAGCTCAGCTTTGCAGGAATCGCAGGATCAGCAAGCGTTCCCCATTGAAAACCTGCTAAGGATGCAAGCGTATAGGGCTGCACGTGTAGTGCAGCAACCAGCTGGGTGTGATGGAGTGGGGCACTGCTGGGTTTGGACCTAGGAGTGGGAGCCCTTGGGATTTTGGTTTTGGGGTTTTTTTCCCTCTAATTGCAGAATACCGTAGAAGCTGTAAAGTGCATGTCCCTGTGACTCCTTGGGTATGAGGTTCCTCCAAAAACAGCTTTGTCATGGCTCTGAGCTGCTCACTGGTTCTGTTCAGACCCTCCTGTTCTCTCAGGGATACCATGTTGCCCTTCCTCCCCACAAGACATCCCATGTCTGTCCTGATCTCCTGGAAGGAACTGCTTGCTGCCCTTTCCCCCGAGAACCTCTGTTCTCAGTATGATGCCCACTAGATAAAATACCAGGTCTAGTGGAGAATTTTGGCTAAAAACTAGTAGTCTGTGTTAAAATTATGCTGGGGACCTGAGAAAGGGTTGAATTACCTGTATTTCTGGATTCCTCTGAAATAAGGAGCATACTTACTGTAGGAGAGGCCTGTCCTTGGGCTCACCTGCCTCTGTTTTGCCCACATACTCTATGTATTGCGAAACCTTTCAAGGCTTTGAGAAAAGCAAATACCCTCAGCATTTGACGGAGCAGTCAGTTAGTGCTAACTGTATGCTGCACTAACAGTAGTTAGTGCAAGACCAGCAGTTCCTGGGCTCCGTCCCAAAAGGTGAAGCCCAGTTAAAGTGAGCCCTTGTATCCATGCATGGTGCTGTCATCTAGTCCTCAGCAACCTGCTCAAGGGACCTTTGGCAGATGGGGACATAAATCCTGATTTTTCTTGGAGTACCAAGTCAATATGGAGATGCTGGGCCAGGCCAGCTAATGCCCTGAAATTTATTTTTACACACTCTACCTTATGTTGTGATCTGCCATATTAATTTTCCAGCTGATATGATTGTGGCTTTCAAATTGGAGAGTGCTTTGAGAACTATCCCCAAACAGGCATGCTGCTGCTGCCATCTGTCTTTGAGCTGCTTCTGGGGATCCCGCTACTTGCTCCCAGCAGACAATTATTATTGCTTTATTGAATTAGGAAGAAAAAAAAAATCCAGCAACTTCTGAAATACTATTTTCCATAACTAATTCCAGGTGCTAAATCCCTTTTGAGACCAGAGGGAGATGTTGGAATAATAATGCTTTATGCAGATCCTAGGTGTAAAGTTTTTGCAGTTCTGCCCGAAAAAGTCTCATGATCTGATGGTTTTGAAGGACATGTCATTTGGAGGGCTCTGAAGAGCTGCACTGAGAGATCTCCAATCAAGAGCCAAAATAAGGCACCCAACCAAGAGCCAAAATTGGGCAATGTCACTCTTACAGTAAAAACTGAAAGCTTGAGTGCCCTTCCTAGTGATTTTGGCCAGCTGAAGCTCTTACCCCAAGTCACCCTTCTTCTCCATCCAGTGCCTTTTCCCGTGTCTTCCAGCTGCAGGTACTTGTCCGGTGCCATCCAGTCTGCATCCTACTGGGAAGCAAAGATCTTGGCATGGCAAGACCCTCTCCCTGTGGGAGTAGGTCACTGTGCACCAAAGAGCAGCATCCCCATGGACCGCGTGCTGTGCCGCATCCCAACGCCTGCTGCATCTCAGGCTTCAGACCTGCTCCTCATTTTCTTTCTCTGCAGTGTGCCAGGAGTCAGCCCACGCCAACAGACGAGGCTGTGGGCAGATAAAAGCTTATGGGAAGGTGGTGTTTATTTGGATATCAAATGTTTTTCCCTCCTGGTGCGTGGATCCTGCTGCTTCCCCCTTGCTGGCCAATCCATGCCTTCTCTGCCCGGTTTGGGGCCGATTGCTTGCAGTCAGCATGGCTCCCACTGTTCAGCTGGATATTTTGATGCATGATACTTGAAAATCAGAGGCAAGATCTCTCTTTGGAAACCCCTGAAAGTGGGGGAAGCTGTGATCACTGCTGCTATCTCACCTGCAAAAAGTGTGCCCTGTAGGTCATCAGAGTCAGTGCCGTGGCTGGTAACACACAAGTCGCCTGGCTTTACAGCCAGGGCATAAACAAGTTTTAGTGTTTCTCTTCAGAAGTGGTTTCTGACTGGCACTGGAGCAAACCAAAACAGGGTGAAATCAGCTTGAACTGTGCAGTTTGCTCCTCTGTAGTTTTCTTGCACTTCACTGCAGCTGGCACTACCTATGTGCTGCTTGTTGGAGATCTTTCAAAGGAAAGCTAAGAAGCCCTAGGAGAGCATTTGCTTCTGCAATATTTTTGGTGTTTCACCTGAGTGATTTCTATTGGAATGCTTTTCTCTTTTGTAGCAGTTCCTAGTCTTGCAGTTGAGGACTTGACCCTTTATTTGAGCTGAACTAAACTGGCTTTTGTTGTAGCTTGCCCAGGGTTTTCAGTTGTGCAGAGGTGTCTTAAGCAGGTTACTCTGTGGTAATCCTCTAGGCCCCCATTCAGGAAGGCTGCAGAAAGCTCCTGAATGGGGTCACTTCAAGTTTTGGCTTGGGTTGTGACGGAAAAGACAATCTTTCAAGTAGCAGGATTCTTTTTCATTAAGAGTTTACTCACCTTTCTGGTGTATTGGTTTAGATCTCCATGGCAATGGTGACTTCAGCTCAGCAGGCAAAATATCATAGACTAGAATCCCAGAATGGTTTGGGTTGGAAGGGACCCTAAAGCTCATCTCATTCCAGTTTCTGCTGTGGGCAGGGATACCTCCCACTATACCAAGTAATTCCAAGCTCCATCCAACCTGGCTTTGAACATGTCCAGGAATGGGAGGTTCACGACTTCCCCAGTCATCCTGTTTCAGTGCCCCACCACCCTCACAGTAATTAATTTCTTCCCAATATCCCCTCTATTCCTGCCCTCTTGTCAGTGTGAAGCTGTTCCCTGTTTTTCTGTCACTCCATGTCCTTGTAAAAGGTCCCTCTCCGGCTCTCTTGT
This sequence comes from Leptocoma aspasia, assembly GCA_013399835.1. Classification (NCBI taxonomy): domain Eukaryota; kingdom Metazoa; phylum Chordata; class Aves; order Passeriformes; family Nectariniidae; genus Leptocoma; species Leptocoma aspasia. The sequence continues at coordinate 1,116,166 of VXAX01002463.1, forward strand.
AGCCCCTTCAGGTACTAGAAGGGGCTCTAAGGGCTCTCTAGAGTCTTCTCTTTCTAGGCTGAGCAACTCTAACTCTCATCAAATCATTATTTGAATGATCAATTTTAATCTTGCTTTGCAACTAGGTTGTTTTTTTTTTTTTTGATGACAGGGTGATTGCTCTTGTAGACTGGCTGGCAGTGAAGTAGCCCCTTCTTCAAGGCTAAATAATAGCTATAAAAACCCAATTAAAAGTGATGTGGCTCTACAGGTGTCTGCAAATTCTAATTGTTTGCAGATTCTTGTGTAAATTTTATTTAGTAGATGGTGACTTATGTCATTATGCCAGGTGTATTTGGATGTCCAGGTGTATGTGGATGGGGATAGGAGTTCCAACACAAAAAAAAGCTACTCTAATTTATTTGAAATAGGTGGCTGGTGACTGGACAAGCTATTTCTGGGAAGGGGTGCCCAGGCTGGAGGAAACCTACCCAATGCCTCTTCTCTGCTTCTCAGAGAGTCATAAAGAGGCTCAAGGTTGGTGGTAGGGCCCTGAGCCCCATGGGAAAGCCCCTTGCATTTGTCTAGAGTCACTGGAGCCAGGAGCTGGTACCTGCCCCTCTGCCTGATTCGTTTCCCCTCTGCTGTAGGCAGGGAGCTGCCTGGGGTGGCTTTGTCATGGTTTAGGATTAACCCTCCTTCTGGACTCCTTCCAGGCTGCCTTCTCCGGTCTCTCCTATCCAAGCATGGTAAGTTCTGGCTGGACGGGACCTTTCCTCCCCCTGGCAGTGCTCCTTCCCTTACCTCTTCCCCAGCAACCTGAGTGTTGTCCCTTTGTGGCAGGCCCTGTGGCCCCATCCTCCAGCACTGCATCCTGCTGTGCCTCACTGCAGCTCTTGAGCTCAACACCATCACCTGATGCAATTCCTGGGGAAACCAGTACAGCCAGCTCCCAGGAAGGGCTCTATGGGACACCCAGCCAGCAGGGGGGGGGTGTGCTGTGCCTGTCTCCTCCAAGGTGCACACCCATTCTTTGTGCCTGTTTTATTTGTCAATAATTGTATCCTCTCAGCAACACAGTAACCCAGATGAAGGTCTGGGCTGTCCAAAGGGTTTTGTGGAAGATCAAATCTGCCCTGGGCAGCCTATTGCTCCTTTGGCCAGTGTTTAGTACCCAGCAAGGTGTCTTGGGATCATGGCATCTGCTTGCATTTGTTTTGCTGCAGCCATAGATTTGTGTTTCACAGATTGTGTGGCTAGCTGGATTATAAATTATTCATGACAGGCAACTTATCGTGTTTATCTGGAATAATTGAGCAATTAAGTCTGTTTAGGTATGTAAAAAGATTGTGCAGTGGCTTGTCTATCTTCAGGCCCTAAATTCTGCAAGAGCATTTGTTACATATTTAATCCAGAATAACAACAACAAGAAAAAAAGAAAGGCAGAAGATACACTCTGCTTTGATGCACTGATCCACTATGATGTGTTCATTTGCACAAGTTTTTCATTCCAATGGCTTCACTAGTAAATACACACTAGCCCAGGATAAATTAGACAACTTGACTCCTCCAGTTTGGAGAAAGTGTGAGGCCATAACATCAGGTCTGTAACCCTGTCTCTGAAAATACTTTGGGTTGTTTATGCCAGCACCAGAATTGTTTTTAGTGTTTAAAACCTTCCATCCTAGACACGTGGGTCAGAGGATCACGCTCCTCTCTGCCCTCATCACTGCTGTGCTATGCTCAGATGTTGATGCTGCCAAGGTACTGCAAAGTTTGGGGTGAAAGGACCTTTAAATATTCAAGAGTGTTTAGTTTAGTCCCTGAGCTACAGCCATTATCTCCTGTTCCTGTAGTTGTCCAGGAGGGTTGCCAAAGGAGCTGGAAGCTCATGAGCAAGGCTACAACAGGGACCACTCAGAGCTGAATAAATGTGAGCCATGCAGTAAATGGATGATTTTATTCTGTGTTACTAATAGAAAACTGGGCTGCTTTTAAATTAATCTATTACAACTCTATTTACTGGGAGCAGCCTGTACTCTTTATAGCATTATAGCTGTGAATTGCATCGCTGCTGCACATGACACCCCGAGGAGCCCCGTGGCCTCATGTATTCCTCTTCTTTGGGCAGGAGGTACCAGGGAATGGAAAGTTTTGAGCTCCTCTACTCCCTCCCAGGCTGCTATTTTAGTTCTGCAGGAGACAATGAGTGAGCAGGACCGGAGGCTCCTGTTACTCAGGACGTCCGTCCTTCGGCTGGCGGCAGGGCACGGGAGCAGCAGCAGAAAAAGGCAAAGCGAGCCATTAGGCTTTCCTTGGCCGAGAGGGCTCCCGTGGAAGTCCCGCATTACGGAGCGAGAGGGACCCGGGGCTGCACTTAGAGCCCGTCGGCGTGCGGAGCTCGGGAGGTTAAAGCCCGGGGTGAGCTCTCTGCCGTGCTCCCGGCCCCGGCCCAGCGAGCAGCATCCTCCCAGCACGTACGGACGTCCAAATCTTTCATGCGCTCTCGCGGACGAGGAACAAAGGCTGTCTAAACAGGAGCTAGTGAGGCAGCAAATCGCACAAGAAACCTTCCCTAATGAACTGGAAGGACTTGTCCCTTTGCCTCGGGCGGCGGCACTGCCGGTTTGCTTAGCTAGGCAGCGCCTTGTTTGGCGGGGGACCCGCGCTCCGGGGGGAGCAGAGGAGCAGCGCTGGGTCTGGCGCTGGAAAGGTTTCCTCTGCCCACCTGCTTCTCTCTGCCAGCAAGGGCAAGCAGTGAAGGAGGGGATGCTCTCACCTCCTGAGGAGCTAGCCATGGGGGATGCTGCCGGGGAGCACCGTCCTGCCTATGACGGCGGATTGAGGTTAGTTGCAAAGCTGTTGCAGTTATTTCCTTTAATCGTTTGCATTATCCCTGTGTCCGTGGTTGCGTGGTGCAGGGAAAGATGGACCGAGCAGCGAGGGGCAGGTGCTGGAGGTTGTCTTTGCAACTGCAGAGCCTCATGGGGTCAGTGCCTCCTGACGCCCTTTGGGGAGAGGAGACGTGCTCAAGTAGCCTGGGGTTGGTCCAGGGAGTGCTAACCAGAGAAAGGAAACTGGTTGAGAAGTGACTCATAGGATGAAATGGCACTGTCTTATTTCGCAGCTCGATTCTCTGGACAAACGCAGTTTCCCATCTGTTATTTGCAGAGAAGGAGATGAGTTTGGGGGTTGGTTCCTCTCACTCGCCAGCAAGCGAGCAAGTTGATTATTTTCTGGCAAGCATTAGCAGGATGGTTACTGACGGCTCCGGTGGCTTCCCCTTCTGGGCAGGAGTGCCAAGGACTAGATTTTATTTATATTGAAATGTTTGAAGATAAAGATGAGCATAAGGTGGCCTTTTTCACAAGTGACTCGGTGCCTCTGTGACCAATTCCCCTGTCAATTAAGTGCTGAAACACTCCTAATTGCACATTTTCTCTGGAGTCCTGGATTCTCCTCAAACTATGCTTTAGATTTGGACCAGGAAGCTTCAGCCCACGCTGCCTGCATGTTTGCATCCGCCTCCTCTCCACCTGCATGCAGGCGTGAATTCTGGTGTTGTCTTGACATGCAGCCTGGCCCCGGGCACACAACAGCTCCTGCACCCTGGGCTGCTCATGGTCCTCCCAAAGCACCTCAGGAGACTCCATCTCCTGGTGTTATTCGGACTCTGGCTGATACACCACATCACAGGCTCCACGGGATTCTTTGCAGGCTCCTCTTTGCATTTGCATGTAGGCTGTGCCCTGATCCAACCAACCAGGGCTGCTTTTCCTACCCCCCCCCACACGAGCTCCATGGCTAACTGTCCCTGCACTGCTGTAGGAGAACTCAGCAACAGGGTCATGGAATGGTTTGGCTTGGAAGGAACCTTCAAGATACCTCATTCCAACCCCCTGCCATGAGCAGGGACACCTTCCACTAGATAAGATTGCTCAGGGCCCCATCCAACCTTTGCCTCAAACACTTCCAGAGAGAGTTTAGTTCTGCTATAAAACAAACCCAGAACTTCAGAAAAAGGTATATATTTATGTTTTACATGTGCACCATCAGCCAGTCTGGGATGGTGTAGGAAACCTGATCCACATGGTACCTTTAGTTTTTTCCATGCGTCAGCAGCTCCTTCAAGATTTGCTGAGCTTTCCCTGCTCTCCTGCAGCCATTTCCACCTCCTGCCTTCCCAGCAGTGTCTCAGCTCCCCACAACTTGCTGTTCCCTCTGTTCTCTAGCCAAGGGCTGCTTTCTAGCACTGCCTCTTCCCTTGGATCAGGATATTGTTTAATTGCAGAGTATGTATGTGGCTTTGGCAGATTTCAGTGTGACAATGTAAAATACGAGACATGCCCCCCAGAGAGCTCCTCAGGAGTGGATCTGGGAGGCATGGATGGAAGGGACGTTTCGCTGACTGGCTGATTTTGTGAGACAACAGTTCTTCATGTGCAGGCAGAGCTGCTGAGCTGAAGACACTTAAGGACACTCTCAGGCAGGGCACTGGCAGCTCTTGGGACAGGCCAAGCTGTTGCAGTGTTCCTCCAGGATAAGCCAGTAGCAGCCATGAATGAAACCTGTCCCCATCCAGTCAGTGATCCTGCTGTTGAGCCTCTCTATTAGCCTGATTAGCACAGTACCTTCATTACCCAGTTCCAGCTGGGGTTATTTTTATACTCACACTGGTGCCTGCAAAAGGCAGAGGAAGCTGTGACTGTGGCCTTGGGGACCCTCTGCTGCAGGGTGGCTTCATCTGAGGAAGGGGCCTACTCAGGGCTCTTGGATTTGAAGAGCTGCTGCTGGAGACTCCCTGTTGTGCTCTTTCCAAACACAGTTGAGGGGTTTTTTCAGGATTTCTAGTTTTGTAGAATTATTAAATACACATGTTTTCGGCAACTCACAGAAAACCCACATTTCTTTTCTGCTCTGAATTCCCATGAACTTGGTTTCTGTTTTTTCAGCTCGTTGTATGTCTTGTCTCATGCTAAAGGATGAGTGTAGGTTGTATCTTCTGCTGAACAAAGCTCCTTTTCTCTGTCCTGTCCAAAACGGTCACCTTTGGGTGGGATTGATCATGCTGGACTCAAGATGACTTGGGAGCTGTTCTTCCCAATCTAAAATAATTGTTTAAAGCAGGTCAGATGGACTGAGCCCAGTGGTCTCCTCTGACACAGGGGTGTGTAGCTAACAAGGTCGATGGCTTTGGCTGCAGTGAGGTCTAAATGGGTAGAGCTGGTGAGGAAGCATTCCATCTCAAATCTCCAAAGTCATAAATATGGTATATGTAAATATGGTCTCTCCTTTTTGGTTTTTTTATTCTTCTGTAGTAGGATAGCATCCTGGGTGACCTCCAAATGGTCCAAAATAACCAACCCTCGGCAAAGACAGAATTACTCTTTTATTATAATCCTAAATTTTGGTGTGAAAATATCTTGGATGTTCAGTTACAATGTTTTTCTGCTTACAGTGCTCATTTTAAAGCTTCTGCCCACTGCAAAGGCTGAACTCTATACTTGAGATACTTTTAGAGCTGTATTGTCTTACCTCAGGGGAACAAAACAACCTGCACATAACCAGCACTCCCTCACATCTCCTGGTAACAAATACTGGGGATGGGCTATTTTCACATAGTCTCCTAAAATAGGTGGTGTTAGAATAACTGCAGAAGCCTTACAGACTCAAGCTGTGTCTATCATTTCAGATCCCTTTTAAACCTGCGCTTTTTCTTGATGTTTTTCTAGATGATTTGGAAACCACATGCACAGGGATGGATCTTGGTCCCCATTAAGTACCTGTGCTCTGCAGAGGGTCACAATCTAACCCACCATGCCTGTAGTTTTATATGTGTGTGTATATATATTCAATTTATAATTCTTGTCAATGTTTAGATCCGCACTGGGCAGAGCTAGCACGTGCTGTGGATATTCCTGCTGCAATTTTTTTAAGGAAAACGCTGATTGGAAAGTTTTCATTCCTAATGGGATTTGCAAATGGTTGGTGCTCACAGGACAGCTTTGAGGGGGGAGGCACATCTGGCAGCTGTGACCCAGCAAGCACCGCCACTTGCTGACCTACCCATGCATTGGGGAATAATAAGATTTGAAAGGGGGTTTTGAGGAATATTCTGGGGTGGTGGAGGCTCTGGGAAAGGGGAAGGCTGGTGGGAAAGGAAAGGCTTAAGGTCCCTTCTTGGGAACTGCATGCAGGCTGGGGCAGGTCAGGTATCAGATACAAACATTCCAAATGTCCATACAGATAGGATGGTTCAAGCTATCAAAGCTTGTGAGACCAGAACAGGCATAAAATACCCTATAGATGAAAGGCCTGCAAGCTTTACCTCCCTGAGTCTTCTGCTGAGCCCAACAGCATGTGTATAATTTGCTTTAATGGTTAGAAACATCTGCTGTTAAAAGTGATCCTTAATATATTTGGCTTCCACTTCCAGTCATTAGTTCTTTTTATGCCTTTTTCTGCCTAATTAACAACCTTTTAGTACCTGATACTGTTTCCACTGAATGTGCTGCTATATCGTAATCAAGTCACTTCTTAATCTTCTCTTTGATAAACGAAAAAGATCAGCCTCTTCAATTCTCTCATTTCAGACATTTTCTGCATCCCTAGAATCACTCTTACAGATCCGGCCTATATCTCCCGCAGTGTTTTACTAATCTCCTTAAAATGTCGGTGTGGAACCATGGAGGGCTCTGGAAGGAGTCCCTTGGTGCTGGAAGAGGAGGCTGAGCCACCTCCTCACTCCTGCTTCCAGCTCCAGGCTTCCTGCATGGATTGAGCACAGGTTTGCTAGGCAGTAGAGACTCACCTTTGTCGATATTTAAGACATGGGCAGCTGGAACAAGATGATCTTTAAGGTCCCTTCCAACCAAAACCATTTTGATTCTGTGGTTTTACCAAAATCCACTGTGTGAGTGGTGCTGCCCATAGTGAGATGATGATATCTTGGCAGTGGTGAATTCTTGTTGCCCCCAGCTCAGCCAGGTAACCAGTCTGAAATCCATTTAGCACATTCACTATTCATATTCTATAGTGCTTTTTATTTTTGTCAGCATGTCATACAATACTAGGTGAAAACACCTTTTGGACATCAAGGATATTGCTTCTGTGCATTACTAATATCAGATGTGCAGAGAATAAAATCAGGTTTGCTTTACTGTGACCTATTTTTTCTAAACCGATGTTGATGGGCATATTTGTGTGTCCTTCAGTTCTCTGCACTGTCTTTCTTCCTTGGACAGATGTCTGTCTCCCTGTCCCCTGCAGACCATACCTTTGCCTTTTTCAAGCAGAAGACTCTTCCAGCCTCCTAAAATTTCCTCTTAAAAATGAACATCAGCTCACGGCAGTTTTCTTAGTTCTCTTAGAGCTCTTGGATGCAAAATTATTCAGTTCTGCCAAATTTAAATATCTTCTGGTGCTGGTAGATGTTGTTGAATGCTCTTCTCGATTGCTAATAGGATGGAAACACTTCATCCTCATAACAAGTGTAATCCTGCTTGTTCCCAAGTGTTCCAGGACAATGATTACAGGATGTCCGTCATATCTGTCTCATTAGCGGCTCTTCCATCTCCACCCAGTGATGGACCCCCATGCTTTCTAGGAAGAGTCTGGGTGTAAATCTTTACTAATCCAACCCCTGAAACATTTGATTTGGTGAAGAACTGGGCAAACAGGACACAGAAATAGATGGAATGGGATTATTTCATTGACTTGCATCACCATCCTCTAAACGCTTCTCTTCTAGCTTGCAGATTCATCATGCAGGGGGAAGATGCCCAGAAAACAGTAGAGAGAAATAGGGGAAAAGAGTATGAAAATAATGATTTTTTTTCTACTATTTCTTTATCACTCAGTCTTTTCCCTTCTCCTTTCTCCTCCTTGGGGGAAGGATCTTTGGCAAGACAACTCAGACCTTCCTCTTTGCTATCTTCCCTGCAGCATCCTTTAAGTTGTCTTTGATCTGTGTAACCCACATGGTGTGTCATCAGTTGCATCAGTGGAGGCTGGCTAGGCAATTTGTGATAATCCCAACTCAATTTACATTTCAAATGCTTGCTCTGGGAGCTCATGCCCCACTGTATTTCCTGCAGCTTTCTCCTGCTCCCCAGGACAGATGTTCCTCAGCAGTTCCTCACCAAGTCACCAGGGGCAATTGGATGCTCCTATCCCATCTAAAACACCCCCTGGCTTTTTGCTATCTGGGTGGTAGGTTCATTGTGAAAAGTGAGAAAGTTACAATGATCCCATTGTTCTTCAGCCCTGAGCTGAGGGAGGGAGGTCCTGGTGAGCTTGTCCATGAGCCATACACAGCTCCTGTGGCCCCAGGACCCAGGCACAGTGCCTCCCACTGCTCAGGTTTTCCTGGAGGAGCCTTGGCCGAGGGTGAAGTGGGGGACTGTGTGTGGCACAGGGAGGGAGTGGATCTCCTCTTCCCCCAGTTTCCACCTCACTAAGGGTCTTAAAGTGCGGGTAAGGAGATTATGCGGAGAGGGAAGATTTGAATTTCTTGCATCCTGGGAACAAGAACCTGAATAGAAAGGATTGGTTCTCCCTTAATTTGAGCTGATGGGGATGGTGGGCAAAGCTGATGGGATTTTGGTAGACACTCTCTTGAAATAGAACTGTGGGAAGAAATTCCAGAGGGTGTGAAAGCAAAAATAACGCAAGAAATTCTGGATGTCAGAAGAGAAACGGCAAGACCCTAAGAAATTATAAAAACTAAAGTACTATTTTCAGGAACTAAATATAATGTGGCTCCTTTGGAACAGCTTGGAGAAATGACAATGTAGCCCAAAATTGCTGTGGAAAATTGAGGCTCTTTTCCCTCAGTTCCAAGTGAAGGACTCGAGCAGAGGCTGGTGTAGAGAGTGGCGTGGGAGCTCAGCAAGTACAGGGAAGTCTGGGAAAAGCACAGAGCTGATGTGCAGGCAGGCTTGTAAGGTGATGAGGAGAGCTTTGTTGGAGGCAGTGCCAAGCCTTGGCATGCAGCAGATGCTGGGCAGAGAGGGGAAGGGGCATGGTGGGCACCTGAAGGTTTCATCCACCCCCCATGAATTTGAACTCATCTTTCCTAGCTGATCTGAATTTCCTCTGTTTTTGAAAGTTTATTATTTGAAGGCTGGCTTATATGAGAGCCCTTCTGGAGAGAGGACTTGTAAGGAAGGATTTAGGGCTCATGTGCCTTCACCTCTCAAGGACTTGCCATCATGTCCCATCATAAGACCTACAATAACACCCAACTGCATCTCTGCAGGCAGCTCCTGCGAGCAGAAAAAGGTTGAAATGTGCCTGTTGTGTGGTTGGCGTGAAAGGGGAAAAACCCTGTGGCCAGGTTATGAATCACCCATGCCTCCAACTGTAGGACCAAAAGGCCAAGCAGACCTGGAGCTGTGGGACTGGGCAAGGTGATTAATGTCTCTGCAGCAGGGATTAAGCTGAGCCTTAGAGGTGATCTGTAACACTGGAATTAAGAGATGGCTTCTGGAATGAAAGGCAGGAGAATCCACACCTCGTGCAGTGGGTGCAGGCCTGTGGGATGTGCAGCCCCCAGAGCTGTTGGGTGCTGCCCCTGCCAGGCTCTGTGTCTGCTTGTCCTGGGTGCTGCTCTGGTTTTTGGGAATGTTCTGGTCCTTTTTGCCACCTTAGTTGCTTGTCTTGGAGAAGTCTTTTACAAGCAGACCTGGCTGTCCTGCTGACTGTGCTGTATATTAATACTTGTGGAGCTGCTGAGCATCCTGGTGATTCCTCATATGGAAAGGCTCTACAGCCTCTTTAATTAACTTAATTTAGACATTAGTGTGTCACAGGGAACATCTCTCATGGGGAAAGTCTTTCGTTTATCACCACTTAGCCAGGGAACTGTTCTATTTTTCATTTGCATGCAAAAGTTCATCATGGTGAGAGTGAAAATTAACCCTTTGCTCCCCAGCCTGCACTTTCCTTCCTGGAAGTGCAGATGCATTGTGCAAGGAGCAGCACTCTTTGCACTCCCTTATAGCATTCCAGAGCCAAATTTTGAGGTGGAATATCACAACCACTACACTGATTTCCAAAAAACCCATCTCTGCAAGCCCCAGGGAAGCACTGAGCATGGCACAGTGGTGTTTCCTCGTTTGGCCTTGATTATTCTCTTTGGTATCTCTGGTCACCAAGCAGGACGGAAAAAATGGGCTTTGGGGAGTTGGTGGAGCTATGAACCCTCGGAAAGGCCCCTCTTCCCCCAGGAGAGGCAGAGCCTCATGGCAAGCAGTCACTTCACAGCAGAAGCCTTGGAAGCAGACCAAGGCTAATTAAAGCTGGCGTTCACGCTGGCGTGCTGTGCCGTGGGTACCTGTGACAGATGGGGGCTGCTTGCCCTGATGGCAAGGTACTGCTAGTGAAGAACATGGTACCAAATGTTTTTCAGGGGCTAATGGCTGGTTCCTGTGCCTATGTGGGGTCTGTTTGGGGAGAGGTAAAGGTGTACCTACCCATCACTCACTGCCCATGTCCTCTCCTTGTCTCACAGGTGAAGGAATGGCTGTGCTTGAACTGCCAGATGCAGCGGGCGCTGGGGATGGACATGACCACCGCTCCTCGCTCCAAGAGCCAGCAGCAGCTGCACTCCCCTTCACCATCTCCCTCCCAGTCCCCAGCCAAGCACCCACAACCCCCGGCTGCAGACAAGACCCCACCAGCCCCCCGCTCCCTGCCACAAGAGCAACCCAAACCTCAGCCCACAACGCCGCAGAGGGAACCGCACGGCCAAGGACAGCCAAAACCTCAGGAGGCGGCCAGGTCCTCCCCGCAGCATCAGGCCAGGTCCTCCCCGCAGCACCAGGCCAGGTCCTCCCCACAGCATCAGCAAGCCAAGCCTTCCCCCTCTGAGCAGAGAAAGACGCCAGGAGATGCAGGGGCAAAGCCTGCTGCCCCGGCCCCCGGGGCTGGAGCACCAGAGCAGCCCCAGGAGGGGCTCACAGGGAAGCTCTTCGGTTTCGGGGCATCCCTCCTGACCCAGGCCAGCACGCTCATGTCTGTCCAGCCAGAGGCCCCTGCTCCGAGCCAGCCGTCTCCTGGCAAAGTGCCTCCAAAAATTGTCTTCAGCGATGCCAGCAAAGAGGCTGGTCCCAAAGCCCCAGGGGCACAGGGCCGGGCTGGTGCCGCGCCGGCGGCAAAGCCGGGCAAACCGGAGCAGGGTGTCAAGCCAAAGGAAGTGCCGAAAGCAAGGGTCTCGTGCCCCCTCTGCAAGGCGGAGATCAACGTGGGCTCCAGTGAGCCCCCCAACTACAACACCTGCACAACCTGCCGCCAGCAGGTCTGCAACATGTGTGGCTTCAACCCCACGCCTCACCTCGTGGAGGTAAGGGGGCTGGCAGGGGCGGGCGTCTTCTGATCCAAGGGTGCGTGCTCCCTCCTTGCTTCAAATGGAGAAAAGATGGGGTGCTTGCTTTCAAAGGTCTATAAAAAAGTAACTACTGAAGCCAGTTTCCTCCTGGGGCAAGCTGCAGGGCTGGAGTCCATGGTCCTTCACCTCTTGGCAAAGACATGGATTTCATGTGTGTTCACTGATTTCATGCTGGTTTCATGCAAGGAACAGAGCAAGGCAAGGCTGTTGTTAGCAGTACTCACTGCTAACACCCATACCCAGCAGTGCCCACTGCTCCCCAAAGGTGTTCAAGGCTGAGGTCATGCTAGTGCCAGTCACCAACTAGCATCCTCCTCCTGTTGGTGTGGATGGAGGCCTTAGCCAGACTGGAGATGAGGCTAATGAGGGATGTTCTGCAGCTCCTGCATTCTCAAATGGTGAGGCTGCAAGGAAGATGATACAGGGGAAGAAAGTGTCAGGGCCTCAGCAAGAGGAGCCTGGGTGCAGGACAGTGGAATGGGCTGAGCATGGGGTAGATGTGGGGATGTCCAGTGTTGTATAGATGTGAATTGGGTGTGCATTTTGCAGCCTGCTGAGATGGAGTGCAAGGAGAGGAGAATGGAGGCTAAGATGGTCTGAAATCCACCCAGTCTTGCCTGTTACAGTTGAGAATGTCTCTGAGTTGTGATGCCCACACAGATCATCTTCCCAAGCACCAAAAAAGCACCTTAGCCAATTCTAGCCACTGGTGCCTAGAGAGGAGAGTGGTGCAACTGGTTCAGCTGGAGCATCCTTCTACCCCTTCCACCTTGGAAGCTAGGGAGGGACACCTTCCAGACCCTTCACCCCCTCCTGTACAAGTGATTTGAGACCCTGACCAGAGGAGGCCCAGGGCTTGCTCCTGGAAGTGCTGCATCTCACAGGCAGTGTAGACACAGAATCGATAACATCAGCACATTGAGAAGTTAATGGGAACTTGAAATGACCAGAAGTAGGATTGCTAATCTTGGCTCCGTTCCATGGCAGATAATTACATTTTATGTCCGTAGCTCCTCCCTGCAGTTTCAATTACACCCAGTAATTTTCTGTTCTTCCTGAAGCTGCTGCTGCTGCTCCGCTCGTGGTCACGTTGGCAGTGGAGGAAACGCTCTCCCAGAGTCTGTGGAGGTGCAAACCCCCCAAATGGCCATCTCAGTGTACACAATGCTGGTTTCAATGCCAGTGCTCTGCTCCTGCTGTTGCTCCCACCACTGCCTCCACCCTGCCCCGGGGGCTTGAGTGAGGAAAGCTGTCCAAGTGTTTGTTCTTTGGGTAGGCTGAACCCCGTGTTGGCATGCCCCTGGGCAGCAATGTGTTCCCAGGCTTCAGAAAGCTCGTGGATTGGTGAAAAGGCTTTAACGCTTGTTGGCACCCCAGCAGCTGATTAATTAATTAGAGAATTAATTTGGGTTTGGGTTGTAGCCAGTAACGTGGTGATCTCTGCATGTGCCAGGGAAAGGTGAGCTCTCCTCAGCGCTTGTCTCCAGGGTCACTAGCTGACACCAGGGATTAAATTTCAGATTTTGAAGGCGGGACTCTGCCCAGGTTCCCAGAGCTCTTGAGCAAATGCCTTCAGACACCCTTGGACCAACCCACCCTGCCATGTATGCTCCTCTTGGTGTTCCTTGCTGCAGCTCATCCCTGCAACATCTTCACATAGAGTGAAGACCCACAGCAAGGTGTTACCCAGGCATTGTGCTTGTCATGGCTTTTGTTTCCCTTTACACAGAACCTTTGTCCAGCTCTGCATGGCTGGGTTGGTTTATGGGATGTATTTTTATAAGAATTGAGGAAGAAATGCAACATTTGTGCTGTGGATGTTATTAACAAAAACTTTCTGAGGAAAGGAAAGCATCGCAAGGTCTGTTAATGCGGTTGGGCTTTAGGTTTGCTTGATCTTCTGGGAAAATTGCTCTGTGGTCTGATCTCTTTTTGCCTGCAGCTCACATGGGCTTGTCCCAAGCCCTGAGGTTCATGCAAATACCAGAACTCACTCTTTGAAGTAGTGAGGCTTGATCCATTAATTGCTTGATGAATTAGGACCTTGGCTATAAGCTGCCTTTGGAAGTTGTGTGAAAACTAATGAGGGATTTGATTCCAAGCCTGATAACTGCAGAGGAGCATGAACTGTGGGTGAGATTGGCAGCATACTCTGTACACACCCCTGGAGCCTGGGCAAGGCTTCACCCTGGCCCCAAAAAGCATCAGTCACAGGGAGGGAGAGGGCACGGCCCACAGTGGCCTGGTTTTTGGAAGAAGGATGGAGTTCTGCAGGAAAATAGTGCTAAAACCATGTGTTTCCTGCAAATAAAGTTGCATTGTCACTTCCAGAAAGTGGGGAAGGCTGTTGCCCCTATTTGCAACCCCCTAAAACTTCTGATTTCACTGGAAAGATGTGTTATTATACCCATGGTGTTTTCATTCCCATCCCACTCCTGATCTAAAGATGGAGTCAGAGGCTCTGTGTCCCTGCCATCCCCTCCCACCCTCTGCAGCTGCCTGGGGAGGTATCCAAGGAGCTGCCTCCTCCCCAGCACTCTGTTCAGCCAAGTGCACTCAAACCTACCAAAAGAGAAGAGAATACTAAAAGTGCTGGTTTTCTGTGAAGTCACTGGCTGAGCTGCATAGGTGCTGAGCCACCCAAAGAAAAGGGTCACTTGTGTTTCTCTTACTGTCCTTGCACCACTGTAGGCTGATGCTTATGCACGTGAAGGATGCTCCAAGAGTATGCCACTCATGAGAAGCTGGGTCATGCCTCTGAGCCCAGAGTTTCCACAAGATCTGGCAGCAAGGCTGGCTTTCCTCTGGCTTTGGGTCTTGGTGGGCATGATCAGAAGGTGCTGATGAGGACTGGAAGCCTAGGGCACGTGAAGAGTTCAGGGATAAGGGTGGCATTTTGGCAGTACATCCCAGGAGAAGTGTGTGGACTGTGGTGGCCCATGACTCTGGAAGCTGTGGTGACCAGCAGAGGAATCCTTAAAGGATGCCTGACTTCCACTTCCTCTGCATGCTTGCCATAATACACATTACCCAGCTTTAAATAAGTTGTTTATTTGAAATGCCAGGAGTACAGGTGCCTGGAGCTTCCTCCCACCTCCTCACACCTCTTCCAGGAGCTACATCCTGGGAGCAGTACTATGAGGTGTTCTCAAGCCAGAGCTGACACTTTGGGACTCTCCCAAATTCCCTACAGCCTCAGCCTGATCCCATGCAGAAAGGGAAGAAGTTTCTGTTGCAGGAAGACCAAGTGCTGGGTCATTTCACTGGAGATGTAGGAAATCTCTCCTGTTTATGGCGGAGTCTGCTGAGGGAACAAGTGATCTGGCAAGAGCTGGCTTCAGCGTGATTGCCCTTGTGCTTGCATGATGTTCTCCCAGTAACCCCAGTTGACCCCAATTGACTCCAGGGGTTTTGTATTAAGGAACAAATGAACTATGCATGTTGTGTTACTAAATAAACATGGCAGGATGCCCCTTTGCCTAATTAACCAGCCTGAAACAGGAGCAGTGACAAGTTTCATTGCAGAACACTGCATTCCAGGTGCCAGGCTGTGATCTCCAATGGGCACCTGACCCCCAGGAGGGTCCTCTTACTGATTTGTCGTACTCACCATACCCCATCCAGATGCTAAAACTGCTTTTTTTCCCTTGATTTCCCCATGCATTGTAAAAACAACCCTTTTTTTGTAACACTTGTGTTGTCATAGGTGGTGCTGCTGCATTGCCCTGTCTGATCACACCGGTTAATGCTGTTGTGTTCCTTATTACATGCATTATATGCATATGTAATATAGTATATGCCTATCATACGTTGGTGAGACACAGGAACAGGTTTCCCAGAGAAGCTGTGGACTTCCCATCCTTGAAGTGCTCAGGGCCAGGTTGGATGGGGCTTTGAGTAACCTGGTCCAATGGACGGTGTCCCTGCTCATGGTAGGAGGGTGGAATGAGATGAGCTTTAAGGTCCCTTCAAATCTGGGATTCTGTGATTATCCTGGATGTGGTATCACAGGATGCAGGAGCAGCATTTGCTTGAGCCCTTCATGGGACATGTTCCCTTTCTGCTGCTCCCCTTGTACCTGCAGCCAGTTACAAATCAGTCCATTCAGATGGATTTCTTGCAAAGAGCTTGTGAATCGCTGTATCAAATACTGTCTGGAAAGCCCCGGACCTCTCTTTTCATCACGGTCCAAGAACTCCCACTGGATAAAACTGGTCCCTAAGCAGAACAGCTCCCCAGGGTGGGATGCTGCACTGCTCAGGTTGGAGGTGCTGATGCTGAGGATGGGGCTGACCTGCCCTACTTGCAGAAGCAGCCGCGGCAGCTCCTGCGCTCGGCTGCAGGGAGGAATGCCTGGGAAAAGGTACTTCAGTGAGATGTAAAAAGCTCCGTGGGATCGGCCTTTGTGCAGAACTGCACAGGGTGCAGGGTGTCGCTGCCGGCAGCCAGAGGATGGGTTAGAGAAGGAGAGCCGAGGAAAGGTTTTGTGCCAAAATTATTTTGGTGTCGGCACATAGGTTTCAGAGAAGAGCTGTAAAGAGCGCAGGGAGGAGCGTCGGGCTCCTGCCTCACCTGCCCTCGCTCAGGAGGCTGTGTTCAACTCCCGATTGTGCCCTGCCTCCCTGCCCCCTTCCCAAGGGTCCCTGCTCGCGCTGGGAATGTAATTAGCTCCTCAGCAAAGAGGATTAGCGGGGTTAAGAGAGCCTCCAGCTCAGCACTGTCCTGGGGTGGAAATTCCAGCCCCGGTCTGGCGTCTGGGGCCATTCCCCCCTCCTTCCAAGGCAGGAAAGCAGGATATGTGTGCCTTAAGAAGAACCTGCCTCCTGCCCTCTGGAGCACAGGTGTCTGTGCTGGGGATCCAGCAGCTCTCTATCTCAGAGAGCCCTGTGTCCTTCATGGGATGATCAGAAATGCTTCCCAAAGAGCCACCTGCCTTCGTCGGGTGACAGGGAGAGTGGGTGACAAGCAGGGACAGGGGCTTAAAGTTTTCAGGCATCATTTTTCCATAGGAATCCAGGTCCTGTTATTGTCCTGTTGTTCCTACCAGGCTCAAAGGGCATCAGGGACATGTTCTGCAGCTCCTGATGGAGCAGGGAGCAGCTGTTGTCAGTCACCCTTTTGAGGCTGTTTTCCCTAAGTCGAGTATCCTGCAATGACAGCTTGGCAGTGTCCCTGGAGCTCAGATGAGCGCTAGGATGGCCCAGTCCCCTTTCCAGGGACAAGAGGAAGAGCAAAGTGCCACTCTTGAAAGGTGGGCAGGGGGTTGGACCCTGGAGTTTTCTGCAGGAGAAGGAGGTAGCCAGAGATGCAGGCCACAGGGTGCAGCAATTGCTGGGTTTCTCCTAGATTTTTGTGTAGAAATCATGATTTTAAACAATACCCCAGCCCTGAGGGTATGAATATTTGGGTCAGTCACATAAACTTAAGTCAAACTGAGAGCTCTGCATAGTAGCTCTGCACGGAGTGAGGAAGGCGGTTTCGCTGGCCTGAGCCCTCAAATCCTGTTAAGGGCTGGTAATTAACAGCTCGCTGTGACTCAGGAGTTTTCTGTGCTGCTGAACCTGCTGTAATTAAGGTGGTTCCCGCTGCTGGGCTGGGCAGCACTGGGCTCCTCAACAGCTCCTCCTGCAGACACGGGGCTGGGGAAGGGCTGGGGTCATTGTAACCTTGCAGACGAGTCTGAGTTAACAGTGGGGTCCCACCGGATGGGTGATGAGCAGCATCACTGGGTGGTCCACTCATGTAATCCATGTTTACTGTGCTGAACCTCACTGCTGGATTTTCTGAAGAACCCCATTAGATGTTAGGTCTGTGTCTGCTCTGGCTCTTGTCTTCTACTAGTTGTGTTTTAGGAACTTCTAGGGCTGCTCCACACACTGGGGTTTGCCTCGCTGTGCCTGCTCTCAGCCTCTGGCCACTTTAAAATGGTCTTAAGAACCACTCTTCCTTTCTTTAATCAGTAAAAAAGTCCAGAGCTCCAGGTTCCTTTCTTGTTTTAGCTGCAATTATATTATTAAGGGACAAACGTCAGCTGTATGTGGATGACCCCGCTGATTGATACTTCTGAGGCAACTGCTGCCCACACTGCAGATTGTTTTCAATGGTTCATAAAACCAAACAATACTTTGAGAGGGGTGACAGTGGCTAAGCGAAGTGGAGAATTTCTGCCATCTAAATGAAGATATATTTGAAGTGAACGATGCTTCCCCGATGCCAGGCTGGTTTTCCAGAGCACATTTGCTGTGCCCTAGGACTTGCAGCCACTGCCTGTTGTATTGCTGTGCTCCTGGGCTAGCAAGCTGCTAGGGCCAGCAGTGCCAAGGTGCCTCCAGAGCTGTCTTGCTGGGAAGTGAGTGGATATGTCAGGATCAAAGCCTGAGTGCTCACTATGGCTCAGGCAGTCAAAAGATTTGGCCTTACAACAGGGAGCCCTTTGGCTTTGGGGAGGTCAGTATTGCTTCTGGGCCAGCCTGTGGTGCTGGAGGTGAGGTGGCAGCAGGACAGATGTGATACCTGAGTCTCCACTGCAGATGTCCTTCTCAATAGTCTGTAAGAGCTCTTGGAGCCACCACCTCGCAGCGGGTTCTGCTTTAATTGGTGGTGAAACTTCATCCATGTGGTATTGATCATGGTGTTTCCTAGAAAGTGACAAAGAAAAATTTGGGGAAATGCTTTTTGTCCATATAACATGAATAGGTCTTCATGGCAGCTCTTCTCCCCAGCTAAGCTTTGACACCTTTTCCCAGCAAATACTTATTTTGGTAGGTATTGCACATCTGCTTCTCAGGGGTGATGGTATTCTCTCCATGAAACCTCCACAGACTCATCCTTCAGAAAGCTGCTGAAGCCGTCCTCGAGCAGACAGACAGGGACAGTGACCTTGCAGCAGGGACATGGACACAGACACACGGGGCTGTCACTGCAAGGGCATTGGATATTCTCACCAGTTGGGTGCTATGAATATTAAATTCACCAACATGGGAAGGGCCTGAGTAACTTTCCATCACCCGACTGAGGTTTCACAGTTTGGAACAGCTCCAGGAAAGGCTGAGAGAAGATCAGTAACTGCCCTAATGCACCTTGTTAGGGACTTTCTTGACCTTGAGAAGCTTTGAAAAGAGTTACTGTTGTGCACATGAAAGGTTGAAGGCAGCAAAAATAGGCAAAGTGGAAGCACAGAGAGGAAGCAGGACAAGCTAAAGCTGCCATAGTGTTTTATAGATATCACAAAGGGTTTCATAGATATGTACTGGAGAGCAAAAAAACCCAGTTCATTCACAAAATTCAGGTCACCTGGTTCTAGCACAGGATTTTCTGCCTTTGCTGTTCAAGTCAGACCCGGCAGCCGTTGTGGTGGGGCAGCCCTGGAGCTCTGTGCCTCGAGGAGCTTTGTGCCTCTCTGCTGCTTCTTGCAGTATCGCTGATGTCCACTGCAATACCAACCCAGAGATGTCCTCTTAGCTCCCCAGATGAGTCCCCCTGACAGGGAGCTGGTGCAGACCTCAGTGGACACCTCACTTGGGCACACAGCTGACATGGGAGAAAAGTGAGGGGATTCCTGTGTCATCCTCCTAACACTGTGCCAGGTGTAGCAAAGAGCAGGAGATGATGGAGGAAGGCAGGGGAAGAGGAGGACAATGGTACAGAGGAGGCATGGAGCTCTCAGGGGAATGGGGACAGCCTGGACACTCATTCCTGCTCCTGCCTTGCATTGAACAATGTGTGTCTGAAGAAGCTCAGAATCAGTCCCCAGTGCAGGAACTGGTACCCAGCATCAGGAGGTTATTGCCATCTCTACCCTGGGAGACAAAGTGCTTGGATCAGAGGGGTTTGGATCACACTTGGATCATATTTGTGATGGTCAGCTTTATGAGATGGCTCCTTGGGGTCTGGTAGGACATGACAGCACTGACCCCTGAGTCCAGGCTGCTTGGTGGAGTGTGTGGGCCCCTGTGTCCTAGACCTCTCCCTTGCCCACAGCAGGAGCTGCTGGTAGAGGTGGTGGTAGACACTGCTCTTACAAAAGCAAAAGGTGTGGGGGGGGGTGGATTGGAGGGAACCTTGGAGCAGCATGCTCTGAGGAGCACTGTGGGGGCTGGTGGTCCCTGAGCAGGTACCAGCAGCAGATGATGAGGATGCCACCACCTAAATGAGAGTCTTGGTCTAAGCTGTGATGGGCAGACAGAGAAACAGCTCTTTTAGTGGGAGATGGTGAGAGGATTTGGCTGTTCAGCTCCTATATCCACCCCTTTGAGCAGCCAAAGCTTATCCTGATGGGCTCACAAACCATTATACAACCTTGATCTTTCTTCTTTTTATTTTTTTTAATAACATGCCATGTTAGTGCTTTATTTGGGAACATGTTGGGACACTTAATCGAGCGTTTAATTGGCTTTGTAACAGTGGATTTCTGAGTGGGCTGAGGAGGAGGCAGCTTTAGGGCTGGGCTGCAGTGGAGATGCTCAATTTTCCAGCTATGATGGGAGCATCTCAGACTCAGTTTGCTGGTGTTGATCCACTTACCAAAACACCATAATTTTTCCTGTTGAGCCCAGTGGCATTTTGCAGTTGTATCCAACAGAGAATCTAGGATCTGTAAAGGTCCCTGGAAGAAAATGAGAGTGAGGAGAGGGGCTGCCAATGGTGAAATGTGTGGCCATGCTGGGAAAGAATCCAATGGGAATGCTGATGATGGGATGTGATTATTGGGGGTGGGTTTTGCTAGCTCAGGCCAGGCTCT
Source organism: Leptocoma aspasia (assembly GCA_013399835.1). Lineage (NCBI taxonomy): Eukaryota > Metazoa > Chordata > Aves > Passeriformes > Nectariniidae > Leptocoma > Leptocoma aspasia. The sequence continues at coordinate 1,136,274 of VXAX01002463.1, forward strand.
TATGTTGATTCCTTTCTTGCCACATCCAAACTGCGGCTTGGGCACTGGAAGGATATTGGTGCTGTGCTGCTGAAAAAAGTCCAAGCCTTTATCACAGTGTGTGCTATTGAAGACTGTGTCCTTCTGTAAGGATCAGCAGGACCTGAAAGACAGTTTGTGGTATCTACAACTCAACCAATGCAGGGATTCACCCTGGTTTAATAGTTCCACATACCATGTAGTTCAGGGTTCAGCCCTTGCTGTGTGATGAGATGCCCTGTTTTCCCAACCACACATGTGCTGGGGCAAGGCATGCAAGGTAAGGACTAAGATCCCATCTCCCAAGGAGTACACTGGGTGTTTGAGAAAACACTGCTGGGCAAGGGAAGAAATGGCATTTATTTCTATGGAAAGAAATGGCATTGTTGGTGTGGTTAAAAATTACTGCTCAGGAGGTGGCCAGATTGGTGTTCCTGTTCTTCCTCCATTAAATCATAGGATCACTACATGATTTGGGTGGGAAAGGATCTCAAAGCCTATGTGGTTCCAATCCCCCTACCATGGGCAGGGATGATCAGGTTGCTGGTGGGGCTTTGCTGGAGGGACACATGCTTGTCCCATCAGGTGGCACTGCCAGGAGATGTGGGGTGGGGAGCTGGGCCCTCACCATCATCCCTCTCCTCAGGTTTCCCTGCTTTGCAGCATAAACTCTGTTTTCCTGTGAAACAAAGCCTTCCTCTTTGATGAAGGGGGAGGCCTTGTATAATGAATGTTTCTAGGGGGATTGGGGTTCTGCAGTGCTGCAGTGCCCGGGACTCACCTGGGCTCCAGTGCAGCATTCCCTGCATGCAGCCATTCCCTGCCAGGCAGCAGGGAGGAGCAAGCACTGCGAGCCAGGGCACTTCAGCCTCTTATTTCAAAGCACAAAACCTCACAGCATGTGAAAAGGCAGAAAGCTGAATGGACCAGGGACATGCACTAAGGAGCTGCTCCTTTCTCCTCCCCCTGGCCTGGTTACTGGGCTGATGAGGTGGGGAAGGCGGATGCACCAGCCTGAAGCAAAAATAAACACCAAAGTGAAATAGAAAATGAAAGCAAGCTCATTCTTTGAAGCATACCGAGGCTCTGAGCCTGGGAAGGTCTCTGAATGGATATTTTGAGCAATGTTTCATTCTTACATTACCCAGTAATGGGTAATGGTTCTCAGTCTCAGTGGTAGAGCTATTAGTGTGGCCTGTGGCCACCTCACAGCCATCTTTCCAATGATTTTTCTGTCACAGGGGTCAGGGACTGAGTGGAAACACACAATTGAATGCCTTTTTGGTTGATATTTGCTATGGAAGTTGAGAGGAAAATGTTTCACAGGGGCAGTTTGTCTTCTGGAGGTGTGAGACCCTTGCAGAAGGTGGGTCCCCATGTGGCACCTCAGGGCAGGTGCTGGGTGGCAATGCCCCAGATGCTAGAAATGGGTTTATTTATACTAATTTTCTATTCTCCCAGAGGAAATTCTTGCATGGCTTCTGGGGACCCACATCCTGGCATGAGGAGGAGTTGGGTACCAAACCATTACAGGCACTTTGTCCCCCTCCAAGGAGTTCATCTGCCTCTTACTTACTTAAAAGCCTTGTCACAGGACTTGTGAATCCTGGCTTCCTCCATGTGCATTTTCTCCACAGAGCAGAAGAGGGAATGACATGTCCCTCCATTTTCCACTCCCTGTTCATTTCCCAGCCCTCTGTCAACAGATCATCATCCCTGTCCCTGTCATTTAATCTGAAATGGCTTCGTTTTCCTATGTGTCCCTATATTTTTGTGCCTAGGAGCAGCTGCTCCACTGGGCAGACAGAAGCCATGCTGCAGCTTCCTTGGTGGTGAGACAGGATTCCTTAAAAACCCCAATGCTTCCATAGTTTCTTTCTTCACACAAGGCTGTAAACGAGCTCCTTTCCAACATTGGGAGCGTAGGAGGGATTAGCCAGGAGGTGCCATTATTAACGTAAGTGATTGTACTTGTAAGCCAGGGCATTAGCAGAGATGCTTATGCTTGATCCAGCAATGATTGCACTCCTTTCCTTCTTCGATTTCTATCCCTTTCCTGCTCCTGTGAGCAAGTGGAAGGGCATTTCCAGAGCTTGGGCTTCTGCTTTTCCTTCCCTTGTGTGTTCACCCTGCAATATTTAGAAAGCATAGGCAATATTTAGAAGCCACCAGGGGACAAAATGCTCCATTATATGTGTGATCATTCCCTTGAGAAAATGGGGAGTTTTTAGGAAGTGTCCCTTGAGAACCTAAGAAAGCTAAGGAGAGTGCCAGAGGCTGGGCCAGCAAGGGTTCTGGTGTCTCCAGGGGCTTGCCTGCTTCCTAAGGATATTGATTGCTCCAGTGCAAACTGAATTTCTCTCTACTGTGAGGATGGTGAGGCCCTAGTACAGACTGTCCAGAGAAGCTCTGGATGCCCTATCCCTGGAAGTGTTCAAAACCATCTGGATGGGGCATGGAGTAACCTGGTCTAGTGGAAGGTGTCCCTGCCCCTGGAAGGGGGTTAGAACTAGATGATCTTGGATGTCCCTTCCAACCCAAATTATTCTAGGATTCTGTGATCTCCCAGAGGGAATGCCAGCATCTGCTTGGGACTGATCCCCTCCAGCATTGGGGGTGATGATAGGGGGGTTCCACCTGCAAGTGGCTGGTCTGCCACCCAATTAATTTTAATTTAAAATCCCTCAAATTTTAAAGGGAATCCTGGCCAGGCATAAGAAAATGGATAAGAAATTGGATACAAAGTTTAAAGAGGGAGTAGCCACACCCTCAGGAAACTGAGCAGGAGCTCATGTGCCTGCCCTCTGGCAGAATGACATCCAAAATTATTTATTACTGTGCACTTTGCCAAGAGTTTCTAAATATGTTGCTTGAAATGGCACCTAGAGAAGTGAGATCTTCTAGGCAGTACACAAAATGAGCTGTTATAAGTAAGCAGCCCATTAACAGGAATGCTGGCACCTTCTCTTTGGAAAAAAAACATCCTCCTTGGATTTAACATTGGTTGTTAAATTGTTGTTTGCAAACTGAATGGTTGCTTTATAGTCCTGATGCAGTCACAGCCAAACACAGGTACACTGAGAGCAGCGGGGAGCTGCAATTCCAGCGAGGGCAATGCCAGGAATCCAGGAATTAAATGTGCCCCCAGCCTGAGAACAGCAGCTTGAGAAGCTCAGCCAACCTCCTGCACCAACAGAAGGGAATATCAAACTTTTTCTTAAAAATTGCTTTAATTCTTTGTGTGGCAGAATGGAATTTGCTGGGGTGGGGGTGGGCAGAGGTGTAGCCCACTGCTGCCCAGCTGAAATGCATTTCCCTTCTAAGGCTGTTCCTAGAGCTGATTTTAAAGCTCTTTAGGAACTCTTGGAAGCGATTCCCCGACAAATCAAATAGTTTCAGCTAATTAAGACTGATGAGAAAACCCCAGGTAATACTTTGCAACTTAAACAACTTTCTGGGGTGTTTGGAAGAGAAACAATTTGAAAGGTGCAGCTGCTGTAGTTATATTTTGTGAGTTGGAGGGCAAAGTGGAGGCACAGGGATCTGGGGGACATGGCTGTGGTTACTGCTGTGCTTTATCCTGCTGGTCACAGTGGACATGGAGCCAGGTGAAGGGGACAGGAGGAAGCTGGGATGTCACGGCTCTTGTCCCATGTGGATGGAGTCTCTAAGCATCCTGGCAGCCACGCTGTGGGGTTCAGCCTCTGGGGCACAGGGGGGCTGTGCTGGCAGGTGGCACAGGGTAGGTGTGAGTAAACCATCTCCCCCAGCATACCCTGCAGTCCAAGCTCAGTGCCAGACTGGTCCCTGTGTGCTGCTGCTGTGGTCCCCAGCTCTGCAGAGGCTCAGAGAGGCACAAAGCCCAGGGTGCACTGCAGAGCATCCTGTGTTTCAGGCAGGGAAGATCCAGCCCTGAGAGCTGTTCAGACTCAGCCACACAAAAATCATGGTGACACTGGGGAACAGCCCCAGCTTCCCCCAGCCCTGTGGGCAGGAGCCAGTGGAGCCCAAGCACCCTCTCACCAGGGCTGGAAGCCTCTGCAAGGGCTCTGCCTCCTTTGCTGAGGATTATTTCAATTCTGTTTCTGCCTCACTGAGGCCATGCTGAGCCAGCGCCAGCTGTCCCTGTCTGTGCCAAGCAGTATTTGGGAACCAGAGCAGGCTTTTCCCTGTCTCTCCTCTCCATGGCTATGGTTCCCCACCAGCGAACCCTTGAGCTGCCTCAAAGCTCATTCTGGCTACAACCATCAAAGTGCACCAGACCCCCTCAGCAGAGCATGGGGCTTTATTTCCAAAGTGTTCTCTTCACTGCTGCTTTGCCTCCTCATCATCCCACTGCCATCTGCTCTGCCTGCTAAAATAAGGCAGCGTGCTGCGGGTGAGCGGTGCAGTGCTCAGGGAGCCTCTGCTCTGCCCAGGCTGCTGGGCACAGGGACCCTCTGCTGAGCATGCCATGGCCTCTGGGAATGGAAGGGGAGGGTTTGTCTATCCCCCTCTCCCCGCCCCAGTTTAAGCTTTGTCTCTCCAAGTTGATGGAAAGAGTGGTACCCACCCAGGGTGATGCCTTGTAAGGGATTTGGCTTCTCATCCTGGAGATGCTCATCTCCCACCTGGGGCAGATGGTGACTTGCTGAGACTGGATGCCCAAATTTTAGATAGTTTAAATGAAATAAACCCTACATTAGGAGACGTTAAGTCCCTGGAGAACAGCCCAAGTCCTTCATGTTGCTCTCATCCCTTGATGCCCTCTCCCATGATTTCCTTGTGAAGGAGTTACTGTAAGTAAATAGATATAGGACCACCTCCACCACCCTTTTCCCTGGAATGATGAAAAGCCTCAAAGGCAGATTTTCTGGGGGCCTCTTTGCACCAAAAATGTGAATACCCAGGACAGGGTGGGAATCACTCTGTGTCCTAACACATGGCAGAGCACAGCCTTTCATCTGCTTTTGTGTTTCTCACAACACAAAACCGAGAAGAAGGGTGAGGTTGGGAGGTGGGGAGAAGATGTTTTGCACAGTTAGCCCAGAGATCTTACTGCCATGGGATACTGGAAGAGAGAGTACAAAAAAACACTGGAACACAAAGGGAGGGTTTGGGGTAATTGGAGACACCTTTGGGAGCGATAAGAGGGATTTCTTAATTTTAGAGATCTGTTTTGGGATTTTCAGGTGGGATCACTGAATGCTTTGTATTGTCCCATACCACAGCTAGCAGCCTTTGGCCATTATTTGTGTCATGACTGGGAGATAAGTAGCAATCTCTGAGCTCCAACATGAAGGGCTGCTTTAGGGCTTTTTTTTAAGGATATTTTAATTGTTTGGAGCTCAAAGAGCACATGGTTCCCAAGCCTGTTGAAGCATTGATTTCAGAGGGGTTTGGTTGACTCAGAGACAAAATATTCTCAAAAAACAAGAAAAGCAACCCTAGTTTGGCAAAGAAATTAGGTATTTGGTTTGGGAATAACCCCACAAAGTGTGGATGTGGGTATGAGGACAGCACCTGTGGTGTGGGTTTGCCCATGGCTCTGCAGGTGTGGGCTCTGTCCGAGGCAGGGCAGGGTCCAGGCTCTGGAGCTGGATCCTCGGGATGTGCATGGCTGAGTGCTGGCTCGGGTGAGGGAGCTGCACCAGATCCCACTGGCTGCTGGGAACAAACACCCGCACTCGGGTCTGCGAAGGAGCTGTGAAATTCCCCTCTTTACATAATTCCCTGGTATACTCAGAGCTGTTAAGTATGACCAACAGTCATCTGTTTGCCGAGAGCAAATAGGACACGGGGAGAAGAGGAGCAAACTAGAGCTAGGCAGAAGTATTTTTAACAAATCTGGGTTTTTCTTCAGGCTGGAAGTCAGGGGAGTGTTGCCAGCCTTTAAAGGAGCAGGTTTCTGCAGTGGCCCCGAACTACTCTTAAAGTGGAGCTTCTTAAATTACTTAAAGGGTTTAAGTGAGGTGGTTCCTCTTGTGGCTTCAGGAGCCACAAAGTCACACAGGCATCTGTCTGTCTGCAGAAAGGGCAGCTGGGGAAGGAAATGCCTTCACAGATCATATTAAACTGAGTAAACATGTGATTCATATGATTTTCTAATTTTTTTTTAAAGCAACCATTTTATGCGAACTTCACCATTTCATTTCCTTTTGGCTTCTCAGCTTCATTCTTGCTGCATTTACTCTTGAGGTGGAAAATTGCAGCTCTTCCACCCCAGCAGCTGTAGCCAGTTCCTACCTCCTGGCTCCAGAGAGACTGGGCACTGCTGGTGGGAACATCCATGCAGGTCAGGGTCACCATCAAATCACCACGTGCCAGCTGGGGGGCTATCAGCTATTCCTAACAGAAGTTCAAGTTAAAATAAGGTGGTTTTCAAAAGAATCTTAAGTTTAAAATAAGTTCCGAAGATGATGAAAATTGAATTGGTCCCACCAAGACACTTTATCCCTCTGTAGGCAGCTCATGATTCCTGACTCCATCAAAGTGCCCAAAATGTGGGCTGAAAGGAGTCAGGATACACTCAAGATGAGGACAGATGGTGAGGATGGGGGATGTGTTCCTGGGGAGGATGGTTTGGAACTGTACCCCAAGCAGGTGGGAGGTGCTGGCCCTGCCACTCCAGCTCTGCCATGGACAACAGGTGAGGGGATGGGAGAAGGTGTGCAAGGCATGAGTGTGGAAAGGTGCTGCTGTGTATAATTTGGGAAGTAAAATGGCTCATCCATCTCCATTGTAACAACTCATGTTTCTAGAACGTATCCCAGCCTTTTAGTGTAATAGTTTATTGACCTGCACAGCAGCATGAAAGATTATGGGAGTTGATTTTTCAAGCTTATCACTTGATTTATTCCATAAAGGTAGTTCATTTAATTAAAATATTTCTGCTGCTGGAATTAGGACTCACAGCCTTGAAGCCTGGAGCAGGGTGCATGGGCTTTTTTGAAGCAGCAGTATTTTAATGTGGTCAAGCAGCATTGCCCACAGAAACCAAATCATCCATTCCTCTAGGCACACATGCATTTCAGGGCAAAAATCATGGATGCAGATATCTCCTCCAGTGGTGTATCTGCTCCCCATGGAAGGACCACAGGAAGAGAGATTTGATGGCTCTTAGCAGTACAGCCTGAGTACCCTCAGCCACCTCCACGTGGGGGTTTCGGTCTCTGCCAACATAGAGTTGTCTCTTGGGACAATATTAAAAAATATAACTATTTTTAAAGCTTGGAAAGTTTTATGTGCAGGTACTGCAGGACACTGATTTGTGATGTTCTGAGCTTCCAAGCCATACCTCTGATGGCTCCCCAGCCTGCTTTGAAAATGGTCCCTTGTGATCATGAAAGAGGTTCAAACCCAGTTTGCTGCTGCTGAACTGCTTTGGGGTGAGGGGACAGGGGAAGCAGCTCCTAGGGGGAGGAAGCTGAAGCTTCCCAAGATGCTGATTTTGTTCTGCTTGGCAATGATTGTCTGATAGACACTTGGGGCTCTCTGCAATTTAAAACAGAGCAATCAGACAGCTTGAATCTGCTTTTATCAGATGCAGCAAATTACTAGTTGTATGCCTGGATATTTTAGTCAACACTAGTGCCTATGAAAAAAGAAGGTTTTGGTTAAATAAGACTCCTCTGATAAACTTAGCTTTTCTTGGATTTTCTTCCATTCTGTTGGAAAAACACATAGAGTAGTGTATTTGTTTTCTGCAGAGTTGGCCAGGTTTCCCTTAGCAGGCATTATTTTTGCTGCAGACTTGAAATCATCTGCATGCGGGTTCAAATGGCTCCTGAGGAGTCACATTACTGTGTGAAACGTGTGTGAAATAGCCACAGGGAACACCTTGCACCTACACCACACCTGCTTCAACAGGACTGGGGTCCATGGTGACTGGATATGGGCTCTGCTGGACCTGCCTCACATCTCCTGGGCGTTATTGTGGGATTATTATCATGCAGCTGGCGTTCAGAGATGCTCCTGCTGCTGCTAACCTTGGCTGAGAAACACATCCTGATAATGGGCACTGTTAAAGATAAGGCTGGTTGGCAGGCTGATAAATCTCGTTAAGGAGTACCCGATCAAAGACTAAATTACAATGCATGCCCAGATCGATTCAGACAAAAATGAACAATATATTACTTTGTTATTAGTTAGGGAAAGTAGACTCCTGGCTCAGTGCTAGGGTTTTGGCTGCTGGAGGAGAAGCTGTGCTGGATGGCACTGGAGCTTGCTGGGAAGATGCAGCTTCTCAGTGGATGCATCCCTGGCAGTGCCAGAGCAGGAACCCAGCAGAGTCCTCAGGGAGGGTGTGCTGGGAACAGCTGGTCTGTGTGTGGGTGAGAAGGGACAGGGAGCTTGGACGTGGTGGAGAACAAGAGCTGCATTCCTCTCTTCTGCATGGTTAGATGATGGTCGTCCCAGTCTGGTCTGCAATGACTGTAAATGATCCAGACAGCTCTATAAACGTCACGTTGGAGCAAAATGGGAAAATTAGAGCTTGCTGTCCTTGGGACAGCCATAGCTAATCTGTGAAAACCAGACCAAACCCTCTGCTGCTTTAATACTGTTGCCTGGATTTTATTGTGAACAGAAAATCTTCTTAATACTTCATCCATTTGGATCCAGTCTCTCAGAACTGAGCTGGTAGTTAATTTAGCTCTTTCTCCGAGATGAAACAGAGAGGAATAGTTAGGCTCAGTGAAAAGGAAAATGAAAAGTGCTTTCAGCATCAGATTTATTCTCTTGTTCCTCTTATTTTCCTTTTTCTTGAATACTCAGCACATGCTCACGTGTCACCTCCCATCATTGCACCTCCAGCTGTCCAGCCTGGACATGACTTTTCTCCCACTTCTCTGGAAATATGCTCCATCTTGAGTCCATTCCAGGCCAGGGGCAGTTTTATCTCCACCTGCTCATTGCAGAAGGAAACATCAGGTAATGGTCAAGGTAGCAGAAGATGTATGGTGATACTCAATGGCCAAGGAAAAACTCAAGCACATCCAGACTGGAAATAACAACAGAGATAAATGAGTGTCAAAGCTGCTACCCAATGGTGGCAACTGTGGGAAATCAAGGGTGAAACATGAAATTTGGACCAAAGTGCTGAGGGGTGACAGGTGCAGATGGGAGTGGCTGATAGTAACAGAGAGAATGGCCCGTTGGAGGAGGTTGGGAGTTGGCCTCCATGTCTCCTCACCATCTCCAGGGAAACCCACTCATATTTATCTCCACCACCATTGCCTTGCTGGGAGGTGGCACCTCTGCTTCCCATTCCCAAAGGCAGCTGGTTTATTGCTGGATGTCTGTGTTAGTGCAGGAGCATGGCAGTGACTGCTGCTCAGCATTCCCAGGGCAATCGATGCTCACCCACAGCCCTGGGAATTGGTCCCATGGCTTTTAGACAAGCCAAAAGTGCTCTCCTCAATATCCTACTGATTTTTAATTTTTATTTTTTTTATCTAATGAACTGGAAGGAAATATGTTGAGTGGGGAGGGATGTCTATATATATTCTGCAAAAGCACCAGTTTCCAAATTTTGGACAGCTGTGTACCCTTTTTTAGCAGCCCCTTCACACAGCCCACACAGCACCCAGGCTCTCGCCTTCAGCTCGTTTGGAAATACACTTCCTTGATTGCAAAATAGTTTAAGTCCTTTGACTTAGAAACATTCTTGCTGTTCAAAAAGGATTCTTTTTTCTTTTTTTTTAAAGCTCCAAAAATACAGAAGGTGCTTCCTGCCACAGCAGCTGCCCTAATTTTGGAGGGGATGGAAGATGGGCAGGGATGAGCAGGGGGGAGCCTGGCTCATGGCTATGGCTGCACAGGGATGCAGGTGATGAGATGCTTCCAGGGTGGGAGCTGCTGGGAGCTGCTGGCTGTGGGGGCTTCAGGGCTCAGGGGTTTATTCTGGGGTCCCAGCCAGATGTCCCAAACAGGTTGTCCAGCTGGCCCCTTGGCATTTGGGTCAGTCAAGGTGAACTGCTTTCCTAGTTCTGTGGAATAAAATTTTTGGGGTCCAACAGTGAAATAACAATATCAAAAAGTAGTCTGAGCTTGACTTACACATAGTTCCTGACAACATGGAAAAGTTGGTGGCATTTTCCTCAGCTTCTGTCAAGCCAGATTTGGGAAGAACCCGTGCTGGGAGCCCTGGGACAGCCCAGGGGACAGCAGAGCAGGATACCTGTCCACAGGTCAGCACTCCAAAGTGTCTGTCCATTTACTGCAGCGGGCAGCGGTGCAGGGGAAGGGTCTGGAGCACAAGTCCTTTGAGGAGCAGCTGAGGGAGCTGGGGGGGCTCAGCCTGGAGAAAAGGAGGCTCAGGTGAAACTTCAACTCTCTACAACTACCTGAAAGGACATTGTTGCCAGGAGGGGGTTGGTCTCTTTCCCCAAGTAACAAGTGCTAAGATAATGGTAACAGGTGAGGTTTAGATTAGATACTAGGAAAAATGTCTTTGCAGAAAGTTTGTCAAGCACTGAAGCAGGCTTCCCAAGGAAGTGGTAGAATCACCACCCTTGGAGGGATTTAAAAGACATGCAGATGTGGCACTTGGGACATGGGTTAGTGGTGGCCTTGGCAGTGCTGGGGTAACAGTGCAGCTTGATCTTAGAGCTCTTTTCAAACCTAAACAATTCCATAATTCTATAATTCTGCCCCCACTTCTGCCACAAGAGTACTGCCCAGGATGGGATGCCCTGACCCAAGGTCATAGCCAGTAGGGTTTGCAGCTGGGCAAGGAGCTGCAGGCTGGTCAGGTGGTCCAGGCTGGTCATGGTGGTGACAACCCCATCTGCAGCTCTCCTAGGGCCGCAGAGGCTTGTGACGCTTTCCCCTTGGCGTGGCGGTGCTCACCAGCCCGGCCATTGGCCGCTGCAGTGGAATTAGCTGGACTTGGCAAGAGCACAGCTATTCCTCGAAGGCGAGCAGAGGGTAGCACTGCTGTTACTCATCAGTCAAAGACTTTCAGCTGGAGTAATCCTCCACTGGCTGTGTGGAGTATCAGGCTGCAGGGTGGGAGGCTGTGAGCCCCATGGGAGCTGTATTGCTGACCCCTGGGCTCTGCCATGGAGGGCTGGTTCATCCCTACTGCAGCCAGGAGCAGGGAGCGTAATCCCTGGGATGAGACGTGCAAGGGGAAGGGAGAGACAAGGAACAGGACTGTGATGGCCGCTTTGGCACCTGACTGTTCTCTGGCTGCCCATCTCTACTTGCCTTCCCCTTTCCATGGCACCAGTAAAGGGGATGGATTGTGGAGCTGACACCCTGCTCCTGCTCCAGGTCCCCTCTGGCTAGATTTGGGGAGGGGTGCAATACACACCATCTTCCCTGCAGCTGTCATAGGGCTAGGAGATGCCTCTGCCCATGTCCTTTCCTTCCCTCCCAACATGCTGACAGCAGCTCCAGTGCTCAGCCATCGTGTGCAGCTTCTTCCATCCTCTCTTTGTGTGTCTATTTTCCACCTTAGAGAGGTCCCAGCACAGAGAAGGGATGAAAGGGAGCAGATGGGAGGCAGAAAACAAGCCCTGTGAGGCAGAGCTCATCCCGGCGAGCTCATTACCCTCTGCTGCCTTTAATTACATTATTGCGGTGTGAAGGCCATCAATACATCACACACATTTAAAATAGAGCTGGGGAGGGACCATCAGCTCCATCAGCCTGAGACAGGCCACAGGAACAGATAAGAATAGTCTGTTGCTGGAAAACACATCACTGGGTGGCTTAGTCAAATGCTATATATAGCAAGGGATTGAAATAACTGTGGTGGCTTTCAGGGGAGCTGATCTGCAAGCCCGGGGTTGCGCTAAAACTTGCTCAGTTGATGGTAATGAAGTCAATTAGTGTGGAGCAGTTGGCAGCTGAGGAGACTCAGCTGCCCGAGGTGTGTGCAGTCCCCTCTCTGCCTCCCCCTGCAGATGGACTCGGGAGCCCGTGGCGTTCCACTGGGAGTGGCGTTCCACTCTGTGGGTGAGGGAGCCAGGCAGGGGGAAGGATGCATGGAGAGCTCCCCCAGCCTGCCAGGCATCAGTGTGTGGCCACTGGGCTCCAGAGACCCGACCTGCTCTGCTGACCACTGTTTGGGAGTTCCATTTAGTGCTCCTTTTTTGTTTACAGATTCTATATATATATATATGTATCTACACACATGCTAAGCTTCAGAAGCAGTATTGCATTAGCATGTGTGCATTAGCAAGCACGCATGCAGACAGTTCTGCCTCTAGTCTGAGTGGGATTTTGAGGTAGTTTTAGAGCAAAAAAGGCACAATCAAGGTAATAAAGTACCCCACAGTTTCTGCCCTGTCTGTCCTGGAGGTGGCTGTCAATGGTGGTGTGGGACACACAACCCCACGCTCGCCCCAGGGATGCCCCTGTCTGCATGCTGCCCTCAGTTTCTCTTGGTCTCAGTCCCTTCCTGGTACTGGGGCACCTGAATTCCCTCTGGTCTGTTCCCACCACAGATGCAGATCCCACAAGCACCTCCTGTGTGTGCTCCATCTCTCCTCCTGATCTCTGGTGCTTCTGTCTAACAGTGCACGTTTTGTTTCCTTGCCCTCATTTCAAATCCCATCACTGCCTCAGCCTCCTAGGAGAGATAAGGGCTGGGGCGGAGGTAAAACCAGGCCTGTGGTTGTCTGCCGATGGCACATGATTGTTCAAAGCACACTTTGTGAACATGCCCTGGTCAGATTTTGTTGTACATCCTCCCCTCTGTAATCAAGGTCAGATTTTGTTGTACATCCTCCCCTCTGTAATCAAGAATCCCAGAGAAGAGCTTTTGGCACTGGTCAGCACAACCAACCCACCCCCACTGCATCCCAAAACTGTGGCAGCTCAGTCAAAGGTGCTTGGCAGAGGTGTGGGGAGGGGACTGGGGGGGGCTCTGGAGAGTTCGGCTCGGAGAATGGGCAGAATCCAAGGGGGAGTGAGCATCAGCCTGTGCTCAGGCATTGGCAAATGAAATGAGTGAGCACCAGGGTTGCCTGGGGAGGCTGCTGGCCGAGAGAGCCGAGAGAGGGAAGGGCATAGGAGCACTTAGAAGCAGGAACCTGCCAGCCAGACCCCTGGCATTGCCTGAGGTGGGTCTGAAACAGTCCTGGCAGCCAGTGATCAAGCATGACTTAGTCCCTTTCCTTCAACACTGTGCTAAAAACCACGCACAGCACGGACAGAGCTGCAGTGTTCTTACCACAAGAATTCAGTGTTAGGGAACTGGGATCACACGGTGAGATGCCCCCATTTCTGCTGTGGGAGGGTGTGTGAAAGGTGTCTGGTTGTCAGGAGTCCTCCTAAAGGGAGCTTTCCTGCTAGTAGGGCTGAGAAGAGGGCTTGGGAAGTGATTTTATGAGGTTCTTGTTAATTTGGATCTTGATTCAGATACCAGAAGTGTTTTCCATATTTTCCAAGCATCCATCTGTCACAGTGATGAGCCCTGCACAGTACTTGTCAGCAAATAAATGAAATATTCTGGTGAGATTCACTGCATTTAATGCTGGGAGATGAGATCTGGCTTGCGAGATACTTGTACCTCATGCTGCTTATCTTATTTTGTACAGATTTTTGTCCCAGTATTTTAATAGATACTGTTTTGGTTGTGTAAAATAATGCTGTAGAGCATAAGTAACAGGGCAGAGTCCCAGGGGTCAGAGTTTGTGGGGAGCAGTTTGTATGGGGATAAAGACCATGGCTGAGCATCTTCCAGGCACTGGAGAGGTTGAGCCAAAGGGCCTAGGGACTGATGGGGATGGTGGCACTGGTAATCAGTAGCTAACTGGGGAAGCTGGGAAGCTTCTGTCACCAGTGGCTCCCACCAAGCCTCTCAGACCTCCAAGTCACTGAACAGAAGATTCATGTTTAACTGTGATGCTGAAGCTCTCTCGCTCCATCATTAAAAAAACCCAGCGGCGCTGGGGGAATTCAGCATTTAATTAACTTGCCAAGTGGTAACATTGACCAGAATTATGCAGGAAGACTTCTATTTTAGTTAATTACAGTTTTGGTGTCTCCCATTAGTAAATTGAAGCAATTGCAGGGTAAGACCCGGTGGAGGTTGGCGAGCAGGGCTGTGGCCACCTGCCAGCCAGCTCTGGAGCTCTGGGGAGGCCGGGAGGACCCCCATCCCTGCAGCCCTCACTGCTGACTCCCCCCACCCACCACCCTGCCTCACCCCCCAGGAGGGAGCACAGGCAGCCGTGGGCACAGCACTTGCTGCCCCTTCAGCAGAGCTGGCAGGACTTGTGGCCAAATCCAGCACGCCCTGATGGCACCTGCATGGTGCACAGTTGAAAACTGGCATGGTCGTTCCCACTTAGATACAACGTCTCAAACGAAGCTGCCTTCCCTCAGTCCCTCCTGCCCTGCGCCCAGGGCCCTGTCCTGCCTCTTGTGACCCCACCAGCGCTGATTGTCTCTCTAGAAACCCACTTTTCCTGTGACCCTTCTGCAAATCCCAGTTCTTTGGAGGCAAGGAAAGCAGGGAGCCCGAGGAATCAGGGCAGTGACCCTCAAAGGCTGTAAGCTGATAACCAGCTGGGCTGGGCAGCCCCCAGCAGCCTCACCCCCCTGCCTCTGGCTGGCTGTGCTCCAGCGTGCCCTGCCATGCCAGTGCCTCTTCATTTCAGATGGCATCTCAGGCGCACTTTGGTTTCATCCCTCTTAATTATTGATGCTTTCCTCCACCTGGAGCCCACTCTGCATCCCAGCAGTGTTGCCCATCTTCCCTGCATGCCACAGCCTGCATCAGCCCCAGCTCCCCATAACCTGTGCTCCACATGGTTAAACCCCCCGTGCCCACCACCACAGCGGTTCTAAGGCAGCAGACCTCAGTGCCAAGCACAGCCCAGTCCCCATCCTGATCAGAGCCAAGGTAAGTGTGGAGACTCAAGACAGAAGCCGCCGTGCCTTTGCCATAAGCTCCTTACCCACTTTCCACCCCAACGAGGGGCACCCTGGCTTCCTAGGCATCCAAGGGTTTGGACATGTAAAGCACTAAATACAGCCTAATTATTATTATCTTCATGGGATCTGGTTAATCTCAATGGGGATTTACAAGCTGTTAGCAAAGCAGCCACTCCTCCAATGTTTGCATTTTTGTCAGGGGCTGCTTAATCCCCTTGGCTGTGTTCTCTGGGAAATGCCTGAGGCCAGGTTATGTGGAAGAGGAAGCTGCTTCAGAGCCAGTCCTTCTAAGAGGGAGCAGAGGTGCTGTGGGATAACCAAACACCAAGCTGATAACGCTGCAGGAGAGGGACGGATCATTTGTCACCAGCAGAGCGTGGGGCACCGGCACAAGGCTGGGAGGTGCCTCAGCTTCAGCGTCCTCACATCCTCACATTCTAAATCCCCCTGGGATTTAGCCCTCAGACACACGACAGGTGTCAGTGCTGGGGCTGATGGGGCTGCAGAGGTCTCTTAAAGATGGAACCAAGAACTCGGAATGATTTACCAGAGGCATTCCCACTGGCACGGGCAGCTTTGCTTGCCTCCACCTTCCTACAGCTGCCGTGGGCAGGATTTCTCTCTCCCTCGTGTGCATGTGGGAGCTGGGCAGCTCACAGCTGCTGTTGCTGGAGTGTTCACTGCAACCAGTGTGAGCTGTGATGGCAAATGCTGTGCTGGCTGCTGCAGCATGGTCTGTGCTCACACACAGCTCCACATGGCACTGGCTGTGACAGGGATGGGGCTCTCCCACAGCTCAGGAAAATTCAGCTATCTCTTCGCTGCTTTTCTGCCATAACCTCACAGTGATTTTCCACAGGGATTCAGATTGAAGTGCAGGGTGCAGGACTGTCAGCAGGGTTTCTTCAGCATGTAAGACCCCAGAGGTGCTGAAGAAAAAGCCAGTAAGAGAAAATGCAAACTCAGCATATGCCAGTCTCTCAATTTGAGTGTCTCTGGGGCTTGGCTGGCACCTCTAATAGCTGGCAAAGCCCAAGGACCCTCTCTGCTTGCCCTTCCTTGGTTCCTGCCTTCCTGCTGTACCCAGGCCTTCCTGCCTGCTTTGAAAGATGAGGGGCATTTCAGAGTGGAGCTCCACAATCTTTTTGGCAGAGCTATTTTTAACAGAGATTGTTCCCTTATCCACCTTCCCAGTGCGGTCCCATGAAGAGTCGAGCTGTCACATCTACGAGAGCAGGATGGCAGGGTGAGCTGCTCAAACTGGGGCAGCTGCCAAGAGGAATGGCTGCAGAGCCACAGCTGGGGGGAACCTCAGGGAGGAGCCTCAGACCAACCTGCGGAGACGTCAGATCATAGAATTGTAGAACGATTTGTATAGGAAGGGACCTTCATCGCATTCCAACCCCTCTGCCATGGGCAGAGTCACCTTCCACTAGACCAGGTTGCTCAAAGCCCCATCCAGCCTGATCATGAACACTTCCAGAGATGGGCACCCCCTTGGAATAGATTAGTACTATGCTAGTCTGGTTGTGGAGGAGCCCTAAGCCTTGTGCTGATGAGATCACACCAGCAGTGACACCTGCCTCTCCATGGGCTCCTTGAATGGGACCTGATTGGCACTCAGCATCTGCAGCACTGCTGGCTGGTGTTGGCCCTCCATGGTCTTTCTGGGCTTGAATTTTTCTCTGGAAGGGCAAAAGCAGTTGTGCCCATCACATATGCAGAGCTCCCCAGTCACCAAAGTCTGGCACGTTGGGACATCATGAGGATATACAATGCCCCATTCAGGGAGGGTGTAAAGGATCTGAGTGAGGCAGGCTGGGTAGTTCAAGGCAAGCTGATCTCTTCCTTCAGGACCGTGCTGAGAGCTGCTGTGATGGTGTGGCAGACAGGTTTGGGCAGGAACTGAGCAGAGCTTTGCCCTGGCACATCCAACCCATCCCCTGTGCCATCGTGCCCTCCCCTCACTGCCTGCATCAGGGAGGGAGCTCTGGCAAAGAAAAATGGGATTCCTGAAAGAAAAATGAAAGGTCGTGTATTTCCATGAGGCATGGTTTCAATTTGTGTCACACAATCACATTTCCTTCTGCGGTCTGGAATAATTACACAGCGGAGTGGGGCAAGCAGATCTGATTCAGAGGCACGGGAATGAGTTCTGAAATAAAAGAAGACAAATGCAATCATTAAGATACAATAGGCTGCACTTGCCCCTTAATTAGACTTTCTCTTTGATTAAGCAGTAATTAAATATTACCGTGCTGAAAGGGATTTTTTAAATGGCTCTCCAAAGCCCTAATGTATTCTTAAGATGTTTGTGTGAAGAGCAGGGGCTGCTGCAGGGTGCTGGGTGTGGGAGGGTGTTTTACACCTGCCCTTTTCCTGCAGGAGCAGCCCTCCTGCCCCTCTGCTCCCTGGAGAGTGTGGGGCTGGATGGCTGCTCCTGGACTGGATTGCTGCAGGAGTGAAGTGTCTGTGGGAAAGCCCTGCTGCTCCTGGCCACACCAGCTGCAAGGCATCTCCAGCACCTCATCATAACCTGGAGACTCCTGGGATGCAGATGACAAGGCTATCACAGTTCTGCTGTCCCATAGGTATGGGATTTAGAGTCATAGATTAGAATCATGAAATTGTTCAGGTTGGAAAAGACCCTTAAGATCATGGAGTCCAACTGTTATCCCAGCATTGCCAAGACCACCACTAAACTCTGTCCCTAAGCACCATCTCTACGCACATCTTTTAAATCCCTTCAGGGATGGCGACTCCACTGCTTCCCTGGGCAGCCTGTTCCAGTGCTTGACAACCCTTTCAGTGAAGAAATTTTTCCTAATATTCAATCTAAACATCCCCTAGCGCAACCTGAGGCTGTTTCCTCAATGTCATTTTGATGAACCTCATCTTCTCCAGGCAGACCATGGCCTCTGGGGCCCCAGGGCACAGAGTCCTGGCCCCAGGCTGGTCCAACTGAAGACCAAGACCACCCCTCTGACAGCATGACAGCTCCTCAGAGCCAGCCACCCCTTGAGGTTGGCGACCCTGAGCTTTGGGAGCCATGGATCAGCAAAGGAGAAGTCTGGGAAAAGAACCTGGAGCATATTGTGCTGTTAGCAGCAAAACCGAAAAGATTTAAGATGCTGAAACATCTAAAGGGAAGGAAATGTCAGGCCCCTATTCCTGGACATTCCTGGGTGGGTAAAAATAGCCCTTGGGCGACCCGGGGGAGGAAAGCGCTTCTGATCTCTTAATGCAGAGCCCCTGCCTTAGCCCTATGGGCTCTCTGCCACTCATAGCCCTGCTTGCCTCTGCTTTTTCCAGGCCATAAAACGACAGCTCTTGCTGAGAATTTCACTAGACGAGATTGTCTTGTTCTTTTCCTGCACAGCGTGTACTTTGGGTAATATCTTTGGGAAATTCTGGCATACTTGTGTACCCAGTATTTTTGTTAACCTAGAAAAAAAGAGCCGTAAGTGTTATGATTATGCTATTAAACATTTATTGTATCAAAGAAAACAAATCGGAGTGAGAGAGGAGCTGTATGGAGCTGAGAAGTGTTAACTGTGGTAGTAATCTGCCTTTGATTGTTTAATTTTCCTTAAAACTGAAATACCACAAGGCTGAAGAATGAAAGAGCTGGTGATGCTGAGGGATTGTGGGGGAGAGTGTGCTATCCCTGTGCTGCAGCCATGGTACCTCTGGCTGGACATCTCTGGGTTCTGGACAAGGGTAGGGATGGGTTGAAGCTGGATGTGGATGGTTTGCAGGGTATGGCTATGATGCTGCATGCCCCTCCACAGCTGGTTATTTGGTTTGGGTGGGACGAATCCTCTGCACCATTGCCAGGTGTCCCACCAGCAGAGCTCCTCCGTGAGATCCCTGCTGGAGTGAAGCTCCCAGAATTTCAACAAGACTTTTCCTTCCATTCTTTTGCAGAAGAACGAATGGCTGTGCTTGAACTGCCAAACTCAGCGGCTGCTCGAAGGCAGCCTCGGCGACCCTGCCCCAATGCCACTGCCTACCCCAAAGCCGCCATCCACCGGCTCCCCGCGGCACCACCCGCCCCCCGCCAGCCAGCAGCAGAGAGCGCCCACACCGGCACCCGTGCCCGCCGANAGCCTCCGGGCTGCTGAGCAGAGCAGGACCCCGAGCCCTGCCCCAGCAGAGAAGAAGCCCCCACCGCCAGCAGAAAAGAAGCCCCCGGTGCCGGCAGAGGAAAAGCCTCTGTCCAAAGCTGCCCCTGAGCCTTCCAGAGCTCCTGAGAGCGTCGCTCCAAAGGGGAAGAGCATGACCCCCAAACCAGAGGTGGAGAGCAAGGAGAGACAGGCACTCCCCGAGGCGTCGCGGGCGAAGGAGCAGGAGGTGAGTTCTCAAGGTGCATCCAGCTCCGAGCATCCCTGGGCACCACACCCTGCCCCAAGCTGGCGTGGTACTGAGCTGTGCCTCTATCAGTAGTTGTGCCCACAAATGGGGAAGGACCTTCACAGGCTCCATGGCAGCATGCTGGTATTTGCCTTGTTTTTATTAGGATTACATCAGTTCGGGCAAAATGCGATAGTTCAGGTCATATCTGGCCTTTGGATTTCTTTCAAAATAATATAAGGGTAGTTGGGATTTGTTGTCAAATGGGAAACTCATTTTCCAGCATTCCATGTTGCAGCAGTGGGTGTTTTTCAAGCTCTTTATCCCACCTTTTCTAAACTTCAAAACAATTTGGGGAAACATTTGGCTGCCTTGGGATGGTGTTTCATCACAAGCAACCATCCAAGCAGTAGCCAGCAGAACCCCCATGGAGAGGGGACATGGCAGAAGGTCCCCACAACTGGGAGAGAATGGCTGCCCCCCTTGCTGCTGTGCAGCCCCCAGAGAAGAGGCTCCTTGTGCCTCCAAAATTAAGTGGTCTGTGGTGCCTCTGTGCTGGCAGGGTGACAGGTCCTGCCAGTAGCACTGGGGCTGGGTGTGATGGCACAGTCCCCATGGCTCAGAGACTTGGTCCCCACACTGCCTAACTGTCAAGCAAATTAAAGGGGTCTGTTTATTTCTGCTGGCATCTAGCAAGGATCCTGGGGCTAGCCCTGCTTCTGAAGGGTGCCTTGGGGGCTGGGGCCCAGTTTTTCAAACATATTTATTAGTCCCTCAATGTCTTTATGCCCGGGGACATTTGCTGTACCATCCCCTGCTTGCAGCACACCCTCTAACCTGCCTTTGTCAGCACAAACAAGTTGCTGATGTGCCATTGAACTGGGGGACACAGGCTGCCCACCAGCCTTTGCTCTGGGCTGGCTCCCAGTGGTGCCCAGACTTTCAGTGTGCTCCTTGGGAGACGGTTTGGGAGGGAAGTAGGAGCAGCAGCTCTGGAGCTGCCTGGATCTGATGCTGAGTTCTCCTTTGCCTACAGGACGGCAGCAAGCCTTACCCCCCAGACCTGTCCCGCAGCCCCCAGAGCCTCAGTGACACCGGCTACTCCTCCGACGGCATCTCCAGCTCACAGAGTGAGATCACCGGCCTGGTGCAGCAGGAAGAGGAGAAGCTGAGCAGCACTGGGCTGGCTGGGCAGAGCCCCCCCAGCCCCTCCGAGCTCACCAAGCTGGAGAGCAGCATGCGGCCTCTCCTGGAAGGCCGGGGTGCACCGACAGAGTCCCCTGAGCGTAGCAAGAGCCGCACAGAGACACAGGAGGACCAGCGGCAACAGCAGCGGCCACGGTACCTCTCCATCACCCCTGAAGCCTTTGACTCAGATGAGGAGCTGGAGGACATCCTGGAGGAGGATGAGGAGTGGGAGAACCAGCGGGAGCGTCGGGAGAGTGCGGAGTCCTCAGATGAGTTTGGCAGCAAGCTGCGGCATGACTATGTGGAGGACAGCAGCGAGGGGGGCTTCTCCCCAGTGCCCCCCCGGACCAAGGGCCAGGAGGTAGAGGTGACCGATGAGGAGTTCATGCGGAGACAGATCCTGGAGATGAGTGCTGAGGAGGACAACCTCGAGGAGGAGGAGGAAGGCTATGGGCGCACCAAGTACAGCATCACCAAAGCTGGGCAGAAGACTGAGGCAGAGAAGGGCAAAGAGCCAGCATCAGCCAAGCGGCGCCTGCCGCATGGTGCCAGCAGCATGTACACAGAGGAGAGCAAAGAGGTGGAGGCAGTGGAGGGTGATGACTTGAGCACGGCCCAGGGTGGGCTGCGGCGATTCAAGACCATCGAGCTGAACAGCACAACTGGCTATGGCCGGGAGATGGAGATTGGCCAGGAGCCAGATACCAGCGTGGACCGGGAGCCCGAGCTGGAGATGGAGAGCCTGACCGGCTCCCCCGAGGAGCGGTCACGGGGCGAGTACTCCTCCACCCTGCCAGCCACAACGCCCAGCTACACCTCAGGCACCTCACCCACCTCCATCTCCTCGCTGGAGGAGGATAGCGATAGCAGCCCCAGCCGCCGGCAGCGGCTGGAGGAGGTGAAGCAGCAGAGGAAGGCTCGGCATCGCTCACATGGCCCCTTGCTGCCCACCATTGAGGATTCATCTGAGGAGGAGGAGATGCGGGAGGAAGAGGAGCTCCTGCGGGAGCAGGAGAAGATGCGGGAGGTGGAGCAGCAGCGCATCCGGAGCACAGCACGCAAGACCAAGCGTGACAAGGAGGAGCTGAGGGCCCAGCGGAGGAGGGAGCGCTCCAAAACCCCCCCCAGCAATCTCTCCCCCATCGAGGACGCTTCCCCCACAGAGGAGCTGCGACAGGCAGCGGAGATGGAGGAGCTGCACCGCTCCTCCTGCTCCGAGTACTCGCCTTCCATTGACTCAGAAGCAGAGAGCTTTGATGCTGTGGCCTCCAAGCTGTACAAGTCTGGCAGCGAATACAATCTGCCCACTTTCATGTCGCTGTACTCCCCAACAGAGAAGGTGGAGACTGGTGCCAGCCAGCCCATCAGCAAGCCCCTGAAAAGCGCCGAGGAAGCCTATGAGGAGATGATGCGAAAGGCAGAGATGATGCAGAAGCAGCAGGTCCAGCAGGCCCAGCCTGCCTCTTCCTACAGCAGCACCTACCAGCAGGTTGGCTACCGCAGTACTGAGGGCCAGAATGGCTTTGACTACCAATATGGCGAGGAATACCAGTATGACGGTGGCCTCGCACGCCCCTCCCAGCCTGACTATCCCAGTGCCCTGCCGAAGGCAGGAGCAGTGTACGAGGAGATCCTGCAGACCTCGCAGAGCATCTCTAGGATGCACCAGTCCTCTTCCTTCGACCTGGCCCTCAAGCAGGGTGAGAAGGTGAAGGGGCAGGAGGAGGCGTACCAGGAGAAGCGATTCCTTAATGCTGAGAGTGCCTATGCTGACCTGCTGAAGCAGAACGGCGGCCCACTCACCCCTGGCACAAGCCCCACACAGCTCTCTGCTCCTGTCTCCTTTGCCAGCTCCGACAGCAGCACTGTCAAGACTATTCCTGATGTCCGGGTCACTCAGCATTTTGCAAAAGACGGACAAGACCTAGCCAAGCTCCAGAGCGCCCCGGCAGCACCCAGCCCAGTATCCAAGGCTACCACCACTCCTTATGCTTACAGCAAAGGCACCAGCACGGTGACAACAGCAGCAGGCAGCCCTGGGAGTGCGCTGCAGAGCTACAGCTCACCAAGTCCGGAGGCCCCATCCATAGCTGGGAGAAGCTACACTCCATCAAAGAGCACTGTTAGCTATGGCTCACAGACCGAGGATACCACCAGAACCAGGATGGTGGAGACTAGCGTGCAGACAGCCAGGGAGAAGATCCCAGCCGTGAGTGACAGCAAGCCCACGCTGCCCAAGACATACACCTTCTTCAAGAGCTCCAGCCCTCCACTCTCACCCACCTCACCCACACAGAGTCCCACCCGCACCACAAAGGCCACAGCAGAGTTTTCCACGCAGACACAGAGCCCCGTCCTCTCCTATGAGGGTCTTTCTGCTGCTACTGCTGGCCCAGACACCTCTTCCCCCATGGTGGCGCAGGGGACGCAGACACCGCACCGGGCGGGCTCACCACGCCTGACTCGGCAGGCCTCCTCACAGGACTCCCCCTTCATGGTGATCACACTGGCGGCCGATGCAGCCAGCCAAACCAAGCCGGTCAGCTCTGGCGCCTTGACGTCTCCCACTTCATCCCCCACCAGGCCAAGTCGGCAGCTGCTGGCACATGGTTACACCCAGACACCGGAGCCAGAGCAGCCGACAGGTGCCTACATCAGGGCACAGCCAGTGAAGGACCATGCCCAGAAAGCACCTGCCGTGACTTCAGCCGCTGACGGCATCACAGGGCTGTACAGCTGGGGAGCACTTCCTGCAGAAAACATCTCCCTCTGCCGCATCTCCTCCATCCCCGGTACGTCCCGGGTGGAGCCAGGGCCCAAGGTGCCAAGCAGCAACGCTGTGGATTTACGGACCGCATTGAAGTCTGCCCCCATCATCATAACAGACCAAGGCATGGATCTCACGTCCTTGGCCACCGAGGCCAGGAAGTACTGCCTGACCCTGGACCACATCCCCAACCGGCAGTCCACGGCCATCCAGCCCTTGATCATCAACCTCAATGCCCAGGAGCAGCCCCACGCCATCATCGCAGCAGCCAGCACTGCTGGCCTGGCCATCGCATCTCCCATGATTCTCTCGCAGTCCAAGCAACCCATGGTCTATGGAGACCCTTTCCAGAGCCGTGTGGATTTTGGGCAGGGGACCGGGAGCCCAGTGTGCTTGGCGCAGGTGAAGCAGGTGGAGCAGGGTGTCCAGACAGCCACTGTCAGAGCCAGCGGGGTGGTCAGTGGCAAGCCCGAGCCCACCGCTGCCCCCCAGACCAAATTTGCAAGGTACGGCATGCCAGGCCAGATGGTGAAGAAGGATGTGCTCCTCACACAGACCGGTGGGCCACAGAATGCCAGCGGCCTCCCACAGTCCTTCCCACCAGAGCCAGGATCGGAGGTGTACCGGGCAGTGCCAGTAGAACTGAAGAGCCAGAGCCCTCTCCTTGCCCTGGGAGGCAAGAAATCCCAGGTGATGATGGTGCAGATGGAGGAGGCAGCGACTGGCCCGGTGACCAAAGTGATGAAGGAGGAGATGCCAGCCAACGTCCTGGACCTCACGGGCGTGAAGCCGGAGAGCCAGGTGGCCTGCTGTGATATGGTCTACAAGTTCCCCTTTGGTGGCAGCTGCACGGGTGCTTTCAACCCCACCTCAAAGATGCCAGAGAAGAAAACCGGGGAGGCGGCAGTGATGCCTGGTCGGAAAGCTGGTGGACCAATGTATGGCAGCAGAGAGGCAGAGCTGCCAGAGACCTTCCCTTACCGGGAGCAGCCGGCCCCGGCACCTGCGCTCTACGAGGAGCACAAGTTTTACCCAGCCAGCGCCTTCGGACGTCTCTACTCCTCCATGTCGGACACTAACCTCTCTGAAATTGGGATGAGCTACTACCACACAAAGGGGGATCAGCCCTTCCCTGCCCCAGCAGGTGATGCCGCAGTGGACCTCAGCACCATGAAGCACTCCTACAGTGTGGGCTTTGCCGAGGGGGGTTACCTGGGCCAGGGGCCACAGTACGGCTCTTTTTCTGACCTCCGCCAACCGGGAGAGCTGCTGAGCCACCCCTTCCCCATGCGGAGGTACAGCTCGGCCTCCAACATCTACTCCGACTACCGTTTCTCACACCGGGGGGACCTGGCCAGCTTCCAGGAGTCCAGCCTGGCCCACTACAGTGCCACCACGGCACGTGAGATCAGCCGCATGTGTGCTGCCCTCAACTCCATGGACCAGTACGGGGGCCGGCATGCCAACGGCCCTGATGTGCTGCCTTATGGCCCCAGCACTGGGCAGGGGGGCACAGGGGGTCTGGCAGCTCAGCAGCAGGGCCCTGTACCCCCCAAACCCAGTGGGATGTATAACCCCACCTTTCCTGAGGGACGGCAGGGCTTCAGCAACCTGGCACAGTACAACGTTCCTGGTGTCCGCCTGGGCACCATCCGGCAAATGCTTCCTTCCACCGCAACCGTGCGGGCTGCCGACGGCATGATCTACTCCACCATCAACACCCCCATCGCCTCCACGCTGCCCATCACCACCCAGCCAGCCTCGGTGCTGCGGCCCATGCTGCGTGGGCTATATAGACCCTATGGCCCAGGTGGTGTGGCAGCAGTGCCACTGGCCAGCTTGGCCAGGCTGCCAGTTGTCACCCCCCGTGTCCCACTAGCAGCACAGGGCCTCTACCGCTTCCCGGCCCCGAGCCGGCCGGCCCCAGCAGCTTCGATGATGGAGACACCTGTCTACCTGGGGAAGCCCGTCACCAGCACAGCTCCGGCAGCGGTGGGAGCTGCTCCTGCTGCCAAAGCACCTGCTGCCCCCACCGCACCTGCCAGCGGCTTGCAGAGAGCGGAGCCACCACCAGCTGCCCCCCGTGCAGAGGCTCCAGCAGCACCAGCAGCCCCCAAGGAGAGTGGGCCAGTGGCCACGGCGCCCAAGCCACCAATGGATGGAGCTCAGCGGGAGGAGCGGGAGCGGGAAGAGGAGCGTCAGCGCAAGCAGCAGGAGCATGTGCTGCAGCTGGAGCGAGAGCGTGTGGAGCTGGAGAAGCTGCGGCAGCTGCGGCTGCAGGAGGAGCTGGAGCGGGAGCGCGCCGAGCTGCAGCGGCATCGGGAGAAGGAGCAGCTGCTGGTGCAGCGGGAGCTGCAGGAGCTGCAGTGCATCAAGCAGCAGGTGCTGCAGCAGCAGCAGGAGGAGCGGCACGCGCAGCTGGCACTGCAACGGGAGCAGCTCGCCCAGCAGCGCCTCCAGCTCGAGCACATCCACCAGCTCCAGCACCAGTTGCAGCAGCAGCTGGAGGAGCAGAAGCGGCAGAAGACCATCTTCCCCACTCCCGTGGAGCCCACTGCCCGCCCACCCGAGGGGCCTGCTGAGGCGCCACGGGTGCTGCCGCACAATGGACAGGCATGGCCCCCACCGGGCCAGACACCCCCAGAGGGGCCTGCCGGTCCCCGTTACCCCATGCCACAGCGGCCACTCAGCAGCTCGGCCTCAGACATGTCACTTCAAGTCGAGGAGTCCTGGGAGCCCGGCCGGGGCATCAAGAAGAGGAACTCGATGCCACGGTTGAGGGATGCCTACGAGAAGGAGAGCTTTGCGGCGCGGAAGATGGCAGACAGCAGTGTGCAGACGGATGAGGAGGATGGGGAGGAGCGGTTCATGCTGTCACGGCGGCGGCGGACGCGGCGCAGCGCTGACTGCAGCGTGCAGACGGACGAGGAGGACAGCGGGGAGTGGGAGCAGCCCGTGCGCCGCCGGCGCTCCAGGGCCTCGCGGCACGCTGAGGCCAGCACCGAGGGCAAGACGGACGGGGCAACCCGCACAGCCAGCGTGGGGATCCAGACCATCAGCGACTGCTCGGTGCAGACAGAGCCCGACCAGCTCCTCCGCGTATCCCCCTCCATTCACATCACCACCCACGACCCCCGAGTGGAGATCGTGAAGTACATCTCAGCCCCAGAGAAGACGCAGCAGGGTGAGAGCCTGGCCTGCCAGACAGAGCCAGAGCCAGCTCCCCAGCCTGGCGTCGTGGTCCCCCAGCTGACGGTGCCCACTACCATCCCGCCCTACTCCACCAACCTCCAAATAGTGAGCACAGGCCCCCTGGACCCCCACACTGTCCGGCAGCAGACCCTGGGCAAGTTTGAGAAGAAGAAGCCAGATCCCCTGGAAATTGGTTACCAGTCCCATCTGCCGGCCGAATCCCTCTCCCAGCTGGTGACCCGCCAGCCACCCCGCTCTCCCCAGGTCCTCTACTCACCCGTCTCCCCCTTGTCCCCCCATCGCCTCCTGGAGTCCTCCTTTGCCACCAGCGAGCGGCTGAACAAGGCACACGTCCCCCCACAGAAGCACTTCACCACTGACTTAGCCCAGCGCCAGCAGACACTGCCGCGCCCCATCAAGACCATGCAGCGCTCCCTGTCCGACCCCAAGCCCATCAGCCCCACCTCTGAGGAGGCTGGCAAGGACAGGTTCTCCCTCTACCAACACCCGCTGCTCCCCAGCTCACAGGTAAGTCACCACAGGGAACCCCCAGGGAACAGGCCTGGGAGGCACCTCAGGACATTTCAGTTTCATTAGCGCTGTGGCAATTAATATTTCAAAAGGCCGGCTCCCCGCAGCAGCTGATGGCAGGCAGCAGGCAGAGACGTGCATGCCAATACCAGCAGCTGCAGGGAGGCCCTGGAGGTCCATTGGCTGCATGAGTCTGTCAGCAAGCAGGAGATGCTGCGGGTTGGCAACATCAGGGCTGTCCCCTGCTCCAGATAGGTGCCTCTTCTCTCTTGAGGAGCAACCACCATGCACAAGTGTATCCATTTAGGGTTGTGGTGGTTCTTGCTCACACCTTTGCCCCCACACACCGAGGTTGCCTTGGGCAGTCAAGTGCCCAGCCAAGAAGTCCCAGGGCAATTCCTGGGACAGCAGCACCCACCGGCTGGCCCCCGAGTCCCTCTGCCAAGTGCCTACGGACAGAAAGCATTTTTTGCAGCAGAGGGATGCACGTGGCCAGCTCAGCGCTTGGCTGGCTGCCACCCCTGGTAATTACTCACGGAAAGCGCCCTGCCTGTTACTTCCATCCTATTTATTGCGCTTTTACATAAACGCCTTCTCAGTGCATGGGGGAACACGTGCACAGTGGGATGCCTCACCCCAGCCCCTAGGGCACAGGAGGACCACTGCAATGCTTGGGGTGGTACGTGGGGATGACACCCACCTGCCCCCTGACCAGATGTCCCTTGGCTTTGCAGGTGGGGGGGCTGCAGTCAAGCTCGCTGGCACGCAAGGTGAAGCGGACGCTGCCCAGCCCACCACCTGAGGAGCCCCACGTCCCCTTGGCAAGCCCAGCTGCCTCCCAGCTCTACCTGAGCAGCCTGGCTCCCAAGGCCACCGCGCCTGTCACCAAGGCCAGCTTGCTGAAGGAGCTGGACCGAGACCTGAGGCTGGTGGAACATGAAGCCACCAAGCTGCGGAAGAAGCAGGCGGAGCTGGATGAGGAGGAGAAGGAGATCGATGCAAAACTGAAGTACCTGGAGCTGGGCATCACCCAGCGCAAGGAGTCGCTGCTGAAGGATCGGGTTGGTGGGCGGGACCACCCCTACCTGCGCTACCCCGGGGATCGCCGCGACTACCTGTCGGACAGCGAGCTGCACAGCCTGCGCCTCGCTGCCTACGACAGCGCCGGCCTGCGCCCTGCCGGGCAGTACCCCGACTACACCGCCGCTGCCGCCGCCACTGCTGCCGCCTCCTATGGCGCCTACCCGTACCCTGCCCCGCAGGGCCCCGCCGCCTACCCACCACCACGCCTGCAGCACCCACAGTACCCCACAGCCAGCACCTCACAGGATGGCTTGCCGGCAGCTCCACTGCCCACCTTCACCTCGCCTGGTGGCTTCTCTGCCCCCGGCACCGCATACCCAGAGCTGGGCACCCCAGCACAGCCAGGCTTCCAGCCCCAAAACCCCTACCAAGCCCCGAGCGCCTTCGCTGGGGCAGCCACTGTGCCGGCGGCACAGCCCACCCTCTACCAGAGCCCAGCAGACATAGCTGCCGGGCACCAGAAGCCACGGCAGACCTCTCTGGCTGACCTAGAACAGAAGATCCCCACCAACTACGAGGTCATTGGTGCGGCCACCAGCTCCTCTGCCGTGCCCGATGTCACCTTCAGCACTGCACCGGCGAGTGGTGGCTATGAGCAGTACAAGCCTCCTGAGACCCGGCCGGCTGAGAGAACCAGCACGGCACCAGGCCCCCCAGCCAGCTACTCTTCCGAGTCCCTCTACACCAGTCTGGAGCAGAACATCCCCCGTAACTATGTGATGATCGAGGACATCAGTGAGCTCACCAAGGAGAGCCCAGCAGTGGACGGGCAGAAAGCAGAGCCGGCGGGCACGAGCACCGATAGCCGCCACAGCAGAGACAAGAGTGATCTAGGGGACACCGAGGGCTCCAGCCGTCCCTGCTGCTACACCAAAGCCGAGGAGGAGTCTGAGGAGGACATCTATGACCACCATGGCCCCGACCACCGTGGGAAGAACAGCTACTACCGGGGCACAGAAAGCAATGGCAGGGTGTCAGGGAGCTCCACCAGCTCCAGCTACTACTATGGGGACAGTGAGTACCGGCACTCCTCACGGATGGACAAGCACAGCTCTGGCACGCCACTACCGAAGCATTCATCCAAGAACCTGGCACCTGCTGTCATCTCCTCCAAGCGCAGCAAGCACAGGAAGCAGGGCATGGAGCAGAAGATCTCCAAGTTCTCCCCCATTGAAGAAGCCAAAGATGTGGAGTCAGACCTGGCCTCCTACTCAACAACCACCTCAATTGGCAGCAGCAATGTGGCCTCCAGGGCCAAGAAGCTGCAGGATGAGATCACCTACGGCCTGAAGAAGAATGTCTATGAGCAGCAAAAGTACTACGGTGTCTCCAGCCGGGATCTGGTGGACGAGGAGGAGCGGGTCTATTCTTCCAGCAGCAGAACCCGCTCCTCTGGCTATGGGGTGGAAAAGTCCTCCAGCCGGGAGATGGGTGGCCGGAGCAAGTCCTATGAGCGGGAGAGCATGGAGCGCTCCCAGAAAGTCAGCTCCAAGCCCTCATCCCTCAGCATGAGCCAGAGCCGTGGGCGGGCGCCCATGCGCTCGCAGCCCTCGGAGGAGGAGAGCCCCGTCAGCCCCATGGGGAAGTCAATGGGGGGGTCACGCACTGCGGGAGGGCCAGGCCCCCAGTCAGCAGGGGACCCCTGCTCCCAGTTCTGCTCCAGCCACTCGTTGCCTGATGTGCAAAAGCACATCAAAGACGTGCCAAGGAGTCACTCGTACAAGCACGAGGAGGGCTACGGCATGGATGATGCCCATTGTGTTGTCTCGGACAGCGAAGGTAACAGCTCCCCGTGGTGACCACCCCAGAGCATGGTATACTTCCCCGGGGCATGCCCGTCCGCTCGTACGCAGAGACACTCTCACCGCCTCAGTTTGCTTGACACGTGCCTTCCTCCCCCTGCCCTGGGTGTTCGGTGTTAGCCGGTCCTGCACGGTGCCCTGCTGCGCCGCGTCCCGTCCCCACCGGCACGTGCTGTCCCCTGCGCGCGTGCCCGCTGCTTGCCCCTCCCACTTCATTGCATGGCTTCCGCCCGCGCAGCCTCGAGTGAGAGATTGACTGTGGTTTGTTTTTGGTTTCCGAAGCCTATCATTTGGGTCAGGAGGAGACAGACTGGTTTGATAAGCCCAGGGAGGCGCGGGCAGAGAGGGTCAGGCACTACGGTGGCCACTCTTCCTCACAGAAGAGACCCCCAGTTAAGCACACCTACCACGATTATGACGAGCCCCCCGATGAAGACCCGTGGCAGCACGACGACTACCCCCAACACCGCGAGCACCGGTACCACAGGGAGTATGATCGCCATGCTGGCTCCTCCCGGCACGCCAGCGACGAGCCCCCACGCCGCTCATCAAAGCAGCACCCACGAGAATCTGGCCGCCATGAGCCCCGTGGCCATGGGCCTTCAGCTGGTCCCAAAAAGGTGCAGCAGCCCGAGTCCCGTGCGTCTTACGGCCCCACGGCTGACTACGCCCCGTCATCCCGCCCCGCTGCTCACCACCATGGCACTGAGACCCCCAAGGCACAGAAACCTTCCCAGCCGCATGGGTCGGCCACGCCAGCGCCGAAGACGGAGCCCCTCACACACCCACAGCAGCCGGTGGCCAGGCAGCAGCAGGCAGGGCAGCCGGCAGCACGGCAGCAGCCGGCGGCACGCCAGGCTGCCCAGCCGGCAAGCTCGGCACAGCCTGAGACCAGGGGCAGGACACAGGGACCCCCCTCATCCCGGCCACCGCAGCAGCAGCCAGGGCCGGCCCAGGCGGCAGGGAAGGCACCAGCCACACTCCATGCACAGCCGGGCGGACACCCAGCACCGGCGGTAAGTACGGGCTTAGCTGGCCAGGCTGTATCCTGACCCCACAGCTCTGCCTGGAATCGGCACAGCTGGCTGTGGCCAGGGGCTGGCAGGGGAAGTGCTGGGAATGAGAGCCATGGGGTACAGTGTATCCCGCTCACACGCCCACTACAGACACCTATGGGTGCTGTGGAAGCTGCCATCCCCTCGAGGGGACCCAGGAGATGACATCACTATGTCCTGGATCCCTTGCTGCCTCTTTTGGGGTTGTGGAGCAGTGTCTGGGGGTTTCAGTATCACCTCCCAGCCTAGGCCACCCCTGGCAGGTGCTCTATTGGGAGGGTGAGCCCTGAGAGCTGTTTTCCCCTTTCCAGACAAAAGTGGAGCCGACAGACACACCCAAACCTGCAGCAAAAGTGCCACAGCAGCCGGGGAGAGCGCCATCAGCACAGCCCCTGGGAGCAGCAGGTCAGTGAGTCCCAGTGGCACTGTGCCATCTGTCCCCACTTGTGCCAGCTGCCTGGCACCCCAAAGCGCAGCTGAACTCCCCCAGCTGTGTCTGTCCTCTGCTAACAGTGGCTTCGTTTGTCCCCCAGCAGACAGCAAGGCCGGTCCAAGGGTGGCTGGGCCACGTGGTCCCGCAGGCATGGCCACAGGGCAGCCCGGCGGGGAAGGAGAGAGCGTCTTCTCCAAAATCCTGCCAGGGGGGGCAGCGGAACAAGCAGGCAAACTGACTGAAGGTGAGGGCTGCTCCCGCGATGAGGACAGGGTGCTGGTGCTCTTCTGCACCAAGATGGAGTCAGGCACCTTGGGGATGGCTGGGTGCAGCCAGTGGGATGCAGTGCTCCCACAGTTTGGGGCCCAGGGAGGTGGGGGGCCAGGGTCACTACGCCACACTGACACGTGTCCTGGCTTCCCCACAGCGGTGTCAGCTTTCGGCAAGAAGTTCACTTCGTTCTGGTGAGAGAACGGCACAAGGTGAGTGCAGCTAGCACCGGGCACTGTGCCGTGGGCTGTCCCTGCCGTGGCCGTGCCTGATGCCCTCCTCCTCCCTTCCACTGCAGGAGTTTGGGAAGTGAGTGGAGATTTGAGTCGTTGCAGTGGAAAAACCTATGAAGAAGCCAATGAATTCAGCACGCGGCGCCAGACTCTGAGTATAACGGTGAGTGTACAGGGCACACCTACACACAAGTCCCCTCCACCATGCCGTCTCTGAGGTTCCAGCAGCACCACTGTCCCCCGAGCACCTGCTGAGCCCTGCCTTGCCATACTCCCAGCCCCCAGGCTGGCAAAGACGTAGCACAGACCCATCCCCTTCGTGCTGAGCTGCTCACCCCCATCTTCATCCCCAGGTGCTGCCTTCAAGGCAAGGCGTGGAGGCTTGTCCTTGTTCCGAAGTCTCGACAGCACTGGTGCAGACCCTGGGTTTCCAGGGAAGCTTTGGGCAGTCCAGGCTCTGCTCCGGGAGCCCGTCCAGCGCGGGGGCGGGCGGAGGAGGCGGCAGCTGCTCCGCCGGCAGTGCCTCTTGGCTCTCGGGGGCCTTTTCGCTCGGGCCAGCGCTGCCGCCCGGCGGGGTCCCTTCCGCGGGGAGGGGCTGCTCGGAATAACGCCTCTCTCTCTCTCTCTGTCTCTCTCTCTCTGTCTCTGCCTTTCGCAAGCTTTTGAAAGCAGGGCGATCCCTGGATGCTGGACCAAACGGCGGCCGAGCAGGGGCCCGGCGGACGCCCCGGGGCGGGTGCCCCCCACGCCTGGCGAGCAGTTTCGGCGCGCACACGGCGAGCCCCGGCAGCTGCCCCGAGGGGATGGGCCTGATCCGCACCGTCGGGTCAGGCCCCGTAGGTGGGCTGCNTTGATTTCGGGGTTTTATTTTTCTAAAGTTTATACCAAATCCTCTTCCCTCTTTGCTTTGTGCGATGAGTTAGCACACGGGCTGTCGTCTGTAGAAGCAATAGAGTGCAGGAGGCTACAAAAGAGCACAAATCCCGTGGAACAAGATCAGGAGAGCTTTGCCTCCGGCAGTATCCTTCCTTTTACTGTGCAATCCAAGTCCTTCTCAAGCCATTTTGCGGGGACGGCCGGCGCAGCGGCCGGCGGCCGAAGCCCACTCGCCCTGCCAGGAGGGGATTCCCAGGGGGGGAGGCAGCCCGAGGAGGGGGCTCGCCCGCACCCCGCCGCCTCCCCGCGCTGGCAGCCCCCCGCCGACCCCCCCGTGGCGGGGGGCAGCCGCCCGCTCACCCGCCTGATGTTCTATGCAACGAAATAACACGACTCCAGAACAAGACCTGTGAATAGCTAATCAGTTCAATGTCGCGCCTAAGGGTTCCATCGCAAAGCGTGCCGCCGAGCGACCCGAGAACTATTCAGTACCGACCACCCGTGCGTATGAATTCGTGGCATGTTCGACCCACGGAGGGCCACTTTGCCAAAGGGCAGCCCTAGCGCCCGTGACCGTCTGTCCCGTCGTAGAGCATGGCTTGCTACTTCTCTGCACGGTTCCACCCGCCTTTCAGTGCTTGCTGTTCTTTGCCTGGACTTTTCTTTTTTTCTTCTCCATCAGTCCATCGCTGTACTGAAAGCTCTTAGCAGATTTATGCACTTGTGATCGAGGACCCAGCTGCCGCGGGAAGCCCACGCTTTGTGTCAGATCCCTCGCCGGGAGCTCTGCCGGTGCCCAAGGCTGGGGCCAGGCCGGCGGCTGTGGGACGGGGATCCCGGGGACAGCCCCAGGGAGGAGAGCCCCGGTCCCGCGCACAGCCACCGCCTCTCCCCGCCGATGCCAAGTGCAGAGCCCGACGGTGCCTCCCGCGGGCCGCCGGCCCCGCCGCTCCTCGCGCTGTAAATACTTGTACAGTGTGTAAATCGCACGCGGGACCGAGACCCCCGCCGGGGCCAATCTCGCCGTCCGAGCACATCCGCCACCTTGCCTTCGTGCCTGCCAGGACCGGGGGCACGCAGCCCCCCCCGCCGGGCCGGGCCCCCGGCCCGAGTTGCGGCAATCTGCTGGACAGGGCGGGGGGACGTGGGGGTGCAAAGACCGAGGGCCGAGCGCGGCTGGGCGCCGTTTCCAGCGGTAAGTGCGATGCCGGGTGCGCTCCCTCTGAACATTGTGACGGTGTGCGTGTCTGCTGTGCTCTGTGCCACCCGTAGTGACCCCGTACCGTGCCGTACCGTGCCGTACCGTGCCGTACCACCCCCGCCGCTGTGTCGTGACTCCCTCCCAGAAGCTGCCCCCTCACCAGGTGTTTCTGTGGGAACAGAATAAAAAAGGACTTGACACAAACCACGGACTGGCCCCGATTCTTGCCTGCCTGCAGTATGGGGGGCAGGGGATCGGGACCCTTGTCTTGATGCGGGTGGCTGGAATGGGTCTAGTTGTCACCAAGCACTGTTGAGCTCTGCCACTCAGACCTGGGCTGCTGGGATAGGGGGTCCCTGTGGGCATCACGGACCTGATCTCACCTGCCTGGCCAGGCTGCTGGGTCCGGTGGGCTCCCAAGAGCCCAATCCCCGTTGGCAGGGCTGCTGTGAGCACCAAGGACTCAATCCCACCCCCTGACCAGGCTGCTCAGTCCCATGAGCCGTCAATGGCTCGATACCCCCTGGCCAGGCTGCACCGCGCAGCTGGGGATCCCTGTGCCTCTCAAGGGCCCGATCCCCCCGGTCCTGCGCATGGTCCCCCTGTTCTGCAGCCACCCGGTGGGTAAACCACCCCGGGGCGATCCAGAGGCTGCGGGGCCGCGGTCTGCCCCCCGGCTGCAGCCTCAGAGGGGCCCCGCGGGCGATCCCCTGGGAGGGTCGGGGGACGGGACACGTCGGGGGCGCCGGGGACCTCGTTGCCTGCGGTTGCAGCGCCGCCCGCGCCCACCGGGGGGCGCCTCAAAGAGGGAGGTGGTCCGAGCGCCGCAGCCAATGGGAGGTGCCGCAGGCCGGCGGCCCCGCCCCATCCCGGAAGT
>VXAX01002463.1:1171108-1184820 GCA_013399835.1 Leptocoma aspasia
AGGACCCTCCTAGGCGCCCCTTGCACCCCAGGACCTGCACCCAGTATCCTGGTACCCACTGGTACCCCAGCAACTGTCCCAGTGCCCTCCTGATCCCGGCTATGTACCCCAGTATCTGCTCTCCAGTGCCCTCCTGGTCTCTGGCACCCCAGTAGTGTCCTGGCTCTGCACCCGCAGTACTGACCCAGTCCTGCACTAACCCCTCTACTCTCCTCCCCCCATGTGTCCCAGCTCTTCACCCGCAAGCGTTGCCCCCAGTACCCCCCGGAATCCACCCCCGTCTATACTGGAGCCCCAGTAAGTGCTCCTGTGCCCCATTACTCCCCGGTCCGTGCCCCCCACCCCTCCAGCCACCCCGGCGTGTCCCGCAGGTACAGCCACGTGCGGAGGAGCTGTCGGAGCTGTACCGAGAGCTCAGCCAGCACCCGGGGCTCAGCACCGCCTGCCTCGGCCCCGACCTCACCACCCAGTACGGCGGCAAGTACTGCAGCCTCTACACCGGTACGGGGATGGGCAGGACTGGGGGGGAGGGCGCGGGAAAGAGGGATCCGGGGAGACCTTGCCTGCCTGGTGGGAATGCAGCTGGTGTCCTCACCCTGCTCCCTGCAGAGTGGTCGCAGCGGGACCTGGCAAGGGCTGAGAACATCAAGTTCTGCCGTCAGTACCTTATCTTCCACGATGGAGCCTCCATTGTCTACTCGGGGCCTGCTGGCACCTGCTCTGAGATCAAGGATGAGTAAGTCCCACCCTGTCCCCCCACACGGGGTCCCTCGGGGTAGCAATAAGTGGGGGGCTGATGGACACTCACCCACAGGCTGCTGAGCCGTGAGTCCCCCAGTGGGACGCTGAAGGCCGTCCTGCGCAAGGTCTCTGGCAAGGAGAAGGAGAAGGAGAAGCAGTTCTTGGAGGTGAGGAGAGGTCCGGGGGAAAATGGATATTCACTGGGGTTCGGGGCTGGAGCCACACTGTGTCTTGGGACTGCCCTGGCATCTCTGCCCCCAGGTCTGGGATCAAAACCGGAAGGTGAAGAGCATCGACCTGACAGCACTAGACAAGCATGGCAGTGTCTACGATGATGGTGAGGGGCTGTGGGATGCCAGGGAATGTGGGGTTCCAGGGGACAGGGTGGCCAGTGCTGACCTGCCCCTGCAGACCAGTTTGGGTGCCTTGCCTGGTCTCACTCGGAGACCCACCTGCTCTATGTGGCGGAGAAGAAGCGTCCCAAGGCTGAGTCCTTCTTCCAGAGCAAAGCCCCCGAGCTGGGCACCTCCGATGAGGACACGGGGCACCCCAAGAAGGAGGATGCACCCGTCAAGGTGGTGTCTCCCCACCCTGGGTCAGCTGGGGGCTGGCTGTGTGGCTGTGGGGCTGACCAGGCTGTGCCACAGGGCGAGCAGTTCGTGTACCACGAGGACTGGGGAGAGACGCTGAGCACCCGCAGTGTGCCTGTCCTCTGCGTCCTGGACATCGAAGGCAACAGCATCTCGGTGCTGGAGGGCATCCCAGAGCACCTCTCTCCCGGCCAGGTCAGGATGGGGAGCTGCAGGGAACCAGAGAAGGGAGATTTCAGGAGCCAGCAGCATTTCGAGCTGCTTATCTCCACTCTCTCCACAGGCTTTCTGGTCACCTGAGGACACCGGCGTGGTGTTCGTGGGCTGGTGGCACGACCCCTTCCGCCTGGGGCTGCGGCACTGCACAAACCGCCGGTGAGTCCCCGCAGGGCACCTCACAGCCCAGCCCTGCTGGTAGGACCCTGCAGGGCACCCACCCCACAGCCTGGCCCCCCGACCCCGCTGTGACACCCTTCTGTGCTGGCAGGTCAGCGCTCTTCTATGTGGACCTGACAGGCGGGAGATGCGGTAAGCAGTGCACGCCCCGATCCTGCCAGTGCCCTGGCTCCCCTGCAGCCCCTCACCATCCCCTCGTGCCCATACAGAGCTGCTCTCTGAGGACACCAGGGCCGTGTGGTCACCGCGACTCAGCCCCGATGGCTGCCGCATCGTCTACCTGGAGAACAATGTCCTGGGCCCCCACCAGCAGTGCAGCCAACTCCGCATGGTAAGCAGCACCAGGGGGACACTGGCAGGCACCAGGGAGGTGCCAGGGTGCCCATGCTAGGGTGGGGCTGGCAGGAGGGCAGTGGTGTCCCCTCCTTGGGCTGCAGTGGGGGCAGGCAGTTCTGAGACCCTGCAGAACTTGCCCTATGCCATGTCTTCTGCAGTACGACTGGTACACCAAACACACCAGCACGGTGCTGGAGGCTGTGCCGCGGCAAGCATGGGGTGAGTATAGTTCTGGGGGTTTTGGGGGGAACTCAGGGGGATGCTGAGTACCACCACTCTGATCACAGGTGCCTTCCCGGGAATCTACTGTGGTGCACTACCAGGGATGTGCTGGGCAGCTGACAGCCGCAGGATCCTGCTGGACACAGCCCAGCGCAGCCAGCAGGTGAGGGGGTGATGGGGGACACACGGGGGGCCTGGCTGGCTCAGGGCTCCATTGGACTCTGCCCTCATGCCCCTAGGATGTGTTCGTGGTGGATACGGCAACAGGCACCACAACTTCACTGACAGCTGGTGAGTGACAGGCCAATGGGGCCATGCTGGTGCCAGGGGTGGGGAGAGGGTCACACCTGCAGGTCTGACCCGCTCCTCCCCAGATTCCCCCGTGGGAAGTTGGTCTGTCCTCACCATCGACCGGGACCTCTTGGTGGCCAGGTTTTCCACCCCTAGCTGCCCCCCCATGTTGGTAAAGTCACATCTCCAGTGCCCACCAGCCCCTTGGCACGGGCACTGACCCCTCTCCCCAGTGCCCACCAGCCCCTTGGCACAGGCACTGACCCCTCTCCCTGCACAGAAAGTGGCAGTCCTGCCCGCCGCCGGCCGTGAGGCACAGACACAGTGGATCTGCCTGCAGGACGCACCCCCTGTGCCCGGCATCAGCTGGGGCATCCGCACCCTGCAACCCCCACCAGAGCAGGAGCATCCCCAGTACAGTGAGTGCCCAAAGTGCGGCCAGGCTGTGCTCCACCATCCTCACTGCTCCCTGACACCCTTCTCCCTGCCTCCACAGGGGGCCTGGACTTTGATGCCATCCTGATGCGCCCAAGCAAGGGTCCCACTGGCCAGAAGCCCCCCTTGGTCGTGATGCCCCATGGTAAGAGCTTGTCCCCACCCCACTGTACCCCAGCCAGGCGGCATCACGCCCCTTTTGCTTTGCCATTTGCAGGTGGTCCTCACTCTGTCTTCACGGCCGGGTGGATGCTGTACCCGGCGGCGCTGTGCCGTGCGGGCTTTGCCGTGCTGCTGGGTGAGTGACACCAGGGCTCCGAGTGACACAGCACCCATGGAGGGGCTGGGATGGGGGGCATGAAGGAGGAAGGGCTCTGACGCTGCTCCCCATGCAGTGAACTACCGTGGCTCGCTGGGCTTTGGCCAGGACAGTGTGGCCTCCCTGCCAGGCAACGTGGGCACACAGGATGTACACGATATGCAGGTATGGCCTGGCACATGGTCCTGGGGAACCCTGTGCTCCTGCAGCTGCCCTGAGTAGGGAAAGTGGGGCTGCCTGCTCAGTGGGTGTTCCCCATGGCGGCAGCTCTGCGTGGAGCGGGTGCTGCAGGAGGAGATGCTGGATGCCAGCCGGGTGGCACTGGTTGGTGGCTCGCATGGGGGCTTCCTGGCGTGCCACCTCATCGGGCAGTTCCCTGACACCTACCGCGCCTGCGTGGTCCGCAACCCCGTGGTGAACATTGCCTCCATGGTGGCCACCACCGACATCCCAGACTGGTGAGTCCTGCAACTCCCAGCTTCCCAGGCCCCTTGCCATCCCAGCCACACATGTGCTCCCAACTCTCTTGCCCGCAGGTGCCTGACAGAGACAGGGCTGCCCTACAAACCTGATGCCCTGCCAGACCCAGCCCAGTGGACAGAGATGCTGCACAAGTCACCCATACGCTATGTCAACCGGGTATGTCACTGTTCCCATCCCTGTCCCAGTCCTCAACAGCAGTGCCAGTGCTGAGGCTGTGCTGCTCCTGCAGGTCCATGCACCAGTGCTGCTGATGCTGGGGGAGGACGACCGGCGTGTGCCCCCCAAGCAGGGTCTGGAGTATTACCGTGCCCTCAAGGCCCGGGGGGTGCCCACACGGTGAGTGGGGTGCTGGGAGCTTGAGCTGTGGGGTGCAGACACAGCACTAATCCCTGTTTCCCCTCCAGGCTGCTCTGGTACCCAGGGAACAACCACGCGCTGGCTGGCGTCGAAGCCGAAGCTGATGGCTTCATGAACATGGCACTGTGGCTGCTCAAGCACCTGCAGTGCTAAGGGTGATGACCCCCAATAAACCCCTAAGTGTGCTCACCCCCAATAAACGATGTAGTTCAGCACCCTAGTGTCTCTAGTGGTAGTGCTGGTACCGGTCTCATCTCCACTCCTGGTGCCCCAGGAGCTGGTGGTCACTGGACCTTTCACTTGCCCGGATGTGCGGTTGTGCCGCCGGGGATGTGTTGGGCCGTGGGAGGGGTGACCCCTGCCTGGCCATGCGGGGCAGCGGGGAGCGGCCGGAGGGCTGGCACCGGCCGGGCCGCCGCCGCCGGGCTCCTGCCGCGTGCTTTGGCAGGCGTCCCAATGCGGGCGGCAGACGCCGGCAGCCCAGCCCGGCAGAGAACAGCCCCATGGCCACAGGGACCGAGAAGGGTGTGGAGGTGGGCAAGGGGGCGCTGGGGAACTGTGTGGGTGGGCACAGCCCCCTTTCGGGCGGTGGGCACGGGCAGGGGCGTGAGCTTACCCCCGTCCAGCATGCCCCTTCCCTCATCAGGCGCCCCACAGCCCCGCTGCCTGCTACCGGCAGCTGAGCCGGTTTCCTGCCGTCACCCGTGCCGCCCTCAGGGCCGCAGCTGGGGGCCAGACCTTCCTGCTCTACACCGGTGAGTGGCGGGCTCGGCCACCCCCGCCTTTGGCCCCGTGTGAGCGGGCGCTCACGGCCCCGTCCCTCAGAGTGCAGCCGCCCCGACCTGGCCCGCCGGCGGCTCCTTCGCTTCGGCCGCCACTACAGCCTGCGGCGCACAGCCGGCCGCGAGGGCCTCGCCGTCAGCCGGACCGCGCTCAGCGCCGAGATCCACAACCAGTACGGCACGGGCGGGCTGCGGGACGGGACGTGGCTGTGTCTGTGCCACGGCCGGTGCCTGTGGCGTTCCCAGTGCCCGCAGCGGGGCCGGTGCCCACAGCGCGTGGCCCGCCGCAGCCTCCGTCCCTCCCGCCCTCAGGCTCCTCAGCCAGGACTCGCCCACGGGGCAGCGCCGCGCCGAGCTCAAGCGCTGCCCGCGGCAGGGCCACGAGCTGCTGGAGGTAACGCGGCTGTGCCGGGCACTCACCGGGGCGGCTGGAGTGCCAGTGCAGGGGGGTGGGCACCGCGTACACGGTGTGCCGGTGCTGACGCCCGTCCCCGCAGGTGTGGGACAGCGGCGGATGCAGCCACAGCGTGGATCTCACGGCGCTGGGGAAGCATGGGGACGTCTACACGGAGGGTAGGGCCCCTTCCCTATGGTCCCCGCTCACAGCAGGGGTGAGGTTGGCATGGCCAGCAGCCCTGGTGGCTACCTGGTGCCCAGCTGTGCCTGTGCCAGGCTGGGCTTTGCCACCCTCCTGCCATGCCAGGGCCCTTTGCCTGCCTGGCCTGGTCACACTCGGAGACACGGCTCCTCTATGTGGCTGAGAAGAGCCGGCCCAAACGACAGCCCCCTTGCCCCTGGGATGTGCCAGGAGCAGCCTGGCCAGCAGCAGAGGATGAGGATGAGGAGGTAGGTGCCCTATTAGTGTGTTCAGTGCAGCCCCAAGTATGCCATGCACACTGTGAACATGGCACGTGCCCCTTGGGCACACCAGGCACCCCCTGAACATGCTGTGCACCCCGTGAGTGTGCCATACATCCCATGAGTGTGTCATGGGCAAAGCTGCATGCCTGGGGCCACCAGCCACGGGGCTGACAGGTCTGTGCCACAGGGCAAGCAGTTTGTGTACCACGAGGACTGGGGGGAGGCCCTGAGCACACGCAGCGTACCAGTCCTCTGTGTCCTGGACCTGGAGGGCCTCAGCCTGTCAGTGCTGGAGGGAGTCCCGGAGCACCTCTCCCCTGGCCCGGTCAGGATGGGGTGCAGGGAGCGCCCCAGGGGACCCAGCCTGGAGCCGTGGGATGAGCGTGACTGTCACACAGGCCCTGTGGTCCCCGGATGACCATGGTGTGGTGTTTGTGGGCTGGTGGCACAGGCCCTTCCGCCTGGGGCTGAACGCCTGTTCCAACAGAAGGTGGGTCCCAGCCAGCAACCAGCACCATGACACGATGTCCATGCAGTATCAGCACAGTGAGGGTCCAGCCTGACCCACTCTTTTCTCCCAGGTCAGGAATTTTCCACTTGGACCTGGCCAGTGGGTGCTGCGGTGAGTGCTGGGGCCCTGGGGGATGCCCTGGGGGTCCCTGGGATGCTGACCCCTTGCTGCCCACAGAGCTGCTGTCAGCAGAGAATGGTTCTGCCTGCTCCCCCCGGCTGAGCCCTGATGGCCAGCGCCTGCTCTACCTGGAGGGGGTTGTGGGGGGGCCCCACCGGCAGTGTCTGCGCCTGTGCATGGTGAGTTGGGCCTCACAGGCACCAGGCACGGCTGTGCCACCTTGTGCTGCCAGCACAGTGCCCAGCCCAGGTGTCAGCCTCCCGCAGTGCCTGGCTGGGGTGGGGGTGTCCCCAAGCCTCCCTGCCTCAGTTTCCCCTGGTGTGGGTCCATCCCTGAGCACCGGCTTTCCCCAGCTCACCTGGCAGACAAGGCAGGCAGTG
This sequence comes from Leptocoma aspasia, assembly GCA_013399835.1. NCBI lineage: Eukaryota > Metazoa > Chordata > Aves > Passeriformes > Nectariniidae > Leptocoma > Leptocoma aspasia. The sequence continues at coordinate 1,177,933 of VXAX01002463.1, forward strand.
ACAGTGCTCGATGTGGTTCAGGAGCCCACAGAGGGTGAGCAAGGCGTGGTGGGCAGAGCTGGGTTCTGATGGGGGGCTGGCGCCATCCCCTGCCAGGTGCCCATGACCCTGGCTCACTAGCCCAGCGCTCTGCCCCACTTGCAGCCTTCGCTGGGCTCTACGCAGAGGTGCTGCCACCGCGGTGCTGGGCAGGTGACAGCCGGCGAGCCGTGCTGGGCACCCCTCAGCGCAGCCGCACGGTGAGTCCAGGGGATGGCAGGGCCGGGGACGTGACCCACACACCCCATGGTGACACACTGCCTGTGCTCTGCGCCCTCACAGGACCTGCTGCTTGTGGATACAGAGGCGTCCACCGTCACCAACCTCACAGCAGGTACATGGCACCGGCCACCCATGGTGCTCTAGTGAGCAGCTACGATCATCAACATGTGTTCTATCCCCAGGGTCACCTGAAGGGTGCTGGGAACTGCTCACTCTCCAGTGGGACCTGCTGGTGGCCACCTGCTCAGCCCCCCACCACCCGCCCAGCCTGGTGAGCAGTGCCCTGGCACCGTGTGGCACGGAGGGATATGGCACAGCAATGTGCAGCCAGGCACAGCACAGTGTGGCACACACGCCATGGTGTGGTGTGGCATAGGGAGGCATAGTGTGGTGTGGCACAGCCAGATCCAATATGGCACAGCCCCAGTGTCATCCATTGCCTGTGCCCAGGTGGTGGCTGTGCTGCCGCCGGCAGGCCAGGAGTTGCCCCTTGGCTGGGTGCCAGTGGAAGACACCCCAACCGTGCCTGGTGTCACCTGGAAGACTCTGACGGTCCAGCCACCCTGCAGTGGGCAGGGCCCGACTGCACAGGGTGAGCCCCTGGGGGCCCCTGTTGCACCTCGGTGCTGCCTGGGTGCCAAGAACCCTTGGGGGGGGGGGTGGGCAGGCTGCTGAGTGGGACCCCTTCCCTGGCGCAGACACCCAGGCTTTTGAGGCCCTGCTGCTGAGCCCCTCAGATGGCACACCACCGCACCCGCTCGTTGTGTGCCCCCATGGTGAGTATGGGGAGAGTGGGGACACCCTGGCAGTGCTGGTGGCACCCAAGTGATACCCATGCCGGCCCCAGGTGGCCCCCATGCTGTCTTCGATGCCCGCTGGCGTCCGAGCATGGCTGCGCTGTGCCAGCTGGGCTTCGCCGTGCTCCTGGGTGAGTGCTGGGGAGCCCGGGGACATGTGGCCCTGTGTCCCAGTGGAGACATGGCACCCATGGTCCTGTCTCCTCAGTGAACTACCGTGGCTCCCTGGGATTTGGCCAGGCCAGCATCAGCTCCCTGCTTTCCCGTGTGGGTGAACAGGATGTGGCAGACACCCAGGTGAGGGGTGCTGGGCTGGGGGTGCTGGGGGGATGCTGTTGTTTGGGTGCCAATGGTGGGTGCCCCATGGGTGCAGCTGGCAGTGGAGCAGGCACTGCACAGAGAGCCCCTGGACCCGCACCGCCTGGCCCTGCTGGCTGGCTCCCACGGAGCCTTCATCGCCCTCCACCTCCTCGCCCGTGACCCCAAGCGTTACCAAGCCTGTGCCTTGCGCAGCCCCGTCTCCAACCTGCCTGCACTGCTGGGCACCTCTGACATCCCTGACTGGTGAGTGCCACCCCATCCTGTGCCATGCCACGCCATGTCCCTGTAACACCTACCAGTGTCTCTGTGCTGCAGGCGCTACACCTCTCTGGGGCTGCCCTACTCCTTTGAGCGGGTGCCACGTGCTGAGGAGGTGGCCACCATGCTACTGCGCTCGCCCATCGCCCAGGCAGCCCAGGTAAGGCAGGGTCAGGATGGGTGTGGGGTGCCAGGTGTGGGGTGTCAGACACCCACTGAGGGCAGTGCTGCAGGTGCAGACACCGGTGTTGCTGTGCGTGGGCGCCCGGGACCGGCGCGTCAGCCCCATGCAGGCGCTGGAGCTGTACCGGCTGCTGCGGGCCAGGGCTGTGCCAGCACAGTGAGTGGGGTGCAGGTGGGAGCAGGGAGGCAGCTCTGGGGTGCTGGATGAGCATCTTCCCATCTTGTCCCTCCCCACAGGCTGCTGTGGTACCCAGAGGGTGGCCACGCACTGGCTGGTGTGGAGACAGAGGCTGATGTCTTCAAGAACAGTGCCCACTGGCTCCTCCAGCACCTGGGGCAGCCCAGGCAGGACGGGACAGCCCCTATTGCCCACAGTGGTCCTGGGCTATGCCAGCCCCAGGGTGACTGCTGGCCCTGGGGCCCACACCATGACCAGAGGCAGATGGAGTGAGTGTACCTAGGGGCAGGGATGTGGGTTGGGGTTTGGTGTTAAATAAACGTGAGACCCTGTGCAGTGCCGACCCATGTGGCCAAGGCTGTGCCTTTATTGTGCAGTGGTGGCTGTGCCAGGCTGGGAATGCCAGCTCAACCCATCTTCATTACCTTGTAGATCCAGTCGACATAGAGGGAAACACGGATGAAGAGGGCGGGCAGGTCAGTGCGGGCACACACACGGGAGGGGGTGATCACCCCCTCCAGCACCCAGCAGTCAGCGGTGAGGCAAGCCAGTGGTCCACCGTAATCGCCCTGTGGCATGAAGAGAGTGGTGTCACCCTGGTGCCAGCACCTGCCGCCACCCTGGGGTGGGTATCCCCAGCCCAGCTCACCTCGCAGGCACCCACGCCGGCACGCAGTGGTGCAGTGCACAGCTCACTCTCCTTCAGGCGCCCACGCAGCGCCCTGTTGCACTCGCTGTGGGCCAGCACTGGCAGCCGCGCCACGTTCAGCACGCTGCTGTCTGATGTGCCTGCGGGCAGAGAGCACGGGGCAGTGGGCATGGGATGCAGCATTGGGCACACAGGGATACAGGGGAATGGCACAGGCAGGGGATGCTGTGGGCAGGGAATGGCATGGACAGGAGGATGTCATGGCAGTAGGATGTCATTGCAGGGAGATGTGGAAGAGAGATGTGGACAGGGTGATACCAGGGGCAAGGGATGCTGTAGGCAGGGGGATGGAATGGGCAGGAGCAAGGGATGCTCTAGTCAGGGGGCTGGAATGGGCAGAAAAACACCATGGAAAGGAGATGCTGTGAGCAGGGGTATGCCAGGGGCATGGGGGTTGCGGCAGGCAGGGCATACTTCAAGCGAGGGATGCTGTGGGCAGGGAGATGCCATGGACATGGGGATGCTGCGGGCAGAGGAAATGGAATGGCATTGGCAGGAGCTGTACTGAACAGGGAATCCCCCAGCAGGGGCTGCCCGTGGCAGGTACCTCTGGTTTCCCCCCAGCCGGCGATCTCGCAGACAGTGCCCGCAGGCACAACATAGCGCTCGGGCGGCAGGCAGATCAGGGCCACACGCCTGGTCAGAGCAGCTGGCCTGTGGCAAGAGGGGCAGTGGGAGATGGTGCCAGCCTGGCCAACAGTGGAGCATGGCAGAGGCCAAGGTACAGCCACTCACCTCGCCAGCTTCAGCATCACCAGCTGGGACTCAGAGGGGCCGCAGGCAATTCGCACGATGGGGATGGTCTGTTGGTCAGGGTCCCCAGGGCCAGGGTCCTTGAAGAGTGTCCCCAGCTGCACCTCATAGCCCGTCAGGTCGGCATCACTGTGGAACAGGGACATGAGGGCACAGGGGGGTCCCAGCACCCCATGCCCCAGCCCTAGCCTTACCAGGAGGAGAAGCACTGGCGTGTGCTGATCACCCACTGCTCCTTCACCAGGGATCCCCCGCAGAAGTGCACGCCAGCCCTGTGGGGACAGGGGGTGAGCCCTGGGGGGACACTTGAGTACATGGCAGTGCATGTGGGACACCCACACACCGGTTGCGGATGCTGACAGTCCAAGGTGAGTTGCCAGGCTGGCCACCAACAATGCGCCCCTTCTGCTGCAGCCTCTCGTCCCTCTGGCCACACTGCTCAAATGTCATCGTGTCTGTGGGCAGGGTGGGCATCAGCCAGGGCTGTACTACCAGCACCCACCCCAGGGTGCCCACCCAGGACCTGCAGGCCCCCACCTGCATTCTCCATGATGGAGGGCACCGTGCTGCCAGCTGCAGAGAGAAAACAGGGTGGCACTGGCACAGGATCCAGCCACCCTGAGGGGACCAAAACTACCCTGTGTGTGGCCAGGGTCCCCTCTAGCTCTGCAGGGATGTGGGTAGAGACTCACAACAAGGCTTGATGGCACAATAGTCAAAGGGGGTGCGGGGGTCCATGGTGTAGCACCAGGGGCCATGGCTGTCATTATCGGGGTTGCGGCAGTAGTTCTCCTCCAGGTGTGCCTCAGGGTGGGTGGCAGGCGAGATCCTGCCAGGAGGCAGTCACCATCACTGTCACCATCCCCAACCTCATCTCCATCCCCACCCCAACCCCATCTCCATCCCCATCCCTGTACCCACCACTCCCCCTTGCACACTCACTGGGGCACGTGGGGTGTCTGGGCAGCCCAGGGCTGGCAGGTGATTCCCTTGCGTGTCTTGCTGACGTGGCCGTGGTAGTGCTTGCCGTGGCCGTGGTAGCACTCTGGAGACAGGCAGGGAGGGCTGGGACCCCTCACAGGGGCACCGGGGTGGGCACCCAGGGATGGGTGCCTGGGGAGGCTCACCTTGGGCATCCTGCTCGTCAGGGCAGCGGCGGATGTGAAAGCAGAAGGCAATGCGGACATTGGGGCGGGACGTGAAGCACCACGGTGCCTCTGATCCGTCGGGGTTGCGGCAGTAGTTCTCCTGCAGGTCCCTGGAGGAGGGGCCGCATGGTTGTCCCCCCTCAATCCCACACTCATGGGTGCTGCCCACCACCATCCTCCTGGGGTGCACAGCCATCCCCTTACTTGCACGGGTACTTCTCGGGCAGGAAGTGGTGCTTATGGGGCACCTGGGAGTCCCAACGCTGGCAGGGGATCCCCGACACAGTAACATTCACATGGCCACGGTAGCCTTCACCCTTGCCCCTGAAGCAGCCGTTGGTGACGTTGACAGGCCGTGGGCGTTTTTCTGCTTGTGTGGCCAGAGAGAGGAGCAGGAGAGAGGGACAGAGTAGCAGGGTCAGGGGTGGCACCTAGGACCCTCAGGCCTGGCTGTGCATGATGCTGGTGGGGACTTACTGCAGATGCGGATGCGGCAGTATTCGCGCTCCCGCCCAGGGTCGGTGGTGTAGCACCAGGGCCGCTCGGAGCTGTCAGGGTTGCGGCAGTAGTTGTCATCTAGCCCCTTGTCAGGGTACCTGGGCCAGAGACAGGGAGCAGCAGTTGAGGTGGCACCACCACCCCAGCACCTGGCACTCAACCAGTGCACTGCACTGCTGGGGGCTAGTACTTGTTGGGGTGGTAGGGGTGCTTGTGTGGGTGCTGCAGGTCCCAGCGCTGGCACTCCATCCCTGATTCGGTGTGGTCCACGGTGCCACGGTAGTCCTCCCCATTGCAGGTCATGCAGACAGCTGCCAACAACTGCAGGGCTCAGTGTGGGGGAAACAAATAGCACAGGGTGACCCAGGGATGTGGCACTCACCATCGTCACACTTCTTTATGCCACAGCTCTGGTGCCGGACATTGGGATCAACGGTGTAACACCACGGGCCCCGCTTGTCCCGGTCAGGGTTTCGGCAGTAATTCTCCTCCAGCCCATTGCGAGGGGATGGCAGAAACCTGCGGGCAGCAGAGTGGGTAGGAGGGCTGACAGGAATCCTTTGCCCTGGAGTGGGCACAGCAAGGACGATGTGCTACCCCTGTCAGTGCCATTGCCCCCAAGCTGTCCCCATTGCTCCTATGCTATCCCACACTGCTCCCACCCCATTCCCCATTGCCCCATGCTGCCCAGAGTGGGTGCCATAGGACAGCCAGGGACATGGGGGCACCTGTGGTCATGCGGTGTCGTGGCCTGCCAATGCTGGCAGCGCAGCCCCTTCTCTGTCGTGGCCCGTGTGCCGCGGTAGCCGGAGCCATCGCCCACGATGCAGTCCCGCAGGTAGTCTGAGCAGAGCCGGGCACCTCTTCAGAGCCCCAGGGCCAGGTCAGGGCACATGGGCAATGAGGAGTCCTGTGCCAGGTGGCCTGTGCCCAGTCTGTGGTGTCCCCGTGCCCACCCATGGCACCAACCCACCTTTCTTCTGGTACAGGTCATAGCGAATGTTTTTCTGCAGCTGGATGTGGGGTGAGTGCTGGGTCCAGGGCAGCAGCTGGCACAAGTGGCTCTGCTGGTCATGGTGGAAAGCCCTAGGAGGCACAGTGGGAGTCTGGCATGGCACAGTGTGAGGCCAGGGCCCACGGCACCTGGGTCACACACGTGAGCACCCAGTATCCAAGTGCAGAGTGACCCAGTGTGGCCCCTGCACTCCCACCTGCCCCGCGGTGGCACTGTGTCCTGCTCACCGGCAAGCCAGGCTGGTGGCACAGCGCTGGGCACACTGCTCCGCAGTGCCCTGCTCCGGCAGCGGTGGTGGTGAGTCCACAGGCACTGCCAGCAGCTCGGTGGCTCGAAGGCGCTGGAAGTCATTGAGGGGTGAGCGGTGGCCTGGGGAGTGTGGCAGGAGCTCAGTGTGCCCATGGGGGCACAGCATGAGCACTGGGGCCCTGTGAAGTGTCAGATCCCTGCCCCATGGAGGAGGATATCCCTGTCCCACAGAGCACGGGATCCGTGTCCCATGGAGGAGGGGAACTCTGTCCTATGGAGCATGGGATCCATGTAATATGGAGCAGGGGATTCCTGTCCTACGTCCTCGATCCATGTGCCCTGGAGCAGGAGAGTCCCTGCCCTACATCACCCGCTGCTTTCGGCAGCCCCCCTCCGCTGAGGGACATGGCATGGCCTGCAGGCTCCCGGCCCGGCCGCTGGCCCTGCCTTGGGCCCCGCACTGCCCCGCGCCCTCCAGCCCCGCGGCGACCCAGACTGGGGCCCTACCTGAGCCCAGA
>VXAX01002463.1:1185227-1235844 GCA_013399835.1 Leptocoma aspasia
CCCTCCGCGGCCTGCGGGGTCGGCCCCGTGCCGCCCTTCCACCGGGCCGCGCTCCCGCCGCGCCGCTTTCCCGCCGCCGCCCTCGGCCCTGGGTGGGCGCCGCGCCCGAGAGTGCTCGGCGGGGCCGGGCGGGAGGCGGAGCGGGCCTGGGGCTTCAAGCGTCTGGGCCGGCCCGGGCTGTACCGGGTGAGTCTCGGGGCTTCGCCGGGAGCGGCCCAGGTGCTGTCGGTGGCGGCAGCCGGCTCTGGTTGTGACAAAACCCGCGTGGGCGTCTCGGGCTCTCCCCGCTCACCGGGACCGGCCCGGCGCCGTGGGAGCACAGGTGGGTGTCCAGGTAGCTGGCGGAGTTGTGTGTTTCTCAGGGACAGGTGGCTGTCCCAGGCAGGGTGGCCGGGCAGCCCCTCGGCTCTGCCCCTGTGGGGCTCCGTGGGCCCCGCCGCTTCCCGGGGCTGACCTTGGCTCCGGGCACTGGGAGCGTGACTAACAGCAGAGGCTGTTCCGGGAGGGACAGACCTACAGGCAGACTTTATCTTCAGTGCCCAGTGCAGGTGATTAAAGGCAAGTTAGTGGTTCTGCCACCCAAAAAGGTGTAAATGCCGGATATTACTTGTGGCCTCCCTGGTTTCTTGGAAGCAACAGGCTGCAAAGTGGCTCACCCAAGTTTCCAATGCCCATCAAGTCAACAGGCCTGGATTTACTGAGTTTTGCCACAGGTTTGAAATTGGCAAACGTGTGTTTTTAGAATGTAACTAGGTCCTGCTGCTCACGGGGGAAGGTGTGGGCTGGGGGATGTGGGACCTGGCTGTCGGGTTTGCTGTCACTCCCTGAAGTGGTGTCCCAAGCTCATTTCCTGAGCTTGGGACCAAGCTCCCTTGATCCTGGAGCTCTGGGCTCCTAGGCTTGGGAAAACACCATTGGCATTCACCTGTCCAAAATGAGATTAAAATCTTCTTTTTGTGTAAAAAAACCCAAGAATTTGCCTATTTTTTCTTAGCCCTTACAGGCAGGAGCTTCTTTCTACCACCCATTGCTGTTAGGTGGTGAACTACTAATGCCTCTTGCTTTGCAAGTACTGTTCTTAACAAATCTTGCCCTTTAACTTTTCAAATGGAATGCTGTCTCATTCCACCTTTAGCTTTACAGATTCCTTTCCTCACTTTAGGAGTTTCTAATTCTTGGGTTTCTTCTTTCAACAGTCTCTGCTGCTATACCAAGCATCCTAAACCACTTATTCATTCTTCCCAATGCTTGTCATTGCACTCTTCTCTCCTAAATATAGGGTAGTATGCCAACAGAAGGAGCTTGAGAGCAGGCTGAAGTGCTGGGAACACCACTGTTTACTCAGAGGAGTAATCAGCAAAGCCCTGCTGATTCCAGGTCGCACCGACTCCTTGCTGCAGGAGTTCAGGCTCACTTCTTTGGGAGCTGGCACAAATGCTCCAATAACTGGGAGATGTTGCTGACAGCACCTGCTGGCTAAGACATACCCATTTCTTTAAGCATTGTGTAAATAGAGTAGTAAATTGTGCTTAATTGTTGGCATCAGACCTGGGGAATCAGTAAGAATTATGGGGCTGATAGCAGTAAGGGTGTTCTGCTCTCGCTGTATACCAGTACGTTTTGTATGTATGGGATTTGTTGACCCCAAGCACTTGTCTGCTTTTAGAAATACTGGTGCTGGTTGGTAACTCATCCACTCTGTTCTCCTCGTCTCCCAGTGCCCGGAGTGCTGATCTCGGCTGCTCTCGGAAGCGAAGGAAGATGTGTGACTGGTAGAGTGGGACCCTTTGCCAGCTTCAGCTCCTGCTCAGAGCTGGCCCAACGCTCTGGCTGTGACTTGTCTTCCACAGGCAGCTGCTCTGGAGGAATTCTGGCCTGCCTCTCTTGGGCAGAGCCATGCTGACAGCGAGGGGGTAGTGGCAGAGGGAGCCCTGCTGCGTCCTGGCTTGTGTGAGCGTGCTGGCAGACCGGCCTGAGAGGTGCCTTGGGGCTCTGCACTAAAGACCAGTGCTCCTGCTGGGCACTGAGGGAGAAGAGAGCTGTGTGGTTGCAGCAGCCTTATCCTGGGGGAGTTTTCATGCTTTAGTGTCTGCAGCACAGGTGTGAGGTGCACTGTGTTGTCAGCCTAGCAGAGAAGGTGTGATGGTTCTGCCCTGGCAGGAGTGGTTGCTCACCAGTAGGAATGGTGTCTCCTTGCCTTTTCCATGTTCCTTGGAGAGAAAATGAGACAAATTGGCCTGGAGAGACAGCAGGGTGCTGTGCCAGCCTGGGGAGGAACTCCAGCTGATGGAGTCTGCATCATTCTGTTAGTAACAACTACCTGAAAAGCTTTGTGAGGATGATTTTGGGTGGTTTGTGCCTTTACTCCTGTTAGATGAGGAATAGTACTGAGGAGTTAAGTCTAGTGATGATTAATTTGAGTGAGAAAAATGCAAACACTGAATTCTTCTTAGGCAAACAGGGGTCATGTAAATAAATGCCTCTGGCATTCTTTGTGGTGCTTGCAGACTGTCTACCAATTACTTCTGGTCTCTTGCTGAATCAGTGGGAGGCTGTTGCTCCTTGAGCTCCGAGTACTTTGGTGGTGATTTGGGTGAAATACAAATAAACACAGTTGGATTGACCTAGTGTATCTGAGCTCTTGGTATGCTGAAAATGTTTGTTCTTAGAATGTTTGTGCAGTTTGGAGAGCTCTGTACCTTAAACCCAATTTGCAAAGGACTGTGACCGTGTTTAAGCTGTGAAAAATAAAATATCAACCCGAAGAACCTGTGCTTTTAGGGTTTGTTCTGTGAGATTGAATTTGAGCAAACTACTAAGGTGCTGCTGGATGGAAAGTTAATGTATTAACCTATGTGAACACTCTAGGTAGGTGCACATCCTAGTCTGGTGCCTTTTATCTGTGTATCTCTCTGTGCTTATCTGTTGACTGAAACTGTCTCTGGTTCAGCTTTTCTGGGATAAAATTTTAGCTTGCCAGCAAGAAAGATGCTTGTATATGTTTGATTTACAGTATTTTTGTCAGTGGATTTTTCATGAGCATCTGAACTGATCTGCTGATGCAGCAGTGTCTGAAGGAGATGATCCAAGTCCCCTAGCCAGGCAGGCCCTCTCCCTGTGCAATGCCTGAGCTGGTCACCTGGTGACCAGCAGAAAGCTCCCTGGCTCTTGTGCCTGGTTTGTGAGCTGTTCTGGGTGAGTGAGGAGGAAAAGACGGGGCAAGGTGAGTGGCATGGCTTTGATTGGAGTTGGGTAGGCAGCAGGGGCCTCCTGTTTTCCTGAATGCCATGTCCTGCTCAAGGTCACCTCAGTGCTGGTTTCTCACAGCCTTGAGACACCCTAAGAGATTCCCTGGAATCTCTGCCCATGGCAGCATGGCCTTGCAGGGTTCTTCCACGTCTGGGGTCCTGTCCTTGGACATTGTTGTGGGACCCAAGAGCCAGAGGGGCCTGCAGGGCTACCAAGTGCTCCCTCATTTCCTTACTGTGGCCCTTGCACATGTCTGTGGGGAGCTCACAATGGCTCCCAAACCTCAACACAAATGGTGTTCAGCTATGTGTCCCCTGGCTGTGTCACTGTCAGGCTATGCCAGTGCCACCATGCTTGTCCCGGGGTGAGGTAGCTGAGGGTTGTGTGGGAAGGCTGAGCTGGGTAAGCCTCACTGCTTTTGGAGCAGAGAGGTCAGATCCCAGACATGCCATTGTGGTGTCTGCAGTCATTTTGCTCAGATGACCTGTTTTGTCCCTGGGTTAACTTTCTGCAATTTAGTAACCTGGATTGTCCATGGAAGGAGCTTGTAAATCCCCAGCCAGGAGGAGTTTGTCAACAGCCCAGCACTGCAGGGGGAAAAGAAGTGAGGCCCAGCCTGGAGGAGGAGGAGGTGGTCATGGTCCCTGTGGCGGGTTAGATCAGAGCAAGTGGTCACCTCAGCCACCCTCATGGTTTAATGCTCTTAAAAGGGCCCTTCTCTTTCTCTGCTTTCAGCTGTGCCCTCTTGCCTTCTCCCAGGGGCCATCTGTGGTGCCGAGTTAATGGATTGACAAGTTTATTCTGCTAATTTGGCGTAAAGTTGGTGGTTTTTTCAGTTTGACCCTTTATTCACTTCACAAGGCTTTGCAAGGGAAGGGTGTTGGACCATCCTTGGAGGCAGGAAGCCATTGGATCAGTAGAGCTCTCCCTTTGTAATGGCACTCTTGGCCATAACAGATATTTACTTTTTCAGGGTTGAGTTGTCCCCCCATTTCACTGTCCTGTAGGTATCCTGTAGGCCTGGAGAGTGATTCTTGGTGGGATTCAAAGTACTGTCTGACTTTGGCATGCAAGAGGGTGAGGCTTGGAAACAGCAATAAAATTTGTCCCAGCCCCACAGTGTTCAGCTTTGTTTAGGGTTTTTCTTTAGAAAACCAGGCTTGCAGCCTCATCTGACCTGTAAAAATGTATCTGACTGAAGGTTTCCACTAACGAGTTCTCTTCTCTCCTCTTTGCTCACCTTGTGGTCTCACCGCAGTGCTTTTGCTGTCGCTGCAACCCCGAGTAAGGGTATGGTGTGTCTTTCCTGCTGTACTTTCTGAGAAGGGCTCCATTCAGAGAGGGTTTCCATGGGCAGATTCTAAAATATTTTGTGTGCTGGTTTCTCTGAGCATTCCAGCAAACTGGCTTAGAAGCCCCTTCCTGCAGTACTTGATGGATACACCTCGTTAGGGACCTGACAGGCGGCATTCCTGCCCTCCCTCCTCGGGGGTGAAGAAGTGGTTACGGGGAGGTTTCAGTTTACTCCTGTGTAGTTACAGGTCACAGGAGTGCTGGATGTGTGTGCTGAATTCACACGGGCTTCTCTTTTTTTGAACTAGACTGTGCATTTCGACTTCAGAAAGCTTAATCTTCTGTGAAGTATGTTACTTAAGGGTGGGGATTAGCATTCAGTAGTTTTGATGAGAGTTTCCAGTAGCTGATACTGATCACTTTCTATCAGTCCCAAGGGCTAGGGATTGATTTTTGGATGAGCTTGAGTGATAGTTTGAACCAGCGGTTTTCTGCTGAAGTGTTGAATCATGACAGGTGATGTGAAAGCCTTGTGCTGCTGTCACAACCTCAGGTTGCAGTGTGGGGACTGTGTGCTGCTGGTCCTTGCTAGGCTGGCCCTGATTGCCTCTTCCCTCTTGCCCCCAAATGGATTCTCCCAGGCTCTTTGGGAAGCACATCTCTTTCCAGAGCTTCCAGGATTTCCTTGTGTGCATGGCTTCTTTGGGACTTTTCAATTTCAGCAGGGAGGGACCAAGCTCGCTGCCTATAGTACTTGGTTATTCAGCAGTCCAGGATGCTCTACAGATTCCACTTTAATCAGGATGGAAATAGTTACGAGTTTTTCCAGTATGTTTTTTTTTTCTAAAGCAGCTCTTCAGCATTGGTCTCTAGCTGGGAGTTCCCTCTACAGCAAGAAGTTTCATCAGGTCTTCTCTAAGTATTGCTGAAATGTAAGGTGTGACCTTTGTGTTGTGGCACTTGGGATTCCTGCAGGAAGGCTTTACACAGGTGTGGGCTTCTAGGTGGGGAATGAGAGGCATATTTGAGGCTGCAGTGATTCCCTGTTCACGTCCCTTAGGCTTTCTACTTAGGTCCTGACCTCTGTGGAGTGTGAGCTCTCTGTGCTGTAAGGAGCCGATTCCTGCATGACAGACCATGCATGGTGTTTCCCCACCCCAAAGGAAATATTTCTAGTGGAATTTTTATGATACTGCCTCGGGGCCTACATTAAGGGGATAAAAGGTGGTTGTTCTAAAACAGTCTCTGAATTCAACTTCATAGGATCCTACCAGGAAGCTACACAGGATCTGCGTAGCTGTGTGTCTTTTTCTCTAAAAATCAGATTTCTGCCTCTACAGGTACAGGTAGAGTGTGGCTGGGGACAAGGGTGGGACTATGCCAATTCCAAGGGAGAATCTGCTTCTAGTATTTTTCCGAAAATTCAAAACCTCCTTTGCCTATCTTCTCCTGAAATTCCTTGGCATCTTTCCTTTCTCCTACCCCATAGGAAAAGCTTTAAGACGTGGGAAATTGCAGAGATATTGGCATCAACTGAACTTAATGGGCACAAACAGCTCATATAATTGATTTGTTTCATTAATTCTCAGTTTCAATTCATTGAAAGCTTCTGCAGTGTGGTGTTTGTGCACAGAATAGCTGTTGTATGGGATGTGTAAGATGTTCTGCAGCATGGTCACAATCCACATCTGCCCATCCTGCATGGGATAGAGCATCAGGAATAGTGCAGTCAGCCTTATTTTAGTAAGTGTCCAGGTCAGATCAGGTGTTTTTTAGGCTGGGCATTAATGTTTGTGTTGATGGCAGTAATACTGTGTGATTGGACTGACACTGTCATGTAATCCAGCATAAAGGTCTGTGCCATGGTGCTGTATGTGTTTCCATGGTATCAGTTCACTTCTCCAGGGTGAGCTGTGTGGCTAAAACGTGAAACTTTGTGTCCTCTACCTGGGGAATTCTGTCCTTCCAGTGGTGTTTATAAAGCCAGTGCTTTGTGTTTGTCTATGTGGCTTGTGCTGGATGCTCTTTCAAGAAGGAGTTATCACATCTTAGAATAAGATTTTGTTTGAGTAGCAGGGGTCAGCCTCTAGGGAGGTAAGAAATTTCATCTGAGAATGACAATTGCTGAGATAAATACAAATCTTCAGAAATGTCCAGAGAAAACTAAAGAAACATGTTGCAACAGTACTGCATGCAAAGCCCGTGAACCTTTGGCACTAAACTGTAAGAAAAGCGTAGGAATAGGGCTTTACAGCCTCATGAAAACTTTGTAGTCAAAGCTAACATGAAAAGGGGCTTCACTTGATACTGGCAATGATGTGAAATTGTATATTGAGGAACTAAAGCTTTGAGAAGGCAGCGGTGCTCCCCTGTGCAGTAATGGTGATAAGCCAGGATAAAAGTTGTGTGCGATTCTGTGTGCTGAACGTGGCAGAGGGAAGTGCTCCGTGATTACCATGGCTAATTTGGGCGTGAGAAGGTTTGCTTATTAAAGCCTCAGCCAGAGGTGGACAAGCTCCTGCACTCTGGAAGCACTATTCCAGCCTGTGATGTGGTTCAGTCACCACCCTCCCCTCAAACCAGCGTCCCAGCACCGGTACCATTGCACTGCACACCCATTATTCCTGAAAACTGGAATGCTGACCCTCCTCTTCGTTCTGTGCTGCTCCAGCACAGCTCCTCCAATCTTTTAGTCATTGGGTCAGGTGGGAGTGGTGTGAGTGCTGCTCTCCTCCTGCTTTCCCTGCTGGAGCCGGGTCCTGCCGGGACAGGTAGGGCCGTGCATCTCTGGCCGGCGCCGGGGTGACTGGACGTGGCTGTGTGACCTCAGCCTGGTCTGGCACTGGCTGTGCCTGCCCTGTGGGTATCCCAGGGGAGAGGGGTCGTGGTACTGTCCTGCTGTCACAGGAAGAAGCTGTTTCCTGCAGACCTCTGCGCTGCATCCTGGTGCTGTGCGCTTTGCTCCAGCGTGACCCAGCTCAGCAGCCTCCAGCCTTTTTCTCTTCCCTGAATGGCAGGCTCCTAAAGCCTCCCCTGGAGGTGCATAACTTTGTATAGGGAACTTAATCCTGCTGACTCCAGGTAAGCCTCTTCACACTTTTTATGGATTTCTTACAGTCTGTTCACATGCTGGTTCAAAACCTTTGCCTTGATATGACGCTCAGGAAATCCTTTGAGGCAGCTTCTCCCCTGTGCCACAAAGAAAGGCAGAGAACAGAGGAGGCAGTGAGATTTAGGGTTTGATTTTTTTCAGAAGCTAACATGAAGTCAAGATACTGCATATAGGGGCAGTTCTGAAGGCACACCTTGGCCACACATACCTGTGTTTTGTGATGAGTTGGTCAGTTCACATCCTGCTGGAAAAGCAATCTGTCACCAGCATGAGGAAGATCATGGAGAGCTAGGCTGGGTGCAGAGCTCTGCCCTGGGAGTGTCTTCTGGACTGGTGTAGTGTGCGGCTTGGGCACTCCAGCTGGAGCCCAGGAAAGATTGCTCCACATGCTGAAGTCCTTGTTTCTGGTCATATATGGGAATTAAGGCTGGCTAAGCTGACTGCCTAGGCAAGTGTTTAGGGGTGAGATTCTTCTTTAAGCAGTGACTAAGACGATGATTATTAGTGAATTCTACACAGCTGACTCTGAGCCCTGTTTGGGACCAGCAGTTGTAGGCTGTGCCAACTGGAAAAGGTCAGCTAAAGCTTGGAGCTGCCTGGGCACACGACGAGGTGTCTGGTTTAGAGCAAGGAAGAGCCACCCTCAGCTTCAGTAGAAGCAGATGGCTCAGCTCTGCAGCCTGAGCTCATCCAGGAGCAGATACCTTTCATTTCCCAGTGTCAGTGTCTACTCTGGTTCAAGGCAGGCGCTGGCATGTACAGAAGCTTGTAAGCACACGGGTCTGCCTCTCAATAGAGCTTTTCTGCTCCCATCTGGGAGTGGAGGAGGAAGAGTCTTGATGGGAAGCTTGGTAATGTAAATCTACTCTTAAGGAGTTTGAGGATCAGTTGAAGTGGCCAGTGTCCTCCTGCTTGGACTTTGTGGCAGCAGCCATCTGAGCTGATTTGCAAAGCACTTTCAAAGGCAAACAGTTGTCCTATTTACCTCCTCTCCTCAGTGGAGAGGAATTACCTGTGTCAGCAGAGCTAAGAAGTTATTTTTTATTTCAGGCTTGGTGGTGAGGAGTATAAATTTGAACTCTTCTGGGTGTAGCTAAAGATCCTTCTGGAGCAGAAACACAGCAAAACATTGCAGCTCCCCATCTGCGTGGTGATCCTGGACGGAAGCACAGCCCTTTAGGGAGAATGGTGCTACATCAGGAGCTGATACTGCCAAGCACAATGCTCCAGGTTTTTATCTTCAGCTGGTCTCTTGGACTCAACAGGTTGCCAGTGTAGAGGTTGTTGGTGCAGGAAAAGAGGTCTTGCAGTGATGTCTCATTCCATTTGTGGTTGCAGGCTTTAGAGCAGTCCCTTGCTTAGAAAAGTCACATGAGAAAAGCATTTCATGTATTTTTAGATGTCTTTTAAAGTGGCTTAGTGGCTGAAAAGAAACCTACACCAGGTCACTCGCCTGCTTGCTGCAGTTTGCCCAGAAGTGCTCGAGCAGACTATTAATGTGGAATAGATCCAGTCGGAGCCTTCTGCTGTAAGGGAATTGCTGTGCCTGCTACCAGGATGCAGCTGGCTGTGGGAGGTGACCGTAGCTCTCAGTGTGTGCTGCTTAGATGCTGGTTAGGACAATAGTGGGAAATGAATGGGAGATGTCCAGCTGAACCCAGTTTAATTTCTCTTTATCTTTGAAATTGTCTGGGTTTTCCTTGGTGTCTTTGTGCAGTGCTCTTGCACGGCACAGTTTGTTGCAGGGTCCAGACTTGGTGTGCTCAGCTTCTCAGTTGGTTTGAGCAGGTGCTGCTGGCAGAAGAAGTCCTGCCTTACGCTTGTGTTGGTGAAAAGGAAAAGAGAAGTGGTCCTGCAGACCTCACATCCAACCTGGAAACTGAGCCAGATGGAAACTGGCCTCTCATTTGTCTCTTTTTGCATTCCTTTAATGTGTGTCATTTCCCACATCCACTTCTCTGTGCACTCTTGTACCAGCACAAAGGGAAGAGAGGACTGGGATGGGAGAGGTGGAAATGCTTCCTTGGGCAGTTAAAACGATTAAAATGATGATGTGGCTGCCTGTGATGCTGCTGTGGGTCTTCAAGCAGGCTGGGGTACATCTGCCCTGTGAGGAAGAGGCAGGGAGAAAGCTCAGCCATTCCTTTCTCTACAGATTTTCCAAGTCTTTGCCAGCATGGGAGGATGCATACAGCTTGCAGACCCCATGTTGCATGATCCCTGGAGATCTTTGTGGGCTACTGAATAGGAGGAAAAGTTCACCAGTGTAGGAAGGAAGCATGATGCAGTGCATTGGAGGGTGGAAGTATGAGCTGACATCCTGGGGTGCACTTGTGGGTGAGGTTATTGGTGTTTCAGATGTTTGGTACCTGGGCTGTCATACCACTGCCTAGCAGATATGAAGAACATTTTTTCCAGGAGTCCTGCCCTTTAAGAATAAGCTGAAAGAATGGAAAGCAGTGGCAAGTGAGGAGAGCAAGGGACTTGAGAGAAGCCTCCTCAAAAATTTTGCAGTAGTGTTTATGTAACAGCTAACACCAAATATTCATATAAGATAAGCTGTGATTTTTACCTTGAAACATCTGGTGAGGTGACCATTCAGGGACAGTTTGTAGACAGGTGGTACAAGAGGGCTGGAAAGCTGCAGGTCGCTCTCCTTGTTCTCTGAAACAATTTTGACCATAAATGACGCAAGTCTGTGTCTAACAAGAGGAGGAAGCAGCCAGACAATGTAAAACCTGGGAAGTGTGTGTGTTTTTCCTTGTTTACTTGCTAGAATGCTTAATAATGGAAAGAAGTAACTGATGGGAGACTATGTATTTTCCATCTCTTGAAGCCTTTGACTTTGACAAGGTGCAAAAGTGACTTTCATCAAGAAGTAGAAACTTCAGGGACCTGTGATCAGGTCTCACTAGATGCTGGCCTTCAATATGATGTGGCATGGTTAAGAACATAATCTAAAGTACCAGTGTTGAGCTTTCCAATGTGACCTGCTAAACTAAATGAGTATTTAGCAAGAAAATTTGTTTTTCTTGTCCCTCTCACTTAAAATGAGTGTGGCTGTGCTAAGAGCTCTTTGGAGATGCCTCTGCATCTCACCCAAAGACCCAGATTGCTGTTTAATTTATGCCGTCTCAATTTGAGCCCAGGTTTCTGGAGATGAATTTTAACAGTGACATTTAACAGATGAATTTTAACAGTGGAGGAGGAGCATGGTGGTCGGGGGTGGGTGTGGCTGGTGAAGGTGCTCCGTGGGGGTCCCACAGAACCAGTGTTGTCTAGGCTGGGTTGAAGGCTGGTGTGTGCTCCTGGACTGAGGCAGATGGACAGCTGCATGTGCCACTGCCAGGACTGCCTTGTAGGGAGGTGTGCTGGCTGTTTCTCAGAAGGCTCCTGGAGCTGGTGGCTCCTGCAAGCCTGGCCCTCAGGGCTGGGGACATGCACGCCTGGCCTTTTCCCTGGGTGCCTTTTAGTGCCTGTATAAATACCAGCAAGCTTCAGATGCATTGCAAATTCTGGCCCTTTTTTAAGCCCAAGTCATAAATAGGTCGGTGCTCACTTGTAGGTCCGGTGGAGCTGTCAATAGAAATGATGTAATGATTAAACTCGGCGTAGTGACAGCTTTCCTGCCGAGCTTCCCTCCCAGCTCTTGCTTTTCTGTTCTCTTCAGGAGCATCACAGGTGCCAGGTGAGATACATTTAGGCCCTGGAAAAAAGTTAATTTAGCAGAACTTGCTATGAAGTGGTGTTTCTTTGGATAAGACAGACCAGCCACAGTCTGTCTTCTCCTTTTGATGCAGACACTGATTGTGCTCGCTCTGCTTCCCAGGGAGCCCGTCCCAGCTGCAGCACAGCTCTGCACTAGATTTTATAGTTGGTGCTCTTTGGAATAAGTGTCATTTAAAAAGTATCCAGCCAAGAAAGAGCACAAGATGTAATTCCAGTGACGTTTGTGGATTTTTTTGTTTGGATTTTTTTTCCTTCAGAAGGACAGTGGTTTCTATTAAAGGGAATTGGCAGTGCCTGGCCTTTAGCCCTGGGCGGGAGATGAGCTTTAAGGGTTCATCCCTTCACTGTGGGGCCGGGGTGGTTTTCTGAACTCCTCAAACAGTGCAAAGCTCAAATCAAGCCATTCCTTGCACGTCTGATATTTTTGTAGTTAACCTGTGAAGCTTTTGTGTACGAAGCAGAGGTCCTGGGAAGGTATGAGAAACAAGCTATTTTTACTCCATCACAAATAGGGCTTGGCATGTTTATTTTAGACTCCGGAGCTGCTCAGGCCACTGGAGGGTTTTTTATAGTCTTCTACTGTTACTGTGATATTAAAAAATCAACTTGAACTCTGGAAATCACAGGAAAATAGGGTGCCCCGGTGTACTTGGCTCCAGTGCGGCTCTGAGGAAGCTGCAGGGAGGAGTTGCCTGTGTCGTGCAGTGTGCTGGTCTCGAGGTCTCCTGCATAGCAGAGAAGTCTTTTCTGAGCCACCAGCTGTCCATGGACTACGTGCCCTTCTATTGCATCAACTGCCCTGCAGAGGAACAGTTCCCTTGCTGGGTGTCCTAACTGCATCTGTAAAAAGTCCACAGCTGAATAACTTGGGGAGCTTTGGGGGCCAGAGCAGAGTTTGGCCATGAGGTGAGCAATGCTGCAGCAGGTCATTTGTGCCTCCTGCTCCACAGAAGGTTTGAGTTGCCAGGTCACCAGCATAGCTTTGAATAATTTTTTTTCGCTGCAGACAAGTTCACCAGGCAGCGGGAGGTGAAATTAATGAGACCAGCTCGTTTTCCTCCTGCCACTGGAGTCTGAAAAGGGAAGGATTTAGGTCAGTCCTGCTCAAAGAGTGGGAGGATGCATGGAGGGCCCCATCCCTGTCCCTGCATGGCCAGCTCTCTGCTCCTGCTGATGTGGTGTGGTTAGGAGTGCCCCTTTAATTGCAGGTGTGCTTTGCACAGGCACTTCCAACTTCTAAGCTCTTTATCCCAGTTTATTATTAGAAGTAATTAAAAGTGTGGCCAGTGGTGTGTTCACTCCATGGTGGTGGTGTGCACGGTGTTCAGTGGTGGGTCAGTGTCGTGCAAATGTGTAACACAAGCAGCCCAGATTCTCTGCCCACACAGGCTTAACCTCGCCACTGAGGTGCCTGGTCAGCAGCCAGCCCTGGCCTCTGGGCTGGGGGATCCTGCTGAGCCCTGGGCTCATCCAGCCCCTTTGGGGGTGCAGGCAGCTGACCCTGCAGAGGGGCTGCAGAGTTTATTATGAGATTTGCTAATAAACACCACTGGTACTAATTTCCAGTTAGAGCATTTTACACACATAGTATTCTAAAGCTCAGAATTGTTACTGCTAAATCTGATAAATTGCACTGCTCCTGAATGGCAGATCTGTCACCCTTCCCTCACATGGCACTCTGTGTCAGTGTGCAAGTCCACCCCACTTTGCCCTCCCACAGCAAGTCTCTTGGCCACAGACCAGATGGAGAGTCCAACAGGTTGTCTGGGGCATTCCCTGGCATCCTGGGGGGTTTAGTCTGTTCTTTGGGGTCATGGCTCTGTAGGTGCCCCTGCTCCTACAACAGGAAGGTTGACCCTCCTTTGTTCTCTATCTTACACTTTGTTCTCTATTTTTTCCTATTTCACAACCTATCTCTTCCTTGCCTATGTCCCTCCCTTTCTCTGCCCAGATTCCCAAGGAACAGCCCTGTATTACTTTCTGCTCATCACTTTAAACTCTGCTGCATCCATACCCAAACCTGGTGTTTGTGCTATGTAGGAAGTTTCATCTCTCAGCCTTATCTGACTTGATGTCACCTCAGTGGCCTCGCAAGTCTCCACACCCCAAAGCTTCCCTCCAATTACGTAGAGTGTGTTGGCTACCCTACACCAAAGACAAAAATCCCTAATGCAAATCACTGTACTTCAGTGATTTGCATTGATTCCCCTCTCCCCGTGTCCAATTAAGCAGTTTCTCAGGTGCAGTCTGCATACCAGTGCAGGAAATTAACATTTTTCCCAGTTTTTAGACTTACCCAGCATCCTTACCCAGGGACTGTTGGAACTGCTGCCATAGCTTCCTGCAGAGGTCCCAGCTAGCCATGGCCAGCAGTGCTCCATCAGGACCTCCTGCTTACAGCTGTCTCTGAAGAATTTACAGCCTGAGTTGTAAGGATGGAAAAGGAGATAGAAGGGTCATGTAGGCCTGTTTGGCTGAGCAGTCACAGAGCTCCTCTAAGCTGATTCAGCTGATAGTGGTGAGGAACACTGGCAGGCACTTACCTGCCCCAGGTACCTGGCCTGGCAGGCATGTGTTCTCCCCAGCTCCCCACAGCACTGATGGAGATAACTGCAGTACCCCGGGGGTGTTTTCCCCCTCTCAGTTTCAAGAGCTTGATGAGCAGGAGGGGTTTGTGGTGAGGATTGGGCTTTCAGCTTGGTGGTTATCTGTTCGGTTGACTTAAGTCTGGCTTTCAAAAATAGGTAAGGCAGCCAGGCTCAGAGTGTCTGGTCTGTTCTCCAAACAAAACACAAGCTTGGCCACAGTGCTGTGTGTTTTGGATTAAGCAGGCCTGAATTTATTTGTCAATATTAATATTTGTGTACTGTAAAGCGCCAGTGGAAGTCTGTGCTCTGAAGGTTAAGCTGTGTTTTGTTGGTACCTGGTGCTCAAGGACCTGTATCCGTAACAGGATGGGTGCTGGGGAGCAGGATCTGCCCTTAGCCATACTCTGCTCTTTGCTATGCTTTGGACCTTCCAAAAGCACAGCTGCTGTGTCTGGGTTTTGCCTTCTGCAAGAGGGTTCAATATCTTGTGAATGCAGTGTGTTTGGGTTGAAGTGCATGGATTGAGGTTTGTGTGCAGACAGGATACCCAGGTTAGGACACAGGGTGATCCGTTTTCCCTGTACATGTTTCTTTGCCACCTCTTTAGAGGAGCAGGGCCTTTGAGGAGCTTTGGCATGTCTGCAGTGTAGTTGGCTTGTTACGTGCAGTACTCGTGTCCTGGCAGCTCTGCTCACTGCTCAAATGGAGCTCCCAGAAATTGCTGCCAGTGGAACGTACTGTGGCTTTGTCAATGACAAAAATACCTAGTTCTTGAGAGAGTTACTTTGCATGCAGAGTTACTGGTGTATTTTCTTTTNTATTGTTGGTTTGTGAATAAAGATGTTTTAATCCACATTATTTGATGTATTGGTAGAGACCTGATGTTATAATACAGAATAAATGTGTTTGTAGAAAAGTACCTGAAAAAAACCTAAAAGTGATACCCTAGTGCAGCAGTTTTAAAAATCAGCAGCAATTTTGCCTGGCAGCCTGCAGGTCTAAAATGGGAAGCATTGCACTGCACTTGACTAATATAATAAATTTTGAAACAAAGTGGTTTAAAATATTTATTTATAAAAAATATACTCAGGGACTGGAATGCAACTACACTAACATTTAATATATTCCTGGAAGAACTGTGTGGCTGATCAGCGTTTGTTTTCCAAGCTCTATTTTCGACTCTTCCAAACATTTCCATAGGTATTTTGGACAGCTTTTCCCTGGCGTGCTGCAGCCCATGGCTGCTGCCAGGAGATTGGGAGAGCCAGTGTGACAGGAGGGCTCTGTGCTGAGTCCCCCACCATGGGAAACTTGCTGCTCTTTCCCAACAGTCCCAGAGCAGGATGCTGGAGGGGGCTGTGATCTCCTTCCCCACCTGGCATGGGTCCCTTTCCCCAGGACAGGTGCAGCTGTGTGCTTAACCTTTGTTGCCAGAGGAATTCAGCCCTTCTGCCAAATGCCTCATTCTTCCTTTCCTGGGATGATCCAGTCTGTCCCCTGCTGAAACAGCCCTTCCCAGGGTCCTCGGTGACAGGGCCTCTCTTCCCGTGGCTCAGGGTGACCACACACACTTGTCCTCCTCATGCACCCTTGAGCAAATTGCTTTATTTCTTTTATTTCCCGTCTTTGCTGCACTGGCTTCACCCTGGCTTTTCCCATCCTCCTGATTTCCTCAAAACTGGGAGCGTGTCAGGTGCATTTTTTTCAACAGAATATCCCTAAGGGCAACTCTTAAATAATCCTCTCGATGAAGAGGAAACCAGGAGGGTTGGGGTAGAGTGTCTATAACCACTTTATTGCTTGCAGCCTCAAGATCTGGCAGGAGTTGAAATCGATGTGTGTGTTGCTCCTGCAGAATAAACAGCCTTGCGAGGACTTTGGCAAGCAGACCCAGAGCTGTCTCTCCGAGGCCATGGTATAGTTTGTTTTTTGGGGCAAAGATTACTTAGACATCTGGATTGCATTGGGGATTTTAGGGGAAAGATAAATTATTAGTTTGCTGTGAATGGAGAATGACTCTAATTGCTCTGCAAGCGTGCTTTTGCCAGCTCACTGCTGCACGGGCTGAATTCACGTTCCCGTGCTTCAGAAAGAGAAACAGCAACTGTGGAGGCTGTTGGCCATGTCCTGGGAACTGGGGGGCTGAGCAGACCTTTCCTGACCTTCTGGTGTGCTGAGAAAACATGCTCATTTTATGGGCAGTTAATTTATAGAAAGTTCCTGTTTAAATTTCCTCCAAGGGCCGTAAAACCGGAGGACAGCTGCACATATTAGCTGGCTAATCAAACACTGCTCACCCCTGGCTTGCCCTCCCCTTCTCACCACCACCAACTTTGGGCTCCTTCATGTAAGTGAGTGTGGCAGCTTTGGGAAATACACTCAAAAACTGTCTGCACAGGAGTGGCTGGTGCTCCCAGGGTTTGGGGTGTCCTTTCCAAGCCGCAGCTTTCGGGACTGGGCTGTTCCCCAGGAGTGTCCAGGGTCAGTCAGATTTTGTATCGCACTCTCCCTGATTTATAAAGGCTCTGCTGTACTCTCTGCCCTAAGGAGTGGTGCTGCCTGCCATGGAAATATCCACCCTGGGCTGAAATAAAAACTTTGTTCACATTTTGCTTCTCTTCCAGGCATGGGGAAAGCTGCAATTGTTTCCTGCTGCCTCCTCCCTCCTTCCCCAAAGACTGCAAATAAGTAAAACCTCATAGATTTGTTTTCAGTCATGTCAGAGTTCATCTTTTGGTGAAAGGAAATCACTTAAGATGGGGCTGGGGCACCTGAGCTCCAGAAATGCAACTTTGCCTTGGCTCCCTGTAACAACCAGCCTGATAGAATTTCAGTATGGGTATGTGCTCTAATAAATTTGATCCTAATAGCTAATTTTGATCTAGTTTGACAGAGAGGTTGGGAACTTAGACACTGAATCTCTTTAAGAGCTACTCAGAGCTGCTTTTCCTATTCTGACAACAAGCAGGCTCATGTTCCACCATCTGCTATAATTGTACTGGTTTATTTTCCATCACCTTCTCACAGTGTTAAAACTAATGATGAAAAGGAGAAACTCCTAGCCCCTGTGCAGGACTGAAAACCAGAATTAAAACTTCTTCTCCTGCCCTCCCAGTAGTATCTGCTGCTGCTCCTAACAGCTGTCCTGCCTCCTCTCCCTGCTGCCTGTGCTGCAGGGAAGGCAGCAGAACCCTCTCTGTTTTGGAGAAGTTGGTGTTTTCACCTTTATCTCCCTTGTGTTCTAGGGAGTGGTTGACCAGTGCAGAAAATTACTTTGGCTGTGTGGTTGGAGGCTGCAGATACCTTTTTGGAGCCCCCTGCTTTATCTGCCAGGAATTTAATAGAGGTATGATGACAGGAAAGAGCAAAGGTGAGCACGTAACACCAATTACAAGTTTCTGAACCTGGAAAGACTTCTGCAATAAACCCCTTCAGCAGATTGCCCAGTGTGATGCAAGAAAACTGCCCCGATATCTCTTCATTTTGTTTAAGCTGGGGCCTGTTTCCCTTCCTTTAAATCTCCTCTGCAGCAGTTGGGGAAAAAATGCTGCAGAAAGAAATGCCAGGAATGTGAACAGCAGGTGGGGACTGGCAGATGTACTTATCAATCACGACAGGCTGACGAGTGGTTTATTCCTCTAAAGAGCTACTGTTTGCCTCCAGCTTGGTTTACTCCTGTCCTCTCCAACTCCCTCCAGCTTCTACCGAGGTTCAAGTTAAGAGCAGGGTAGATTTCCCAGTTTTGTGGAGCATGCCATGCTTGGTGCAGGACTCCCTGCTCCAGGAGGCCATGAGAAGGGGAGGGCGGGGGCAGACCCAGTAAATCACACTGGAAGGGTTGCAGCAGCTCATCAATAACATGCCACATCTCAGGGATGGGATTTGGGAAGTCTTGTTTCTGTGGTGCCCAAGCAGAAGACAGACTCGATTAGTTAATTGAATTTTCTGCACTGTTGCTTTTCAAAACATGACTTCATATCTCAGAGGAGTCGGGAGTTATTTCAGTGGACAAAACCCTATATTAAGGAGGTGGTGTGTTGAGGAGATCACTTGCATTTTTGAGTGAGAAGACTGACACTCTGGATTGCAGATCTGGACCTGTGAAAAGAGGAGCAGGATCCTCTGGTCGTAGGGGACTCAAAGGGATTGAGCCATGGTTTGGTGCGACTGCTCCTGATTTTTTGAGCACCTTTCACTTCACATGGAAATGCCTCTTTGTAGCAGGGCAACCCGATTTACATGAAATAACAGGCTGAATGGCAAAAAGCCTTTATCTGTTGATCTCTAAGCAGCTTTCCTGGGGGTGTTGGCAGTGTATGTTACAAGCAGAGCAAACCTGCCATCACAAACGACATTATGGATGCTTTTCCCTCCAAGCTTTCATTCTGGCTGCTGTGCTTGTGTCAGAATTCATGTGTTATCCCAGTGCTTCAGATGCGTTCCATTTCTGTGCACTGGTCCTTGCAAAGCCCGGGATAAGCCATAGGCTTGCAGGTGATGTGATTAGACCTGTCCTTCAATGGCTTGCAGGTATTTTCCCTGGCTACTTCAGCTGGTATGGATCTTGCTGTTGTCTGCAGCGCTCCGTGCACCCAGCTCCAGTTTGCAGTGGTTTGCCTTTGTAGGGGCGTTGCTGATGTAGATAGTTATCTTTTAGAAAAATGAAGGCACATCTGCCCCAAGCCCTCTTATCAGTTTTTCTTCAGATTGTTTCTTGGTTTTATGAAACAGCAGTGGAAGAAAGAAATAGCTTTTCCTAGGAATAAGCACAGTGAACATAAGGGAGCAGGCAGGACTACAACACAGAATAAAGATCTCAGAAACATCCCTTTTTCCAGCAGCAAAATGCTCTTTTCAGATTCTGCTCACAGGACACCACCTTGGCTAACAGGGGCTTGTGTTGGGAGGTGCTGCCTTCAGGTTTCAGAGCAGTTTAGCAGCAGTTGAAGCGACAATTCCGGTCACAGTGCCATTCCCAGTGCTACCTGACTGCATCCTGCCTGGAGCACCTTGCCCTGGCCTGTGGACTCTGGCAGCGCTGCCCTGGCCAGCTCCCAGCGGGAAGTGGGTCAGCTGTGAGCGGTGTTCCCATGGAGCTGCCTTCCAGGGGAGTCACCCAGCGGGGGCTGTGCCGGGGCTGGGTGGAGCAGCACGTCCAGATGCCACCAGCCCCGCAGCACATTCCCGGGGAGCTGCCTCCCACTTGCAGCGATTTGGCCAGAGCTCCCTCGTGCAGGATTTTCCCAAATCAGCTCCCATTTGGAGTGGATCCAGGCTCATGCTCTGGGTGTGGGGTGGCCTGCTGTAGCTGCTGGGGCAGTTTTGCCTCCTCAGGGCAGCGTGGAGCAGCGGTGTCTGGGTGACACCGGTCACACTACCTGCCACAGAGGCTGTTTGGAATCGAATTTAACTCTTGAAGTTAACTGCTCGCACTGGAGTTTCCCATGCCGAATTTCCATGCTGTGTCCCTGCCTCAGGCTTTGTTTCAGCTTTTCAGCAGAAGCAGTTCGGCCATTTCCAAGAGTTAAAAGATTTTTTTGGAAGTTTTATTTTGTCAGTATTTGAAAACCAAACAGCCCCTAAGTGCTTGCATGGAATGGTGCTCGGGTGGCACAAAGGCTGCAAGGAAGGTTGGCAGCCCCGGGCTTTGATTGCAATAGATGTGCCATCTCCCCTCCCGGCAAAATGCGCTCTATCTTACGGATCTTATCAGGTTACAGGCGTCTTCGAGGCTCCCAGTTCACCAGTGCTTTGTAGACTGGTTTTCATAGATCCTGTCCATCCAGGACCTCCTCCAGCCTGGGGCCAGAGGGACTGAATCAGAGTGGGAGGGAGGTGCTGCCTCTGCCACTGTCCCAGTGCTGGGAGCAGGATCCAGTCTCTCCTGGGCTGCTTGATGGCAGTCATGGGTGGGTGATGGGCTCCCCTGTCTCAAAGGCAGAGGTTGGAGCAGAAGTGGAGAAAAGCAGTGAACTGTGGTACTTGCTGGTACCAGCTCACGGACAACCTTAATTCTCAGGTATTCTTACTTTTTAACTCATTATTTGCAGCCTTGAGGTTTTAGGTGATGCCTTTGTTACCTAGACCAGCATCATACTCTATTGGGAGACGGGGGGTTTAGGCTCAGTCTACAGCAGTGAGCAAAGGTCCTGGCTGACATAAGGTCTTGAGGAGTAAGTGAGAGGCAGTCTGGCTGCTGCTGCTGCCTGCAGTAGGAGGCATCATCATTACCTTTGAAAGTGCTTTTTGATTGTGTGTGGAAGGTGTCTCAGATCTGTAACCTGGATTTGTTTGCTCTGAACTGTGGTGATGCTGGTGATGATGTGGTGTGGACAGTGTGGTCCCTGATCAGAGAGCTGCTAAGTGAGTGCTTGGTGACTGTAACTAGTAAGCCAGGTTATTTTTGGCGTAGCGTCTCTGCTTTGTAAGGGATGGACTGAGCTGCTAAAACCACATTTTCCCCCTACAACCCGTTATGAAACTCAGAAGAGGCCAATCCGGATTTGCTCATCAGAGGTGGGCTGTTGTAGAGATCCTGGCTGTGGTGTAATTAGGTTTTTATTTTTGAACTTTAAGCCCAGCACCTCCAGGTGAAGGAATGGGGATTGTGACCAGGCTTTGTTGTTGGCTCAGCTGAATTACTTGTAAATTCCTTGCCTACATCTGGACCATTCTGCATCCTCCAAATGCTGTACAAGGTGCAACAAGGTCCTGCAGGACTGACCTGATCTCATCCCTGAACCAACAGTCCGTTAAGGACAGTGAGCCAAGGAAATCCTGTGTAACCACTGAAGTAAGCAAAGCAAAGCCTTGGTGCTTGTCGTTGGGTACCTAATTGCTGTGCTCGCCACCTGGGGATTGGAATTGCTCTCCAGCTCTGGAACCTGAATGGGATGTACTGTGATAAGCAGTTTAATTGTTTTTCCACATCTGCAGCAGCTCTGTACAGCAAAGGCAGGCTGAACACACCTTCAGAGCTCCACAGCTTCCCTGCAATTCCAAGACTGCCTTTTCTCCTGCAGTGTTTCTGCATCTCTCTATAGAGCCCATATGCTCTTGCTAAACTGTTTATGTTCTCCTGTGCTGTTTGATAGCAGTGAGCCCTCAGGTTTTTCTGGGAAGTGTTTCAGGCTTACTGGGATATAGGTGCAGCTGTAGGAATGTGACTGTGAGAACAGCAAG
The DNA here is from genome assembly GCA_013399835.1 of Leptocoma aspasia. Taxonomy (NCBI): domain Eukaryota; kingdom Metazoa; phylum Chordata; class Aves; order Passeriformes; family Nectariniidae; genus Leptocoma; species Leptocoma aspasia. Next base: position 1,206,381 of record VXAX01002463.1, read on the forward strand.
GATAGTCCAGTGGGTGCTAAGTAACAGGATGCTGTCTTAAACTAATTACTGGGTTTTGGACATCGCATTAGTGATGAAGGTCAGGCGAGTGCTGAGCTGAAATCAAAGTGAGAGTGACTTGGGGGGGTGGATTCAGAAGTGATTAAGGACAAATGCATTTGTCTGCTGTCACACAGCTTCGGGAACACTTAGGACTGTTGTGGGTGGCTGTTGGCTGAGAAGTGGGGCTGTTGTCATTTCTCTCCCGAGGTCATCAGCACAGACTGTGCCTGGGGCTGGGCTCTGCTCTCTTCTGGGTGCCCCAAGGCAGAAAGGGTGGTTCTGTGGGAGCAGAGCACCAAGTAGTGGAAAAAGGGGCGTAGAGGCACTGCTGTTACAAAAGGGTTACACAGTCAGAGTAAGTCTGATGTGAAGGGGAGAGTGGGTTTTGGGTGTCCAAAGCACACACAGTGAGCAAGAAAAGGTGATGCTTGGCTCAGAGAGGATCAAACTATTACAAAACCCTGCTGAGTGCTGGTTTAATTTTCCTTGTTGCCTCAGAATGGCATCCTACTCTGTTTTCCTGGGGCATACATTGGAGCTCTGATGACTTTGCTCCCATTCTTGGAATTCTTGCAGGAGGAGTCATGCCTTGCTCCACAGTGTTTCTTTGCACTGGGAGAGAAGTCAATACAGGATCTGCCCCATCTTATTCCATTTTTTCTCTTTATAACTTAAATTCATATTTTAATCTGCTCACCTCAGCTGCCACAGCTGCTGCCATCTTGCATGTCAGTGTGCAGCTGTGAGTCTGTGCTGCTGTCCCCTCACAGCCATCCAGATTGTCACCTAGGAAGCTGTGGGACACAGTGTCAGTGGGCTGGGCAAGCAGCTTTGGTCCCCTGTGTAAAAATTGCATTGCAAGTCAAAATAGAGGGATGCAGTCTGTCCTCACACTATTTGAAATACACTGTAATGTAGGGGTTTTTTCCTTATAAACATTCAGATGTTGCTTTCAACATCTCTGACATGTACAAGATGGAGGAGGGAAAATTGACTCGATTTTTTTCTGCTGTGGCTAAACCTTAGGGCCATTTTTTGAGGTTTGGTACCAGATGCCATGCCAGCTAGTTAACTGTTGCAAATGTGTTACACTACACAGGCTCTGTGGCTGCTTACAGAAGGAAAACTTAAGTTTTCCTTGCCTTGTCCTTGCAGTCTCTCTGTCTCCCCTTTTCTCCTGTGAATGTTCTTTACCCAGTTTGTCCTTGGGTCCCAGTTTTGAATAACTTGTCTGGTGTCTGAGCAGGACAGTTTGATCCTATTTTTAAGTCCTTTGGACTTTTTTGTCTGTGGAATTTGGGATCAGGGAATGGCAGGATGTTTATTTTGGAATTGCTGCAGGGGGATTGCTCGCAGCAACCCTTGAAACTGCTTTGTGTGAGGTTACCCTGCACAGTATTGAGTTAACCTGGCTTTGTGCTGTTAGGGTTGTTTCTCTATCCCTTCTTGCCCAGATCCTGAACACATGATTCCTGGTTTAAGGAATGAGCTTGAGCTATGGCTGAATGTGTCCTGTTATCTATATGGAGGGGCAGAATGTTAGTGTTTAAAAAAAGCCTAAATCTCACTGATACTCACTGCAGTAAGTCTGGTCTCGCCTTGAAGTAGTTGAACTTGTCTCTTAATTTCCCAATTCCAGAGTAGGGTGGGGAGAAAAACTGGAACTATCTCTGTGCCAGTGGACCTGTGATGAGCAGCTCCAGTCTTCCTGTTCCTGGCTGAAGCCATTGAGGCCATGGTCAAAACCAGCTGAGGGTTATTTTATAATTACACAGTGCAGTTAAATAACATAATTTAGTTCAAATATAATTTAGTGACATTAATGCAGCAGGAATGCAATGCAGGCTCTGTTAGTGTCTGGTCTTTTAAGGTGCTCGTCTTTGCTTTGTAATTTGAATCAGTCTTCCTGCACCAGAGCATCTGGGAGGGAGATGGACCTGTGAAGCCATGCACTGTCCTTCTGCCTTGGTATGCTTGTGTTCTTGGAGATCTCTTGCTCTTGGACTTGCCCTTTGAAGGAAAGGGTGGCCAGCTTGGGCCAGAGATGACTGTGAGGAGCAGAGAGTGTCATTGGAGCAGTCCAGCCCTTCAGTCCTGGTCTCCAGGAAAAGAAGGCATCTATAAAAATGTGCACCCACAGGACAGTGTTATTCATTTGATGGCTTTTAGTGACTCCTGAATTTCTGCCTGTTTAAGGGAGTCTGTTGCCCAGCTGGAAGCTGCTGATCTTTGGGGAGTTAATTCTTCCTCCAGAAGCTTTCTCTGCCTCTGTGACATGGGAGCAGTGCTGCTTCATTTTGCAGCTTTCCCATTTTATGGTTGATGGTTAAAGTTGGAACATTTCTATCTCTTTCTGCCAAGAAGCATTTAGAACAGTTTTCATGAGAAACATTAAAAGTTAGAGGTCCACAGCTGATGCCCTGGCTGCTCTGCATTAGTCACTGGGGGGTAAATATATTTAAATGAAGAGCTGTGGCAGTCTTGCTAGCTGAGTAATAAATCAGGGCTGAGAAACTCCATGAAGCTGAGTCTTAATGCCTTGGCTTGGAGTTGCAGGGTGGGGTGGTAAAGCTGATGGAATGGTGGGATGTTTCTAAACAGAATGTGCCTGCCCTTAGTTACGCTGCCACAAAGAACATAAATACTGCTGCATACGCAGCTGAAGTGCTGAAAATGGCTTTTTGTTGGTGTTGCTTTCCTTGGTTCCTGTCTCCACTTAATGTCAGCTGTTGGTGCTTTGCCTCCCCTTGGTAGCAGCAGCAGGTAGGGGAGAGATCCAAAGCTTTGCCTCCATTCCTCTGCTTAGTGCCTCAATCCTGGCACTGTGACACCAACCTGTAGGAAATTATAGTGCTTGAACATTTTCAAGGACCTGCTAGAAATATTTCATTATCTGAGGAATTTTGTGGAATACCCAGAAGGTGATTATAAACCATTGGAATGTGGCCATATCTCCACAAAGCACTCTAGCCAAACAGCATTTTGAGGTGACTCTGAAACCTCCACTGACACTTTCTTCTTTTCAGATGTGGGTTTGGTGCCTGCAGCCCTCAGGCTGTGTGTTCCTGGCACTGGAGGATCCCCTGCCCAAGCTGCCCACGCTTGGGTGCTCCTGCTCAGTACCATTAACAAAGCCAGTGCTTGCCTGGTGGCCACAGTGCCAGCGTGTCCTGGGGAGGCCCAAAAGCTGTTCTAGTGATGAAAACAACGTGTGGAAGCACAGGCAAGGGTCCTGCCATGAGCCTTCTGACTCAAGTGTAAGGCCAGAGGTGCAGCCTCAGAAGGGTTTCCTTCAGAACAGAATTTGAAAGTTTGATCAAGTTTCCTAAGAAAGTGCTTTGCAGAACTGCCCTGCCTGTCAGTGTGCCTTTCATGTCTTTCACCCCTCTGGTAGCTTCTGCTTGCTAATTTGGCAGAAGGGGGTTTGTACCTTATTTATTTAAATTAAATAAGTAAAAACCAGACAACTGTTAGGTGAAAGAGTTTTGGCTAAAAAGACACTGAAGCTCACTTCTTCCTCTATGTGACCCATTCAACGTGTAACGTACTCCGAAACTCCAGATTTTGTGCCTTGCTGGACCTAGGAGTTTATCCCTCAGGGTCTTTCTCTTTTTGTAAGGACTCTTTAGTACTTGTTAAGACAGAATGTCCAGTGGAAGCTTCCTCTCCAATTAGGATATTCGTTGTTTCTTTTTCATGTGGATTTTCTGAAGCCTCATAAGGGGTTTTGTTCAGCCTTTAATTCAATTAAGAAATCAAGCAAGAGATGTAAATCTTTTTAGCCTCATTGGTTTCAGTGCTCATGACTACAGCTGTAAAGAACGTCTCCTGCACGGTACAGCTGAGCAGCTTAAGGGAGGGAGTGTTTTTCCAGGCTGAGATTTCAAGTGCTGCTGGAGGTTTGTGGATGATTTTGTCCCTTTGGAGCAAGGGGCAGAGGAAAGGCTGCAGTCACCTGTCGGTGATGGTGGCTTGGCTTAAACCTGTTTCTGAAGCAGCAGAAACCTCCTCTTTGATAGAAAGCCACTTTCCAGCTCAGTGACTTCTATCAAAGGTCATTAATGGGTGTGAATTAGACTCAGAACAGCTGGTGGATGGTGAGTGATACCAGGGGACAGGACACACAGTGGTGACTGTCACACCAGCTGCTTCTGCACATGTCCTTTGGCACTTGCTGGGGAACAACCTGCCTGCTCAGGAACACAAGGTCGGGCTCTGATACCTCGTAGTGCTCACATTTAAAAAGAGACATCTTGTGTTTTACTTCTTGTGTCCATGTACTTTCTTGCCTTGTCTCCAGGTGCCTCAGCTGCCAGCCTGGTGTCCTCTGTCCCAGCTCTCCTGCAGGATGGGATGGCTTCTGCTAAAATGATTTTCTGTGTTGCCAAGGTCTTCATTGCAGAATGAGTGATAAGTTCAGCATGATAGAGAACTTTCCTTATTAAAGAGAAAATTGGAGTCAAAACTCCCTGTTTTGTCTTGGTGCCTTGAGTTCTGGTTTTTATTAAACCTTGGGAACTTATAAAACATTTGTATGTGTGTGCGTGTATATATAGATATATATATACACACATCTGTTGTGTTTATCTTCAAAATATGCATTTTTTATAGCATTTGTATGGAAGGATCTTAGTACCATCTTTTTTTTTTTCCATAAACTTTTCTAGTTTAATTTCCTGTGGATTTTAGTACTACCTTTAGCTTACATTCCCTTAAACACAGATTTAAATATCAGTATTTTTACACACTGTTGCTCTGTTTTTAGACAAAGCCAGGAGTTATAAGCAGAGTTTTTAGGGACTTGCTCTGGCTGGCTGTGCACTGGAAACACAAGTAAAGCCAAAGCCACACTACAGTGCATGCCCTGAGGCAAACAGACCCTTGCTCTGCCCTGCTGCAGCTGTATATTTAGCCTATATGCCCTTTCCAATAACAGCCAGGAGAAGATGCCTGGAGAGGAATGCGAGTCATCATTTCCCTGAATGCTGTCCCAGGATCAAGTGCTGCTTGAGCCAGAAACACTGCCTTGGTAACTCTGCCTTCTATAAAACTGTCTGCCCCACCCTTTTTTTTTTAAAAACCCATGTGAAATTTAAGCATTCCTGTTCATGACCCCACTGGATCCTTAAGAAAACCCATTTTGTTTGAGTTAGTTTGGCTTCTGGTCCTTTTATTAGAGGAGAACGTGGGCTCTTGTTTCCCATCTCCCTAGTTCCCCAGTGCTTCCTACTTTGTTCTCTTCAAGCTTCCTGCAGGAAGGATCCATTTTATACCTTTGATTGCCATCACTTTTCTCTGTCAGCTTTCCCTTGAGATGGGCCTGGCTCACAGGATGTGAGAGGTGTGGGGTGGCATTGTTGAAGCTGTCCCTCTGTTTTGGCTTGCTGGTGGATGTTTATATCCTAATTTTTCCTGGCTGCTGGCAGCAAGCAAATGGCAGTTCTACCTGGCTGCAATGTTTGTAATTATAGAGAAAAAAAAAAATCTCTGAGGCCTTCTAAATACTTGGGAAGATAATATCTGAGTTTCCTTTCAACTGAATGCACTTGAAGATACGATCTGAGTTGGCTGTCTGGGAATAACAAAGTGGAGGAAGGGATTGATTGTGGTTGCTGAAACTTTCATCAAAGAGTCAGGAGTGTTGCCTAGCCAAAATCTGCAGCTGCTGGTCACTGCTGCGGGTCAGGCACAGGGACACTTGAGACATGGCTCGAGCACAGGGCAAGAAGCACACAGAGCCTGCAAGGGGCCAGTCCAGCAGGGTGCATGAGCAGGGGGACATCCAGATGGTCTTCCAGCAAGTCTGTCAGGTCAGCATGGAAGTGTGTAGTCGAGAGGCACCTGTGGGTTCCATACTCATCCCTCCTGCTTCCCTCCCCAGGGCTGCAGGAGGCTGGGGAAGGTGCTGCCTCCAAAACAAATCTTGCCACAGCATCTTGCAGAGGAAATGTGCTCTGCAGGGGAAAAAAATCATGCTCCAGCTGCCAAAAGGCATCTGGTGTCTTTTGTGCTTCTGCTGCTGCTCTACAGTGCCTCTTGCACGTACCTCAGCAGGAGTGCCCTGGCTGGGGGTTTTTGGGACTGCTGGGCTGCTTCTTCCCTGCACAGCACTTGCTGAATGCTCACCAGAGCATATTCTCAGTGCTTACCTCTTCCAGGAAAAGAAGTTTTTCTGGGAATGGAGTTTTGGGGAGGGCAGTGTAGTAGACTAGCTTCTGGACAAACAGATGGGCCAAAAAGGAAAACTAGGCTCTTTGCATCTTTTCTCACTCTCACAGAGTGGTAATGAAGGTAGCAGAAAGCTTCCTCAGCTACAGGAAGGTTAAATATCTCAGTGCTTGCTCTAGCAGAATAAAAACTGCTGCAAGGTGTCGATGGTGGTGACCACTTCCTGCACAAGTGTCACAAAACTGCCTGTGGCTTCTGGAACTTGAAAGCAGCAAGTTAGTGACAGTTTGCAGGTGAGTTCCCCAGCAGCAGGAGGTTGCTGCTTATTTCCCTGCCCAGCACACATTTTAGCACTGCTGTTTCAGGTTTGAGTTTGTTTTTTTCCCCTAGATTGTTTTTTGGCGTCGGGGTTTCCTGTTACTGATGCCAGATGTGCTGGAGATGAGCAGCTCAGAAATACAAGAAGGGTCGAGGATGAAAAACACAGCTCTTTTTGTGCCTATGTCCTTTGGTCTGGGTGTCACTTCTGGGCACCTTCACCACATTTAATATGGTGACAATACACAGTGGGCACACCAAGTTGAAATGAAGTCTTAGTGTGAAGAATTGAGTATAGCTTGGTTGGTACCTCCTGAACTGATGATGTCTGGGGTGACCAGCTGTTGATGGCTGTGGCAGGGAGAGGGTGGAAGGGGCTCCAGGGGCCTCAGGAGCACTGATCTGGGGCTTCCCACTCAGGCAGGTCTCTCAGGGTCTGATTTCTAATCATGAGCTGCTGCTGCTTTGGTTTTGGTGCACACGTGGCTTTGAGCTGGCAGCTGTGAGTTCAGCATTAATCCAGAAACTGCATGAGCTTGTCCTCCAGTCTCCATGTAAGGTCACCATCCCTAGAGAGGCCTGGTTAGTGTTGTGCAGGACAGGATGCTGTCACTCCAAGCACTGTGGAGTGCGGAGATACATCTGGTGGTGAATCTTCTGTCCTCTTCCTGGCCTGTTCCCTCATGGCAGACGCCTGCCCTGAGTCTGGGTGAGTCCAGTGAGTCTCTGTGTGGTTGTTCTGCTGTACATCCCTGTCTGTAACTCATCCCATGTGCAGCAGCATCTGGAGCTTGGGTCATCTGTGAATGTACATGGCAGAAGCCATTGAGGTTGTAGATAAGCCCCAGAGGAGTTTGCTGCACTTCCCATAGCCTTTAACACAGTTTGTTGGAAGGGCTGCTGCCTTTGTTTCAGGGTACGTCGGGAGCAGGGCAGGCACAGAAACTCTGACTGTTTCCTAAATTTCACGCTCCAGGGTGTTCTTTGTGCATACTACATGTCAGGCCTGCATGCTCTTGGGCTTGAAGAGACTGTTAGTTCATAACTTGGTGATGGGCTGCTGTGCCCAGACACACTGCCCCGAGCCGTTTGTCCCTCCTGCCCCCCTTCCCGGTCTCCTTCAGCACAGCGCAGACGTGCACGGAGCACCAGCCGCCTCTGCCCGCGCCGTGCCGCCAGGCTGGCACCGGGGTGCCTGCTGCAGTGTTCTGGAGCAGGGAGCACGTCCAGCAGAGTGCCATCTCTGTGTGCCTGGCCAGGGATGCTGGATTTCATCATTCCTGCTGCTCGCTGCCTTGGCTCGCCGGCGCGCGATAGCTGACGGGACTTGCCCAGAGATCCTCCTGTGGAAACACGCACGGGAGATCTCTGCAGAGACAATAGCTCTGCTCTGCAAAGTTGCACCAGGTCTTTTTATCCGAGTTTGCTTCCTTAGAGAAAGGCCACTTGTTTAATGCTTTCTTTAATGAGGATATTGGTAAATAAGCAATCAAATAAGTGGGATTCCTCCTAACTCCTAAATATCTCCTTAACCAGGGTCAAGAACTGCACGGCAGTTACTTGAGCTTTCTGCACGCTCGGCTCGGTGGCATTAATATGCTGGTGGTGATTAATTACTGCAGCCCATGATGTGATTGTGTGCTTGAGCAATTGGATTAGATGCAGCTGGACAGAGACTTCACTTTCACTGGTTCTTGCTGAACTGGTGTCATAATCTGCCACAGAGGAAGAGTCATTCCTAGAACAGCCACCCTCCTCTGGCTGGGATGCTTCCCCTGGCTCCACACTCCTGGGTCTGTGATTGGCAGAAGGAAAGGTCTCTGGGAAAATGCGTGGCTGGGAGTAGCTACTTTGTCCTGCCCTCGGTCCTTCCTTTCAGTCCCATCTTCTGCCTGCACTGTTCAGTGTTCCTGGATAACGAAGGTACAGCATGTCCTTACCGTATCAGTGGGTCTCATAGCTGCATGGAGAAGGAGCAAATTCCAGCATTGCCTTGACAAGTCAGCATCATATCAAATGCAGCATCGTAACTTCACCAAGCAGGCCCAGTTCCGTGGCTCTGCAAGGGGGTTTGGCACTGGAGATCAGCAATCAGCCTTGGCACATGCAGCAAGCACTAGGACTGAAGCAGATGTTGATACTGACTTTGATGTTTCATCCAACACTCTGAAGGCTTGAACTTGAGACCAAAAGAGCTTTCACAGAAGCAGGAGAATAAAGAGAAAGTCAGTTCTTTCAGAAGATCAGACAGAACGAAACATCCTGAAATTCAGGACTAACCTGAACCTTTGTGTTTGTTCTGCAAAACTGGGCAGTGCAGACCCTACTGGAAGGAGGAGCACAATGCCAGGTAGAGAAGCTGGGGTGGTCTAGCCTTCCCTCATAACTGGGAAGTGCTGCCTAAGTCAGTCAGCTCTATGGCCTGATGTTTCCCAGAGATCAGCAGAAAACCGCCTGCAGAATTCCATCTGTGTTTGGGTTTTGGCCCTGTTTTGAATTCATGGGAAACTGTGTGAAGCATTGAGGTTTTGCTCCTGGAGAGCTCCAGTTCTGTGCCACTCACCAGTCATGGACTGACACAGAATGGAGACTTTTTCCAAATACAGCTGGGATGATTCCTCAACTGAGTCAGGGTTGTGCCCATGGTAGTGCCATGTGAGCTGGTGTGGGCTCTCAAACCAGAGGCACCAGGCAGGTGCCAGTGCTTGTTCCAGCCTTGCTGCAGGTAACATTCACTCTTCTGCAGCTGTGTCCAGACCCACAGTGCTGGTGGCCAGTAGATTTGCAGAGCAGCACTACTGGCTTTAGGCAGGGGATCTCCTATCCAAAAAGTATTCCACCTTGTATTGATAGTCCGTGTTGACTGCAGCACTGCAGGGCAATGCCTTGTACAGCTCTACTGATAGCTGGAACCACCCTGCTTTTCCTCCTTCACACACTGTGAGAGGCTGGCAGTGTTTCAGCTTCTGTCCATTGTGTGGTGAGGTGGAGCTCTGTTAAGAGGTTTTTTTTTTGGTGGCGCAAGTTTGTTCTCAGCTCTTCTGTTTGTTCTTTGTTATCAGCTACTGAATTCCTCTTATACCTCCTGGGTCCTCCACTCCTATATGCTGAGCCTGTTCTTCCAAAGTTTTCCTAAAATGAAACTCTGAATTTGCAACTTGCAGGTGTCACATGAGCACCTAATGGCCAGTTGCTGGGCTGAGGGGCACATATTGGGCAGTGTTTGTTGACTGCTTTGATAAGTGTTTCTGAAATAGGTGATGACTTCATCTTCCTCTCTTGCTCACCACAGATATCAAGAACCAACTCCTTTCTGCCCAAATGCTCCTCTCCATCCAACAAAAATGCCCCAGGCTGGATCACGTCATTTGGCTGAGCAACACAGAGCTGTACCACGCTCATGCATGAGCTCCACTGCAGTGTGACAGGGCAGGGACTGGCCTGAAGCACCTCTCCAGGTGTTTTTACAGCCTAGTGCAGTTGTACACTGTGTGTCTGGCTGTCTGGGGTGTCTGTCCTCTGCTCAGGTGTGGATACTCAGTGCAGCAGTGAGAAGCAGCCACATTTCCTTGATAGCATCTCGGCCCCACAGCAGCCACAGGGCTGCTGCCACATCCCTCCCCCAGCTACAAGTCTCTGATCCTGCCTGTGCTTGCCATACACATCAGGACTTTCCAACAAGCAGGTTGCAGGAGAAGTAGTTCATGGACAAGGCGTCATCACTGCGGTGGCCATGTCCAGGCTCAGTGGAGGGTGAAGGTAGTTCTTTCAGTTTTGTAAGGCACAGTGCAGGGACAAAGAGTCCCCTGATTTCCCACTACGATGAGCAGTGACTTCCTCAGGACCTCTTGCAGGTGTCTGTGTGATCTCTATAGCTCATTCACATGGCCTGTTGGATATTCTCCACCAGACATCTACTGTGGTACTCGTTTACCTGCTGAGATGACTCTGTGCTCATCTGAAATCAATTGCAGTGTGTCAGATCCTCCTCTGACCACACAGGGAGCTGGTAGGAGAGATGTGCCCTATTGAGATTGTGACTTGTCCTTACCCAGCAGCCACTTCCTAAGGACAAACTCTGGAGAAGCAGCTCAGGCACCTCTCTCTGGGTGAAGACCATCTTGTGCTGGTGGTTTTTCACCCAGAGGCTGCTTGGGGCACTGAATGGGCTCCCCAAGGAATGGTCACAGCCCCAAGGCTGACAGAGCTCAAGAAGCATTTGGGCAAGGCTCTCAGGCACGTGGTGGGATTTTGGGGTGTCTTGTGTAGCATCAGGAGTTAGACTTGGTCATCCTGATGGGCCCCTTCCAACTCAGCAGATTCTATGGGTCTGTGTTCCTTTGCCTTTGGGAAGAGCCTGGCTTCGCCTTCTTTGTTGTTTCATCTGGTATATTCCCCTCCCAGTCAGCTCAGACAGTTGGAAGCACAAGAGCAGCAGGGAGTGGGCTTTTTTGTAGCACTGACCTTCTTACCAGCCATCCTCCCATCTGTCTTGTGGTTCCCAGCAATGTTATCCTGCCTTCTGCCTTTCACTTGAGACAGCTTCTCCACAGAACAGTGGTCAGATCAGGTATCTGCCTTGTGGATCCTGTAGCCAGAGGTTACTGCATTCAGCTCCTAATTCCTACTGCCCACAGCCCTCTGTGCTGTGCCCTGGGCCCGTTACCTTGGGGTGGGAGGTGTCAGCCCTTCTCTCTGTGGGGTTTATTGTGAAAGGCCCATCGAGGGGTGCAGATGCACAGGTCCTTACACGCTGCCTCTCAGCTTCTCTAGAGCTCAGGCTTTAGGGTGAGCAACCAAACCTTATCTCTCCTGTTATTCCTAGAGCCTGCTGTGGTAGCCTTGGGCTTGGGTGCCTGCATGGGCAGACCCTCTGCCTGCTTCTGCAAGCCTCTGGTGGGCAATAGACCCTGGCTGGCCACAGCATAGCAGGCAGCTGAGCCCTGTCATGCTGCTCTGGGAGCTCTGCAAGGGCAAGAAGCAGTGGGATTTCCCTTCCCACATGGACTGGCTCCAAGGTCTCTTGGGACAGCCTGATGTGCATCATGTGGTGCAGACAGAACAGGCTAAAATAAATCAGACTGGGAGCCAGTGGTTAAAAGCTGTGCTGGTTTGCTCTGGGAATTTGGAGCCACTTCTCTCTCAGCCTGGGAAAAAGGAGTTGGTTCAAGGCATTAGGGAACCCAATGTGCTCCTGGCATTGAACAGCATCTGGTCTGTGTGTCCTGCCATCCTGTGTAACCCACCATTCCACTCCTTACTGCAGATTAGTTACCTGAGGCTGTGCTGGCTACAGACTGCAATACCAGAGTGGGCAGTACGACTTCCCTGGGGTCCCAAATGGCTCTGTCCTATTCCACAAATCCATTGGTCTCCTGCAAGCAGTCCGTGAAGAGGAACATGGTGGCACAGATCTGTGACTCTGCCATGGCTGAATGCAATCTGGAGGGAGAAGTAGCTGGGGAAGCAAAGGAAACGATGGCCAAAGAAGCAAAGGAGAGAAAGGAGATCAGGGAAGCATGGAGGTGGTAATGATGGGGATGAAGTGAAAGAACAAAACAACAAAGTGAGGGAGAGTGGAGATGTGTCTTGGCAGAGTGTGTGGACAGGTGAGCTGTGCAAGCAGGAGAGAGCTGGATGGCAGCATAAAACACTGTGTGTGCATAGCTCACTCCAGTCTGATTTGGGGCTGTATGTTGCAGGCCCCCAGATCAACTCTGAACACACTAACACAAAAAGCTGGACCTGAAAGCAGACCTGGCTTGAAAACCAGGCTCATGGGTGTTGCACTAGAGCACAACAAAATTACACAGACACTGCTCTTTTTTCAGTTAGGAAAAGATTAAGTTTTATTTATGATTAGTTTTCTATAGGGTTTTGGGAACAGCCGTGGATTGGAGGATGAGGTTACCACCTCTCTAACTACACTGGTTAATGAAAAGTCTATCAAACCTTCTCCGCCCAGGAGAAAGGAATGAAAAACAAAAAGCCAGTTAGCAAAACATGTGCTGTGTTTATATGAAACAGTGTGAGAAACTCCAGTACAGAAATGAAAACATCAGAAGGCTGAAAAATCAAGGGGACACATGGGTCAGAGGAGCAGAAGCATCTGTCACGTGTCAAGCCATTAGGATGGCAGCTTTGGACTTCCAGATGTTTCTTGGTATCTTTCTTACTGGGTAACTGGCATTTAAATCCACTGATATTCCAGCCTGGCTTCAGCTCGTCTTGAAAGGTCAACTATTAGTGTTGTGCTCAGTCTCAGCTTTGGTTGTATCCCTACCTGTGGCTGTCTCAGGATGCTGTGTCTCCAGAGCAGCAGAAACATGGCTGTGTGCTTGGAAAAGCAGGACGTTCTTGTTTCTTTGGAGATGCTGTATGTCAGAAGAGGAGCTGAGAAGCTCTCGTGCTCTCTAATGGTTGTGGTAACTTGCAGTTAAATCAAAAGCTGAGGCACAGAGAGTAACACGGCCAGTAGCCCTCTGCCCTTTGCAAGGTCACTTTGAGTTGACTGGCTGGCTTGGGTATCTTAATTAATGTGCTGATTGGATTTCGTATGTCTAACCAGGTTCCCAGGACTCCTAGGATGAGGCTGCTGTGAAGGACTGGTGGATCCCCTGCCTGTGCTGTGGTGCCTGCAGATTCCCTGTGATCCCCTTTCCAGCTGGAGCACCGTTACCAAGGCTGCTGGGAAGAATGACTGTTGGATGCCTACTGCAACCCCCTGTCCTGGGGAGGACTTGGCTCCCTGTGCTGCTGCTGGCAGCCTCTGCTCACTGCCACTGGCCCAGCGAGCCAGCAGAAGTGGTTCGGGACTGGGAGAACCAGCTGGAGGCCTCCATGCACTCGGTGCTCTCGGACCTGCGGGAGACTGTGCCGGCTGTGGTGGGCATCCCCGACAGCTCTGCCGTGGTGGGACGCTACTTCAGGGTCTCCATCCCCACGGATTTAATTGCTTCCAATGGAGAAGTTGTCCAGGTGAGAAGCACCATTCCCCAAGGATCGTTTTTAGTTATATTCGTGCAGAATTGAGTGAGTCACCTCACTAATGGGCTGGGTCATGAGGGTGGCTGGGAAGCAGCCTTACAGTTTTGTAGGACTACAGGAGATGGATTTTTATAAAAAATTAGTCTCGTCTCATTGCAAAGTTTCTCTCTTCTGTAACAGAGAAGACTTCTCAGGGATGACTAATTGAGTTTGTTGGCTGTATTTAAACTGTGAGATGCTCTGCCCCTGGAATGATGGGCACATTCATGAGGAGATGTTGCTGTGGGATCTGGGGAGTCACAGATTCCCCGGGACTGCTGCTCAGGCTCGGGGAGTTTGCTTCACTGTGGTGACAAAACATTGCCAGACAAATAGACCCTGTCCTGCCAGTGGGACTTTGGGCTGCCCGTGATGCTGTCTCTCCTGACCTTGCCCCTAAGTCCCCTTGGGAAAGATGGTAGCCTTTCCCCTTATCTGACTTAAACTCATGCCACTGGCACTGCAAGGACCTAAAAACAGTTTTGGAATCAGTCCTCAGTGCAGGAGAGGGTTAGAATAGCCCAGAGGAAGGTAGGGACATGGCCAAACACAGGTGTGCTCATTGTTAGTCCTTTCCTGGAAGGGTTTGCTTGGATCATGTGAAATTCAGAAAATTCTCTTCTTATAAAACAGAACTGCCTTCCAGTTTCAGGATTTCTTTTCAAAGAGCATTGTAAAGCATTATAAAAAGACAAGCTTCTGATGTGTCTTGGAAGATCAGAGAGAAATGGAGAGCAAGTCAGGAGCAAGTCTGACATCTCAGTTTCTCCTTGAGGGCAGGTTTGGTTTAGCTCTGTGTACAGTCACACAGTTATCCCAATCCTGATACGTGATCCTGCTGGCTCCAGCAAGGGTGCCAGACCACGATGTGCCAGGGTGGGCAGAAAATGTGAAGAATGCAGCTGTTATGGACAGAGGGTCAGACAGGGGGAGGAGGGCAGTGGGTGAGCCCCTGGCCAGAGGAGTTGGGGAAGGGGCCAGGCTGGTCTCGGTGACTCTGTGCTGACCCATGGCCGAGGTCCCTGCCCAGCCTCACCCACAGCCTGTGCTCAGAGCACAGGGCACCTGTACAGCACCAGGCTGCCAGAGCCTGTGGTGAGCCCCAGATCTCATGTTACAGAAATGATAACTTTGGTTTGGGATTTTGCATCCGAATGGCTTGTTCTGGTGTTGTCTAATAGCTGCTTTGATGGCAAGAATAAGTGTCAGTATTTATATAACACCACAGCTTCTTCTGTCATATTTTCCTGGCACAGAAGTCATCTGTGATAGCTCAAGTAGCTGCAGGGAAATACTGATGGATTATTCCCACCCCACCCGATGGCTCCAAATGATGCCTCTGCCATGTAGGTGTGAGGTGTGTTGACCAACACCAACACCCCTGGAGAGCCAGGAAGGGACTGGGCTGCAGCAAGACCCAGCAGCTGCTGGTTGTGTGTAGTTCAGCAAACTCTGGGAGCAATTTTCATGCTTATCCCTGGGTTTACCCGAGTGCATGTTGCATCTGTTCACCTTGAAATTGATTTTAAAAGTGCAGCAGGCTCTCACTTAGCTGCTGTCTCTGGAAGGACTCTGCTTGAAGAGAATGCATGTTGGCTGCTGAGCACAGCTGACCTTTGCTGTGGAGATTTGATTCCCGGCTAGTGAGAACTGCGTAGGCAATTTTGGGTGCTAGGATGCATTTTTGTTTTACTGGTAAGTTTCAGGGCAGATTGCTCTGGTCTTTTTCTCAGGCTGCCTGGCATTTCTCAGCTGGAGCAGTAAAAGCATTATACTTCTGAATCTTAGTCTCTGGTGTACTTAAACCCTGCTAACAAAGAATAAGGGCTGTGCCTTCTGAGATGGAGCAGGATTTACAATGAGATATGGCTACAGTTACCTGTATTTTTTCCTCTTAAATTTCAAAAAAATTGTCTACAATTTTTTTATTAAAAAAAAAATGCTGACAGTTGCTGTCCCCAGACTCCCACTGGAGCCTGGAGAAAGTGTGATTGCTTCATTTCTGGATGATTCCCACTGATTATTTCTAGGATTGTGGTGGGGATCGCCTTGAAGCTCCTTCTCAGATCCTCTCCCTGCTTGTTAGCAGATTCCAGCCAGCTGTAGACAAAATACTTTTATCTGCAAACTCGGTTGTGGGATGGAAACAACGCCAGGCATGTGCAGCGTGGCGGAGGAGTGCCCCGCAGGCACGCACTCCTGCACAGTCAGGTATGTGCTCCTGGGAGCAGTCCCCAGCCTTTCCCTGCCACCCCCAAAGCTGCTGAACAACAGGTGAGAGTTTTATGGCAAAGGACAAAAGCAAGTTTATTTGAATGTGCTCAAGCTGCAGAGAAAAGAAGTAAAAAACTACCACGTGTCTTAATTTCAGAGTCTGTTTCCACGTTGCTCAGAGCCAGCTGCCTGCAAGGCATTGGGGCTGTGGTAACACCCTTCCCCTGTGCCTTGTGTTCCCAAGCAAGTGCCTTGGTCAGGCAATATCATGTCCTCTGAAAAGCAGCTGGAGCTTGCAGGTATTCCAGCTGTTGGATTTGGCAGCAGGTCAGTCCAGATGCTGTCCTCTAGCTTCCTCACTACAGCAGGGCTTCTGGCTGTAAGACTGCTCTCCTGCTGTCCGGAGGTGGCTGGAAATTAAAATTCCTTGCTGTGGCTTCCTAAAAGGCATCTTGCAGCCCTCTCTGTCACATTTGACACTGAAACATTGGTAATTTTACAAAGTTTGGGTTAAAACACCCAATTTCTCCGTATCATACAGCCCCCTTGCCATACAGACAATGTGTGGGTGGGTTGCCACTGGTTTCTGGCAGATGCTGGCTAGGACAGAGTAAACATGGGCATTAGTGCTGGTACCTTCACCAGTCATCATCTCCTTAACCCCATGTCCACAGAGGACTGTGTGGAGTCTGACCTGTTACCTCTCAGCTGTGTCCTTTCAAAGAACAGATCATGCTCTGGTCAAAGACCAGTTGGATTTCCTGTTCCTGCCACTTCTATTTGAAGCTGCTCCAGAATTTGGCTGCTCTGATTAAAAATGCAGCTTCTAGCCTAAATTTAGAGATGGCGAGAAATATTTATATGTGCTGCCCTTTAGCCTAAATTAATTCTACCTTCATAATATTTACTTCCCTTATGTATTTATAGGTGACAAGCATACTCCCCATCTTGATTTTATTAGGTTAAACAAGCCAACCTCTTTAGTCTTTCTCATAAAATAAGCTTTCTTTCTTTCCCCTAAGCTTTGCAGCTGTCTTCTGCACCTCCTCCAGCTTGAGTTTATTTTTCTTATGTTTGCATGACCACAGTGATACAAAACATTCCAGATGAAATTTTACCAGAACCTTTTATAAAAGCATCAAAACTTCCTTTTCTCTTCTATAAATAACCTTGTTTGATATATCCTATGATTGTTTGCTTTTCCATGTCTGCTTTGCTTTGGTTTGGACATCCTCCTATCAGTTGAACTATCCAGGTCTGTAGTTTTTGCTGCTTCCCGTTGTTGAGTCCCAGAAGAGGACAAAAGGTCAGGTGCATGATTTGGTGTGGTGGCTGTTGCCAAACATGGCTCTCCACTCATGCCACCAGCCAAGGTGTGCTATCCCCACAATGATACAATACCCACAAGGAATTGAGCCCTTGCACAACCTGATATCCTAAATGCATATACCCACAATATATAGAGACACTATTAAATAATTTTTGTTTAAAGATGGATCTATAAAGCATCCTGGAAGGAGAGAAGCTCCTGGTATGTACTGCTTCCCAAAGCACATCCCTGCCAGAGCAGGAGATTGCTCTGTCTTTCTTGAAGGTCGTGTAAAGCTGCTGACCTGCCTTCAGTCCTGGTAGTGTTCAGTGTGGGATGGATCCCACAGAGCAGGCCTGCATGGGTTTGTAGCCAATGCTGAGGAGCTCAGGTGAGCACAGGTGAGCATTCCCAGCTGTGTCTTAGCCCCTGATTATTTTTAGGTTTGAAGTGCACGGTTTCCATAGGGCTTTGTTGGTAGGACAGGTAAAACACGTAGCAGAGGCCCTGAGAAGCTGTCTCTGTAAGCAAACATAGCTGGTGGGAAAGTGATTAAAACAACAGAATTCACTCAGATAAATTACACAGTGCGGCTATGGAGCGGGTTTGGAGGTTATCAGAGACTGGATATCCATCTGGGAAAAAGGGAGTCTTGCTTTCATAGAATCACAGAGTTGTTTAAGTTGGAAAATACCTTTTAGATTATCCAGCCCAACCATTAACCCAGCACTGCCAAGTCCGCCACTAAACTTTCCAAGCAGGAGGCTGAGTTTCCAATGGTTGTTCTATTTGCCATCTGCTGAAGTGGCTTTTATTGAACAGCTTTGCTCTCATCAGATGTCAGGGACCTTGATTTATAAACAGGATCCACAGAGATTGGGTTGCAGGAGTCCTGACATGGGTATCTACTGTCAGGGCTGTGCTGCTCACCTCAGTCCTGCTCCAACCCCAAAGCAAAGGGCTGGATGTTGACAGCCAGCCTGCAGTGCCAGGACATACTTGCTTTCAGGGAAGAAAACCACAGAATACTGACTTTTTTTTTTTCCTCTTGCAATGATCTTTATTTCAAAGCATTTTAACTGAATGTGAAATTTATTAAAGTGGCATTTCTCAAAGGAAGAAGAGAAGCAAAGAGCACTCCCAAGGGGCTGTGCCATCAAGCTGGGTATCTTAAAAGGCTCTCTGTGTCAAGGCATTTGAGCTTCACCTCCTCCCTGGGGTCCCCGGTTTTTTTGGAGTAACTGGGAGGTGCAGCAACAGCCGAGCACAGGGGGATAAATGGCAGAGCCTGGAACAGGTCCAGGCAAAGGAGGACTTGGGCAGGGCTTTGCTTGGTTGCCACGCTCCAATCTGAGTGATAAGATGAGCTGATAAGATTCCTGTGTGGAGGCTGAGGGGGCTTATCTTTTTCCTGCAGCGAGACCGAGTCAGAGAATTTGGCATTTTCAGTGCACACTTAGTAACAAGCTCTGAATTTGGAGGAGTGGAAAATGTGACTCCATCTAATTATAAACTGGCTTTTCAGACAAGCTGGGAAGTTCCTTGTTTTGTCCTGCTCTCACAGGTTGTTACTTTGACCATCCAGGGAGACAGAGGAATGTGATGATAATGAGAATCCTGCAAAGGAGAAGACCTGAGACTGCCAGACCTGGTCTGCCTTTCCTTGCCATGCTCTTGAAAGCCAGCTTTCCAGCAATCTGCTGATGGGAGGAATAAATTGCCAGGGCTGGTTAGCTGTGCAGTGGCAGCACTAAACCCCCAGCACTTGGCATCCCTGCTTTGTGGTATTTTTGCTTCCCTTTGGCCTTTCGCTTACAAAAAGTCGTGCTGAAAGAAGAGTTTTAAAAAAACCTTTTTTTTTAAAGCTGTTTGAGGCTTTTCCTGCCCCGTGCTCGCCCTCCAGACAAGGGATAAATTGGGGTGTGGGCAGCCCGTGCTGACCCTGGCCCTGGCGCGGGCGGGCTGCGCCTTCCCGCTCCAACAATAAGGCTAAACAAATCCTTCCAAGCTGCTTGCATGGACCGATGAAAGGAGGATTTCTTGGGACACTCAATGTTTTGTAGTGACCTCCCAGTGAAACAGCTGTTGTGTTCCCTTGCCCAGGCAGAGTGGGACGCTGAATGGTGTCCTTATAGCCAGCACAGAGGCGCATCTGGAAAAGAAGCCGTCATGGCAGGAGTATGCGAGGGTGGCATGAGCTGGGCGTAGCTGCTCAGCCTGCACCTTTGCAGAGCTGTTTTACTGACGGTAAAGAAGCTGGTCAGACAAAGCCCAGCTCTCATGGAAGGCAGGCTGAGCCCACAGTACAGCCCTACACCCACATCTGCGGAGGAGGGGGGCTGCTTTTCTGTGCGTGAGGCTTCACTCCTTGAATGACTGGAAAATGCAGATTAGCAGGAGACACGTCAGCTTCTCATTCAGGTTTTCTTGAGCACGTAAAAGCAGAGCAGCTACTTTGAGTAACTTTTCTACCCGGTCCTTCAGAGGCTGAAGTTTGAACTTGAAGATGAGGGTCAGGACCAGTGATGTGGCCTCTGCAAGCCTAATCCCCGCTTAGCTCAGCTTTCTGGGCTGGGTTTGATTTGTTTTTCTAAAGCAACAGCTTCAGTGCACGGAGACATGCAGGAAGGGCTTTGCAGGGCTTTGGCTGGGACCAGCCAAAATGTGGGGTTAGTTCAACCATCCTGACCTACCTGTGCACAGAGGAAGCACCAATTACTGGCTGTTCTCGTGTTGCTTTTGATCTCTGAGCAGAGGTGGTGAGCTCCTGCTGGTAATGAAGGCTTGGGTCACCGAGGCTGACATACTTCTGAAAGCCAGTCAAGTCTCTGGGCTGTTTTTAGATTTCAGGGGCAGAGGCATCTGCATGAGATGTCCTGGAGCAGATTGTTTTTGTCCATGAGTTCTTGGGCCTTTTGTGCAAGGTACACGGCAGCCCAGAGGAGCAGTGTCTGCTGAGGATACCCAAAAGCCCTGGCAGGTATCACAGTCCCTTCCACAGGGAAGTATCTGTGTTGCAAGTCTTCCTGCTTGCTGTGCCAAGCACAACTTTTCTTTCTCCAGCCTGAGCTTTCCCATAGCACAGCACTGCAGCAGCACTGTAGCTGTGCCCAGTGAGCAGAAGACTCTGAGAGGTGCCCATCCTCCTTGCACCACTGTTTTCTGGGCCTTGTGTTTCTAGGCATGGCCTGTCTGATGTCCTAGTTTGCAGTTCTGTTGTGTTTGAGGAAAGCAGGTGGCAAGTAAGGTTGGCTTCACACAACCTCCCCCGGATGCACAGGCCAACCTCCCTGGCAGGGCTGTTCCTTGGGGCCAAAGGCCCACAGCTTCATAGAATCATAGGATATTCAGAGTTGGAAGGGACCCACAAGGACCATCAAGTCCAAGCCCTGGCCCACCACAGAACAACACAAAAAATCGCCATGTGTCTGAAAGCATCGTCCAAACACTTGAACTCTGGCAGGCTCTGGCAGCTGTTGTGGGCTGAGGGCTGTCCAGCTCCTGTCTTGCACCATCACATTCCATGACCCAGTGCAGCAGCCTCTGCTGCCGTGGGACGTGTTTGGGGCTGTGGTTCCTGGACAGCTTGGTCTGCAGGCACAGTGCAGCCTTTGTGCCAGGTGAGGAGTGCACCTGGTGGATCCACAGGCAGAGCCTGCCTCCCAAAACAAGGACTCCATCCTCTGAGCTGGAGCCTGCAGGCCCCATGCCCATCACTTCTGCTGACTCCAGTCTGGCTGTGCTCATTGCAGTGCCCACAGTTCCAGCGGCACAGGGGTGGATCTGAAACCAGTGTCCCTCCCCCAACTTGTGTGGGATAAGACAATGGGAACCTGCCTGCCCATGGATCTGATTCAGGGCTGAGGCTGCCTGTTGCTTCTGCTGCCAACACTGCCCATGCTGCAGCATTAGCAGGGGCTTAAGATGAAGCTTGGGTTTAGGCAAACAGCTTAGGCTTGACTCTTTCTCTGCAGTTACATTTGCATTTGAATTGCATTTGAATTTCCATTTTCTTCCCCTGCTTGCTGGTTAATTGCTTGCAGAAGCCTGAGCCTGCAGACTTGGTGTGACACTGGCTGGGTCAGTCAGTTGGGCACAGCTCAGCTCAACTTCTGGAGGGCCCAGCTGGGATATTCCTCATTGCTGGCCATGTGCGTTGGGGTGATGCTGAAGGAGTCTGGCTACAGTAAATTGTCATCAGTAATTACACCCCAGATAAAACCCTGGCACAGGGTCTGTCTCTCAGCAGCTGCTGGACACAGGGAGGGGAAGGGGGCAGTGGGAGATCTGGCAGAGCTGCAGGACTGTCCATGCTGACTCTGCCCAAAAGCAGTCAGGGGGTTTTTAGGACTGATTTGAAAGGAGCCAACTCCCAGCTGCTGCTGCCCGTGCAAAGGTCTGTCAGCACAGACAGGGGAGATCCTGTTGGATACTCCCAGGACTGGGAAGGTTTCATAGTGGTGTGCCATAGTGGAGACCTGTGGCAGGATCCTAGAGTACGGGTCTCCTGGCCAAAGAGCTCACTGCCTCCTTTCCAGGGGATTCATCAGGAGGAGGAGGACTAAATACCTGGAGGATTAAAGGGCACTGTTGTAAGAAAGAATGCAGTTTTTGCCTGAATTCCCTCAAGGCAGCAGTTCTGTTCACTGCTCCTTTGCTTATCTTTGTCTTGATGGCTACAGGACTTTAAGATCCAAGTTTAAAAAAACAAGTCAAACTGAGCTATCTTCTTTCATGAGCTGACTGCTCTTGGCTGGCCTAAAAATAACAGTCCATGTCTATCTGAAAGGATTTTGTGAACAAGGTCTTCAAAACCAGCCAGACCACTCACTGTATGTATTTTAAATCACAATCACGGCTTATTTTTTAATGGTCTTCAATACACTGCCAGGCTTGTGTAATCTTTAGCCAATAAGCATTCATTTACAATTATGTCAAATAATTGGAAAACAAAGCCTTTTTTTTTTAAACTTGGACAATGGAAGAGTTATTTTGAAACCAGACCCCTTGAGGGAAATGCCAGGGCTTAAGGCTGGTACTTATTGCATACATAGAGAAGTGGGAAACGTTTAACATGAAAACTAGAGATCCCAAATCATTAACTATGTGTAGCCTTAACAAATACCCTTTGACGCAATATTTGAAGGAAACATTGCTAGAACAGAGTCCAGGTCTCCCTCCTCCCAGTTTGCACCACTGCAAACACAGCACTGACGATGGACAGGACAGACCCACGCCAAGGCCTCTGCTGGTCAGCATTTTTTTAGGAGCAGGTATTTTTATCCATCATGGTAACAGCTTTATTTATCTACTCTAATCTTTCTGGGCTTTTCCTTTGTCACATGAACATGGATGATTTCTGCTATCAAGTCAGTTGTTTTGTTTAAAGCAGTGCAGAGACATCGAATGCTTGTGACTTGTTGCCTTCTCAAAGATTTCCCAGGGGGCCACAGGCTTCATAGGAGTAATCCACATAAATTTGATTTTCTTAATCATCTCTTGCAGAGCCTTTAGAAACAGTCCACATCTCCTCAGAGGCTGAATACAGCTGAACTAGCTCAGCTTTTTAAAATCAAGTTTAAGTGGGTTTATAAATGTTTTGCAACTGTCGCATCCCTGCTAGAACAAGTCATCCCAGTCAGTGATTGCTTGGCCTGTTTTTGTTTTTCAGGAGAGCCTGGTTTTTGGCTGCAGTTTTCTTTTCTAGCATGGGCCCTACATGTAAACTGTAGGTTAAAAATGGTTTTCCAAGAAGGAATATTCAGACTGGCCTGTCCCTCCCTTGCTGTCATTTCTGCACGTAGGGTCAGCCACCTTTCTGGAGTGAGTTTGGCTGTCAGAAGTAGGAGCAGAGATGACTGAAGGAAGAATCACCTTGTGACATGAGACTGGGTAAAATACTGCTGCTTGTAGGTCTTCTCCTCAAGTCATGCCAGTGCCCAGGGAGGAGGCAGCAGCAGAAAACCCCAGCTCTCACGAAAGCCATGTGGAGTGTGTGATCCTGTAATTAAAGACTTTTGCAGAGTGCACAGAAAGGGAAATTTGTTCCAAATGTAGCCTAAAATTACACATTCAGAGTGAATTAAACCACTTGCTATTAAAGTTTTTATTCTTCTTGATTGTGTAAGCCTCAATAACGCTGTGGCTTTGTCCTGGTTCCCTATGTTTCTGTTCCTTGTGTGTGCCCAGCCCAGCCCTCCCTCCTCCACAGTGGGCAGGTTAGTGGCTAATTTTGGCACAAGAGGATGAAGAGTGGAACCATCCAGCTCCTGCTACTGTAAATGCTTTATTGCACTGAGCATTGTCCTGGCATCTCAGTTTTTAGAGGTGTGATGAAATGACACTTTTTTAAAGGAAGACAGGGGCAGGTCAATGCTTCTGGCTGGGCAGGAGCAGACCTTGCCTTTGTTCTCTTTTGGCAGAAGAAATGCCAAGGAAGGACAATTCGTTCCTTTGTTCCTGCAGGAGCGAGGCTTGGCTCCCTGTGCCCAGCTCAGGTGAAGGGCTGCCTTTCCTTTGGGATGTCTGAGCTAAAAGCAGCTCCTGTTCTTGCACTGGAGGAGGAGTGAACGCAGCCACAGCCCTGCCAAAACCCCCTGTCCTCTGCCAAACACGTGGGTACACAGCAAGGCCTAGGGGAAGGATGCTCCCATGTTGGTGCATGGTGGCATATATTGAGGTACAGGGCCCTTGGACAGCTTCCTCCAGCTGTTGTAAGCAGGAATCTGAATTCTCTGCTCTGGGAGATTGCTGGTGAGGAGTTAACTAAAGCTGTGCTGAGAGCTTTAAACTCTGCTCTATAAGCTGTACCCAACGTGTGGCTCATTATGTGCTCTCCAGCTTGTCCAGGCTGGCTCAAAGTGGGGCTGGTCCTTCACAGAGGAGAGGAACGAGGGTGTTGCCTGTGTGATTGTGGCTGAAACCCTCTGCAGCTCTTGCACAAGAGCTTTTTTGTGCTGCTCTTGCCAAAAGACTTTTGGGTCCTGCATTATGCTAGCACAGCTGTGCATCCAGACCCTTCAGTGTGCTGAAACCCAGAGTGTGGGGGTGAGCCCCGGGGTGCTGCCTGAATCCTGCCTGCAGCCAGGGAGTGGGAGTGGCACCCAGGACTCACAGTGTTCCCAGCCCTGCAGCATCAGACATCCTTCCTTGTCCATCCAGGGGCTTTCCCCAGCAGGACCTGCAGTTTGGCTAGTCCAGCCCCAGCTCTGCACCTGCTGCTGGATGCAGGAATGCTCCTGCCAGGCAGCTTTCCATGCAAAGCTCCTCTCCCAGCTTTGCATTTGGGTAAATTATGAAATACGTATAAGCTTTACAGAACTGCAGAGAACCAGACACCCTTTCAGGAAAGAGCTAGAGCCTGGCTCTGTGTTGGACTGCAGTGATCCCAGACCCTGGACCAGGCTGCTAAATGTGTCTCCATGGGCCCTAAAGCATCCTGTTTGCTCTGAGTGTCAGGGGGAGATGCCTCATGGAGTTCTGGAAAGCCCAGCCAGCGCACTTGCCAAACTCCTCTGGGCCTGGGAGGTGATGAAGCTCAGGTTACTCACTCTGGAGTACCTACAGCCCCGGGAAATGTCACAGCCCACCGAGCTGGCAGCCTCACCCCTTCACCGCACAGCCCGAGCGGCTCCGCTGTGCCGTGTGATCCGCGAGCGGCTGTAGAGCAGACGGACGTCAGCTGCCGGGAACTGGGGGGGCTTGGGGGTTTGCACCCACCCTCAGCTACAACCTGGGGCAGGAGACAGAGTCCCACGGGCTCAAAGAGGTAGTAAAGAGTGTGTTGGAGCCCTGCAGTGCCTGTGCTCTGAGACAAAGCCTTCCCTTGCCACAGCAAGTTATTATGTGAAAGTGAAGTCCTTCATTTTTAGCTGGCCTGGAGGTGAAGCCAGGCTGGTATGCTGTCCTGGGTCATGTCCAGCAATTCCCCAGCCCGTGTGCCACATCCCTGCCTGCCCACACTGGCCATTACATTGGGTCTGCTCCCTTCCTTTTTCCTTGGCTGCTGTTCCTCTGGGCAGAGCGGGGCAACACCATGTAGCTCTCAGGATTTCCTGCTGCTTGTTGAGAGCTGGTGTGCTCCAGTCAGGCCAGGGACTCAGAACCATAGCTGGCCTGTCATCCTGGCTCTGGGGACAGTGGGACAAGCTGAAAATAAGTGGAGAAAATACATGTTCTGCTGAGCTGCTGGAGCAGTGGGCTTGATGTATGTAGGGTGGGCAGGGTGTGATGGGGTGAGGAAAGGAGCAAGATGGCCAAGCTGGGAGAGGAAGGAGTGGGAAGAGGGCAGTTGTTGGATCAGCTCTGCTGTACAGCATAACTTCACCCTCAGCTTTGTCACTGTCCCCATGACGTAAACTCCCCGTCTGCCCTCAGAGAAAATGAACCACTTGTGCTTGGCAGTTGCACAGCAAGTGTTGGAGCACTTGCAGGCGAGGGGGCCTTGTGGGAGTTTATGACCTCTTGTGGCTCCTTAAGCCGTTTGGGTCCGGCGCACCCTGCAGAGCTCATCCTTGCCAGCACGTGGAGGAGGAGGCAAAGGCTGCCGTGTTCTGGCCAGGATGTTCCTTCCCCAGTTGTTACACTTCAGATTTTTTTCTTTAATCCTTGAAATTAAACATTATTGCGGATAGAACCTATCCTCATGCTGTACTTCTAAAAGCTTTTTTTTTTTTTTTTTGGTAGATCTCTGAAGCTGGGAAGGACTCATTGCCTTCTTGGTTGCACTGGAATGCGGAGAGCAGCTCCCTGGAAGGGCTGCCCCTTGACACAGACAAGGGTGTCCACTACATCTCGGTGAGCACTCTGCAGCCCTTCCCAAATGGGAGCTATGTCCCGCAGACCACAAACGTCTTCTCTGTTGAGGTCCACCAAGAAGACCACAACGAGCCTCAGTCGGTGCGAGTGGCCATCCAAGACACGAGTGACACAGCGCCCTTCGTGTGTGGCTCAGAAGAGCCAGTCACTATCCTGACTGTCATTTTGGATGCCGACTTAACAAAAATGACACCAAAGCAGAGGATTGAACTCTTAAACAGAATGAGAAGCTTTTCAGAGGTGGAACTTCACAACATGAAGTTGGTTCCTGTTGTAAATAACAGACTCTTTGACATGTCGGCCTTCATGGCTGGACCAGGAAATGCAAAGAAGGTGGTGGAAAACGGAGCCTTACTCTCATGGAAACTGGGATGTTCCCTGAGCCAAAACAGTGTCCCCAACATCAGCAAGGTGGAGGCTCCAGCTAAGGAAGGAACCATGTCTGCCCGCCTTGGCTACCCGGTTGTTGGCTGGCACATTGCTAACAAGAAACCTCACCTCCCAAAGAGGATGCGGCGGCAGATCAACGCCACCCCTACGCCTTTGACTGCCATCGGGCCGCCCACCACTGCTGCACAAGAGCCACCCACCAGGATTGTCCCCACGCCAACGTCGCCCGCCATCGCGCCTCCCACAGAGACAACGGCACCCCCTGTCCGGGAGCCCATTCCACTGCCCAGGAAGCCAACAGTCACCATCAGAACCAGAGGCCCCATTGTCCAGACGCCCACACTGGGGCCCATCCAGCCAACCAGGGTAGCAGAAGGCACGGGCACGGCCTCTGTGCCAATTCGCCCCACGATGCCTGGGTATGTAGAGCCCACAGCAGTGATCACACCGCCCTCAACTACCACCAAGAAACCAAGAGTCTCCACCCTGAAGCCAGCCACACCGTCCACGACAGATTCCTCCACGGCAATAACACGAAGGCCTACTCGAAGGCCCAAAACGCCCCGTCCAACGAAGCCTCCCAGCACAACCAGGTCTCCCATCTCCAAGCTGACAACGGCCTCACCGCCGTCCCGCGTGCGCACCACAGCCAGCGGGCTGCCCCGGCCCTGGGAGCCAAACGAGCCACCCAAGCTGACGAACCACATCGACAGGGTCGATGCGTGGGAGGGCACGTACTTTGAGGTTAAGATACCCTCAGATACCTTCTACGACAAGGAAGACACCACCACTGACAAGCTGCAGCTGACCTTGAAGCTGAAGGAGCAGCAGATGATCGAGGAGAATTCATGGGTGCAGTTCAACAGCACCAGCCAGCTCATGTACGGCATGCCAGACCGCAAGCACATTGGGAAGCACGAGTACTTCATGTATGCCACTGACAAGGGCGGGCTTTTTGCCGTGGATGCTTTTGAAATCCATGTCCACAAACGCCCACATGGGGACAAGTCTCCGGTGAAGTTCAAGGCCAGGCTGGAAGGAGACCATAATGCAGTGGTGAACGACATCCATAAGAAGATCATGCTGGTGAAGAAGCTGGCTCTGGCATTCGGCGACAGGAACAGCAGCACAATCACAGTGCAGGACATCGCCAAAGGCTCCATCGTAGTGGAGTGGACCAACAACACACTGCCCCTGGAGCCTTGCCCTCGGGAGCAGATCCGGACTTTGAGCAAAAAAATTGCGGATGACTCCGGCAGGCCGAGCCCAGCTTTCTCCAATGTCCTGCAGCCTGAGTTCAAGCCTCTGAATGTGTCTGTGGTTGGTTCCGGCAGCTGCAGGCACATCCAGTTTGTCCCCGTGACCAAGGATGGCAGGGTGATCTCAGAGGCCACCCCAACGGTGGCAGCAGGCAAAGACCCCGAGAAGAGCAGCGAGGACGATGTGTACCTGCACACCGTCATCCCTGCCGTGGTGGTGGCCGCCATCCTCCTCGTGGCTGGCATCATTGCCATGATCTGCTACCGCAAGAAGAGGAAAGGCAAGCTGACCATCGAAGACCAGGCCACCTTCATAAAGAAAGGCGTGCCCATCATCTTCGCTGACGAGCTGGATGACTCCAAGCCTCCACCGTCCTCCAGCATGCCCCTCATCCTCCAGGAGGAGAAAGCCCCACTGCCCCCTCCAGAGTACCCCAACCAGAGCATGCCGGAGACCACGCCGCTGAACCAGGACACCATCGGGGAGTACACTCCGCTGCGGGACGAGGACCCCAACGCGCCGCCCTACCAGCCTCCCCCCCCCTTCACTGCACCCATGGAGGGGAAAGGCTCCCGCCCGAAGAACATGACCCCGTACAGGTCCCCACCGCCCTACGTCCCCCCTTAACAAACAGGAGGCTCTCGGGGGAGAAGGGGCCTCCAGCTCCACACCGGTGCTGTCTGTGGGCCGGCAGCCCCCTCGCCAGCCGGGAACGCGAAAGCCCAGCCCGCTCCCCAGCAGGCTCTCCCCGGCTGCGCCCGCCGCACCGGAGCGCTCGCGGGACTCGGGGGGACACTTGTTTTATTTTTGCCTAACAAGCTTTGGTTTTATTTTATTCATAGAAAACAATTCTCGGCTCAAAGACGCCTTCCCGGCGGCTGGGCTTCGGCCGGGGCCGGGGCGGTGGGCAGGGAGGGGGGTCGGGACGGGTCGGGAGGAGCAGGCAGCACTGGGGTAGCACTCTGGGTCTCCGCTGTTTGCCTTTAACACTAACTGTACTGTTTTTTCTATTCACGTGTGTCTAGCTACAGGACGTAACATGAAAGGTAGCCTAAAAATAATTAAATTCAAGGGACTTTCTGAAGTCGATGGTTTAAGTTTTTACATTTAATCTGCTGTTTACCTAAACTGGGATGTGTAGTTTTTGGGGAGGGGGAGGGCAGTGCTGTGCTGCAGGCGAGCTCCATGGGCTGGTCAGCGGGGCCAGCCAGCCTCCTCCTCCTCCTCTTGGGGTGGAGCAGCTTCTTGGTTTGGGGTTTGATTCTTTTATAATTTTTATTTTATTTTTAATCAAAGAAATCCTGTCTTTCTCACGCATCATAAAATAGTCATGAGTTGGGTCAGCCTGGCCTGGGGTGCCCATGGCTGAGCAGGGGAATGCTCGCGGAAGGATGAGCTGAGCCCTGTGCCACGACGAACTTCTCTGTTTCCCAGCGAGCACCAGGGCTGGGAGGGTCGATTTTAAGCAAAACCCCCTTCCCGTGGGGTGTTTTGATGAGAGTGAGGGAGTGTTCTCTGTCCCGGCTGCTCCTTGGGACTGTGCAGGAATGGCCTCGCTGGCCTCACGGTGGCACTCCAGCCTGGACACGGTTGGAAAAGATAAAAAAGTTAAAAAAAAATAAAAAGAAAAATAAAAGAAAAAAAAGCGCCAGGAATAGTTAATAGTAAAAAAAAAAAATCGGTGAACTCTCAAATCTAATTTTTTACTAAATTTTTGATACAGACTCCGATTGTTTTATTAAAAAAAAAAAGACTTAAAAACCGGTGTGCGGCTGCCAGCAGTTTGTACGGGCTCAGCCCCTTCGGGCCGGCCCCGGGGGACCCGCCACGGTACCGGTACCGTCCTCATTCCCTCTGCTCCAAGCCCCGGCATCCCCAGCCGGGGTTTGCCCGTGCTCGCTCCGGGGGGAGGGCTGACGC
>VXAX01002463.1:1262905-1300217 GCA_013399835.1 Leptocoma aspasia
GAGCGGCGGCGCTGGGGCTCCGCGTTCCGGTGTCCCGGCCGGGCAGGCAGCGCCGGCCCCGGTGAGCCGCGGCGAGCGGGGACTGGCCAGGCTGCCGGGCGGGGGGCTGAGCCGAGCGCGCTGCCGTGAGGGGAGATCCGGGTGCGGCCCCGTGAAGGGAGAGGGGGTACACAGGCACGGCCCCGTGAGCGGCCGGGGTGAGGGAGCAGCGAGCACCGGGGTGGGCCTGGAGTGGAGGGGTCCGTGCGCGGGCCGAGGAGGGGCTAGGGAGCGCCCGGTGCGTCCCCGTGTGTGCGTGGGTGAGAGCCGGGCGCTTTCCCCTGCGGGGCCCGCCTGGGGCACGGCCGGGGCGGGGTTCCCCGGGATGGGCAGCGCGGTGCCGGGGCAGGGCCATGCCCAGCGGGCAGAGCGAGCGTCCCCTCCCTTTGTGCCCTTCCTTCCCTTCCACAGGAGCTGCGCGCAGGAAGGAGCTCGGAAACCGCGGCGGTAACATGAAACCAACATGGTGAGGAGGCTGGTGGGGCTCGGGGCCCGTCCGTGCTGCCCCCCGGCAGGGGAAGGGGTGTGGGTGGCCCCGGGCGCGCTGGCTGCCTGCCCCGGTGGGGACACCCGGAGTGCCTGGCAGTCCCCCGGGGCAGGTGTGCTCGTGGGTCTGCAGACCTGGGCCGGGACCAACCTTCCCCGGGGCTGACGTACGGTATGTGGTACTGGGTCCATATTCCTTCATTTTTAAGCATCTGCCCTATTTTTTTTCCCCGAGCAGTATACTTTAGTATGTGCTGCCTTTGTCATTTTAACCTGTCTTGCTCTTTTTTTTGCTCCATCTGCTTTTCCTCCCTTCAGGTTCACCTGGCTTAACTTGGTATTCCGAGCTTCCAGAGCTGGATTCCAAAATTGGCTTTTGCTAACAAATCACTGAATGGTGCAGGAACGGTGGGGGCTTGGGTCTCTGTTCATTCTTAATGTAATGTTTCTGTGATTGTTAGGGCTGTGTAAACATAATTAGTACCTTGTCTCACAGAATAATATGCAGTAGTGTCTTGTGAAAGTCTCATTGTAGTGAACTGTCACTGCAGCTGATACGCTAACACTTGTGTGTGTGGTCAGGCTTTTGATGGAGAAAAATAATGGTATCCTTGTTGTTTATCACTGAACTAAGATTCTGATTTCCTTTTTATAGCAGTTCTGTCAGGAGCTTCAAAGTGTTTTAGAATTAGGTGTATCAGTTATTGCATGTTGTCACTGTAACTCTAAATAGGTCTCTCCTAATCCCATGTAACAATTTCTTATTATTTAGGTTGTGAAGTATTTTTCTGGGTTAGTTTAGCTCTGACCTAAGGTAAGTGCTTTGTTTTGGAGCTGGAAGGAAAGTGGTAGGTTGAGAAAATATTTAGTTGTGAGCTCTACAAAGCAAGATAACATTGGGTTGCTCTTTCAACTGCATCAAATCCTTGTTTTGTCAATGTTTTGAATTGTCCTAATGCTAATTTTTCTTTCTTAGAGGGTGTTTCATGCCCTCTCATCTTTTTCAGCACAACCATTTCCAGGTGCACGGATGAACAACCTATGCTATCTTGGTTAGAGCCTGTTAGGCTGATGTGAAATGTCCTTTTTCATGGCCTTGCCTTTGCTTCCTGTCTAGTAAGGACTTTTGGGAAAACGGGAAGTGATCCTTAGCTCCTGGAGGGGGAAGTTGATGTATACAAGGTTATTAGTGTAGGAATCTTCGGTGGAAAGAGTAGGATATGCTGCTGGGACACTCTCCTGGACGCTCTGGTTTTCATTAGGCACTTTGTGGCAGCTTTGCACGTTTCTTGCATAGAAGAAGAGCAAGTGAGCACAATTATCTGCTGAGGTGAGAAAGGGGACAGTTTTTAAGATCTCCTTCAGATCACAGTTTCATGTTCCTGTGGTTTCACAGGTACTTCAGCTCATGTAAGTATGGAATGCAACCCATAGGAGGTTCTTGCCTTGTTGCTTATGCCTGTGCAGGTGAGAATCAGAGTTCCCTGACTCACAGTCTGATCAAGCTAAAGACAAACTGTCTGTTTTTCTACCCTGCTTTGTGGGTGCATAAATGATTTTTCAGGTGCAAGGGAAATGGGGCCTTCTCTGAGTTCAGAGTAATCTGCAGTGTGACTGTGTAACAATGTATTTTTACATTATCTATTTTCTTGTGTATAAATATAATTTTAAACCCCATTTTTTCATATATTCAAAAATTAAATGAAACAGCAGTGCCCATGCTTCTCTCCTAGTTCTGTGAATCACTGTGTGCCTCATCATCAGGTTGACAGCACTGGACATGTCCTTCTTATAAAAATATTATAGAAAGGAAAATTAGATGTGCTTTGAGATCCCCTCTCTTGGCAGATTGTCCAAGTCAACTGACTTGGAAGTTATTCTGTCTTGCATTGCACGTAGTGAAAAGTCAAGGTTAGAGTAGCAAGCACTCAGAGGTCAAAAAAGTGCCCGGGCTGGAGTAGTACCTGTGCCCTTAATCAGCTAATTGGCCTTTTAAACAAGTGTTATGATTTCTTCTTAATCATGCAGTTGTGTGCTCTGCTCGTCCCATCAGAGCTGCCTGGTTTGTTTCTTTCCTTTTCTCCCACAAATATGGAGCTTATTCCTTTTGGGCAACATGATCAAACTCTGAAATACGACCTTGTTGAGCTTGACTGGTCTGAGATGAGGAGCCCTGTACAAGCTCAGGGCTATTTGTTGACCATCTGCTTACAGGGCACAGTCTCTTTGGTCCAGTGGATCACCAGATGTTTGTAAAAAGGTTTGATCACTTTTCAGATTTCAGTTTTTAGTTAGTTTCTGTGTGCCTAAAGATTTTTGTGAATCTGGTGAATTTTGGCTGGCATGCTGGGTATGGGGTGGCACTCACTGTGCTTTCCATTAGGATAGGAAATGTAGGTGCTAAGTTTGAATTGGATATCCAGAACCCATGCTTTAGAGGAGGTGTGTTTCTTCCATCTGTGGCTGGAATGCAGATATCAAAGCCATGGAAAATCTGACAGAGGCCTTGATTATTGCAGTGTAACCCAGGCACTTCACTCGCTGTCAGTAGATTCCCCCAATCTGTCAGTCATGGATTAGCTCCTAACATGCTGGAGATGTGAGCGTCTCAGTGGAGTGTTGATGCTGGGATTTGTAGTCTCAGAACTTGGTATTGACAAAAAGCTGCAGCCTGATTTCTTTACTCTTGCGTTTAACAATGTCACATTGGTGCTGGGCAGGGTTTAGCACTGAACTTAACTTGCAGAGTTTGTGTGTGGCTCTCTGCTTGCTTGTTTATATAATGTGACATGGCTAGGGGCAACTGCTTTTATTTCTGACCTCCCAGTCTTTGAGAGGAAATGTATCAAAAACAAGTCTAGTAAGTACAGAGGATCCCTAATAGGATCCCTAATGAGCTTGTGAGACGGAGCAAAAGAAAAGAAAATGAGACAGACCCTCTGCAAGAGTCATGTCAAGTATTTGTGTTACGTGCTGTAAACTGAAGGAGCCCTTCAGCTAGATGGAGGAGCAGCTAGCAGTGTCCCTCATTTCTATTCCTGATGTGGCAGGAATGCAGAGCAGGATGCTGGCCAGTGTTTAATACCAGGTTTGCTGCTGGTGTCGTAGGGGTGGTGGGGGAGGAAGAGGAAGTGTGTGTGCGTGGCTGCTTAGTTTCTGTTTTGCAGGCATCGCCTGTGCGCAGTGTTGTGCCGCTCTGATGTGGCAGCAGCTGTTATTTTTGGCTTTCCCAGTGTGCTGTTCGGGTGGATGTGCTTCCTAATAGATGCAGTTCTCTTAATCAGTGTGTTGGGCTGCCTGTGCTTCCTGTGTAGTCCGTGCTGGTGTGAACCACTCTGCAGGTGGTACTGAGGTGCAAGTCCTTTGCCCATGTTTATTTCCAGAGGTTCGTCTGTATGCATTTTGAGTGGCACTAACTGTGCGTAAAAGACAAGCTTCTTAAGCTTGTATTTATTTTGCATCACCCCTGTCAGTATGTGGTGTCATTAATGTTTGAACCCCTTCTTTGGGAGTAAAGGAATAAGCTTTGCTATTACAGGTGTCTGTGTGTATAATGTGTCAACAGTAGTAAAAATGGGTGCAGTTGTTTTGTTAAAAAATCACACAGAGAGAGCTGCCATAATTATATTAGTAGAAGATCTTTGTCAACCAAATCTGATAAAAGCAGTGAAAGAGGTTATGATATGGATGTGTCTGTCCTGGTAGGATGTCATTACACGTGCTTGGGAGCTGCAGTAGATAAGCTGTCTCTGATTTAGCTTTTGTAGTTAGAAAGGTTATCTCCTTCACCAGCTGTCCTGCTGCTTTGCCAAACGCTACCTCCCTTGTGTTGGGGCCTACAACGAGGCCTGTTCAGCTGCTGGGGTTTAGTACACTCTGCTTCAGCCTTTCTTCCCTAGTGCCCATCCCTGCCTAGTGAGGAACAGTCATAGATCCTGCTCTGCTCCACCCTGGTTGGGAATTTTCAGCTGAGGGTGGCTGAGGCAACTGGGGACAGTGTGCCCCCTCAACCCAGCTGGTGGGTTTGGTAAAGAGCATCTGTCAGAGCCCACAGGAATGAGTGAGAGCATTTGCTTCCTGAAAGGAACTTGTGAATTCCAGTCGCAGTATCTAGGGAAGGCATGCTCTCCGAACATTCTGAATTGACAAGTGAGTAAAGATCTAAATAAAAGCTAATTTAGGACTTGCTAACTCATTTCCATACATCATTTTGCAGGCTGACTTGCTTCTGGGGTCCTGCTCCCTCTTGATCGTGACAGGTTGGCTCCATATTCCAGTGACTGCTCAGCCAAAGGAGCTTGGGTGACATCTCCAAGGTAACTTTTTTCTGTTCTGCTCAGAATACATATGCAGCCACCTTAGAGATGCAAAGAGAAATAAATGCTTGCTTTTTACCTCTCCCTTTGTAATTTTACCCTTCAAGTAAGGATATGTAGATACTATATTTGAAGGATACTAAGGAACACTCAGGTAAGTGCACTAGCACAAAGTGAAAAATTAAGTCCTGTTCATTCGCCAAATTGATGTCAGTTCCTTGTAATAAGAACTAAAGTTCCAAGATTTGGAAGCTCACTCATGTTCTAGTAATTCTGGTCATTTAGGTGGCTGATTTGTAGCTGAAACACCTTATGATGATTTTAGAGCTCTTAAAATTGTCTGCTTTTTTCCCTTTCTATTCTGAGGTTACTTTGCTGAAAGTTGATAAGGCTGAGCTGATAGTCTTTCAGTTTCAAAGAGGTTACTTTGTGCTGTCCTGAATTTAGAAGAAAGTCAATCATATGTGTTTTCCCCCAGCTCTTTATCAGCAAAGATATGACTCAGTATATCTGTGGTATAAACAAACTCAAAAATGACCTTGTTTTCTTTAGACACGGTGTGTTTAAGTAATGGTTGTCACACAGTTCAGTTTCCTGGTGGGGAAGCCCCTGACCTGTGTGGGTAATGGTCTTTCTTAGTTTGGAATGCAGAAGGTAATGACCAGGGAAGCTGAGCTCCACAAGTACCTTCCTGGGGTAGGGAGAGGAGACTCGTGGTGCCTTCTCTTCAGAGCATGCTCCTGTGTCTGTCACTGCTGACTTAAGTGCCGATCTAACGCTAAACTACTCTACAGCTTATATATTCTGTTCTGACATTTCTTTTCTTCCCCCCCCACCATAGTTCTATGCTGAGCTGCATTTTCCCCAATTTTTTAAACTTCCAGAGCGTGTTAATGCAAAATATCATGTGATCTTTAATTCCAGTTAATGTTGTTCCATTGTTGGTATCAAAGTATTTTCAAGCATTTCCAAAAGCAAGTTTAGAAATCTTAACAAGGGCACAAGAAGATAGGGCTGGCTGTTTCTTCTGTGTCCTTTGACAGTACTGTCTGGGCAGCTTAAGCACGTGTGGGGAGCAGTCATGATCTCATTACAGCTAACTATAGGTGATAAGCAGCTTTGAGCACCAAAATCAGTGCACCACCAAGTGCAGATGTCAGTGAGTTATTTAAAGCAGGAAGGATTTGGGAGAGAAGCCTGGGGGCTACGTAGCCCCGTGTCTTACTCAGTGTCTGAATCAAACATCGGGTGACTGCCATGAAATTGCTGGAGCTATTGCAGAAGATGAGATATGCTGCTCTTGCACTGGTTTGTTGGTTGAAAACGTGGTAAAGTCCTGGAGCTTTGGAAGACCCTCATAGCACTGTTGCATGGTGAAAGGTTTATTGCACTTTTCCAAGCTGTGGTCTTTGTATAAAGCTGTGTGACACATCTGAGGAATAGACCTGTTGAATTCATGGGGGTTGACTCTCATGCCACAAGTACAGAAATAAAAACAACTTTTAACTTCAGTCTTTTGAGTCTGTCCCAAAAGAATTGTTGAAGCAGTCTGAAGCTCAATTTGTGTTGAAACAATACACATGCAGTTTTTTTAAGATAGTTTGTTAAACACCCCCACACTTCCTGTAATAAAGCCCACATCATGTTTGTCTCAAAGATGTGGATTTTACTTAGATAAAATGTTACACTGTAAAAAATGTTTATGGATCCCCTTACTTTTGCAAATAATGGAGTGGTTTGCTTTATTTTCCATTAGAACCAGATATTGTAAGTTATTTTCTTACGCTGTGCAAGTGGCATTTCCTTTACTTGGGCATAAATCTTCTTTATGTTGTTGAGGTCTTAATACTTCACAGTTCTTACCACAAGTGTTGACCTCAATACACTTATTAAAATTTGACAGTAAGCTAAATGTGAACCAATAAGCATTATCAGGAATGCTTTATGCATCTTTTATTTTTATAATACTGAGGAAAAACCTCTATTTTAGTCAGACTGAATAGGTAT
Source organism: Leptocoma aspasia (assembly GCA_013399835.1). Classification (NCBI taxonomy): domain Eukaryota; kingdom Metazoa; phylum Chordata; class Aves; order Passeriformes; family Nectariniidae; genus Leptocoma; species Leptocoma aspasia. The sequence continues at coordinate 1,269,754 of VXAX01002463.1, forward strand.
CAGTGTTGTACATCATGCAGAGTCCAAATAGTTTTCATTTTTCTTCAGGTGTTCTGCACACTGGTATTTTTTTCCTGTAATAACAGCACTTGGGGGTTTCTGTTTTTCCCCTTAATTGTTCTTAGCTTTAGTTAAGTAAGATCGAAGAAATTTCCATTCCTGTGGTCTATGTGTTAGTTGTGTAGCATCCTTAGCATTGACACTTCCAATGAATTTCAGCAGCTTAGAAAACTGAACCTGTTGACAATTTGGTTCAACTAATGACAAAAACTACTCATCTTAAAAATTAGTTCTGATTTGTGAATGCAGCTTGACTCAGATATGCTTAGTTAAAGTAGTTAAGGGTTGTTGTATCATTCACCAGCCAAAAGTGAAGCAAGGTTTTTATTCACAGCACTTAAAATATCTTCCTAAAACGTGGCAATTAAAGATCACAGGTTAGGTGGTGAAGTGTTTGAGACTTTATGTTTTTTGGGGTTCATCCCGTTGTGACATGACAACCAGAAGAAAATTCAAAACCCTTTAAGAATTCTGCCAAAGATCAGTGTCCTGTGGTAGTGAGCTTGCCAGGTTGACTTGTGTGTGAGCGCAGAGGACTTTGTTTCAGGTTTCCTGTCATTTGCAGTTTTTTTATGATTCTGAAGGAAGAGAACTCTGTGTTATTTTCCACCCATTATGCTTGTTATTTTGTGTTTTTCAGCCTGAAATGATACGCTTTTGGCACATGTTATCACACTGTATTGATCTGGAAGAGAAAATGAAAGGGAAATTGGCTTTCCCGAGCTATATACAGCCCATGATGTATTGTGGCTGTGAGACTACATGTGATTTAGTAGACTGTTATTTTGTAGGAAAAAACCCAACCCAACCTGCAGCATGGCCTTGCAGTGTCTTTAGAAGAATTTCAAGTGTGAAAAAACAAGCTGTAGTAGTAGTAGTAAACCAAAAAGTGAAAACCCAAGCTGTAGTAGCTGTAGTACACTTGAGAGAGGTTTTGCTGTTAAAACAAACTTGCCACGATTTGTGTGATTTCCAGATGAGTGTGCTGTGCTTTTTTAGCATATGGGGCAGAAGATTTTTTTTATGTATATGCAGGTGCTGCGTTTAATTATCTACAAACCAATTTGACATACCAGGTTTAACATACTTTCTTTTTGCTTTGGCTTTACATCTCTTATGTAACCGGTGGCCTCAGTTGTTTTAAGTGGCACACTAGAAAGCCTGTTGGAAGGAGCTTTGAGATCCACTTCAGCAGCTTAACTTTTAGATAAGATGTTGGGAATTTGTGACCTGTAGAGTGTTTACAGGGACTTGTTTATGACTGCTTCAGTGAACAGGAAGTTAAATATAGGCTTTGTTTGTCTGATTCTTTACTTCAAATGAAGTTTCTTGTTTCAAATCCACAGACATAGCTGGTTGGTGTGGCAGAGCATTTCAAGGGGCCTGCTGCCCAAGTTGGTGTATAGGAGAGTAATAATGAAGATTTGGAGTATTAAAGGTCCCTTTGGAAGGTGCTTGAGAAATACAGTGGCGTGAACTAGGTTCCAAGCTCCCTTCTTGGATGTTTCCTTTTGCAAAGCCAAGTTACGTTGGATCCCTGGGAAGTGTGAGGTTTGCTAGAAGAAGGTAGCAAAGGCTGTTTGTACTGGCTCCTGATTAGGTAAAATAATCTTGCAGACATTTTTAAATGCCAGGTTTTGGGTTTTGTCCTTCAGAACATGTAGCACCTTGCCAAGCTTGAAGTTGTGATTGTCTGACTGATGCATGTGTCTCCTGAGAAGACAGCCTCAGGTTGCCTTTCATTTCCACTCAGCTGGCTGGGCCTCATGTTAATTCTTTGTCCTTTACCTTCCAGAACATGCTGCAAGCCACAAAACAACCCCAAGGTATTTTAACAGCTTTAAGATTTTCAGTATGGGTGATTGAAAGCTTTGCAGATTATGCTGATCCTCAGGAGAGTTACAGGATAACAACAGGCCCAGATCAAAATCCCTTCCACGACCCTAAGTTGTGTGTCATGTGTGTTCTGCCATATTGAAGGGATGAGAGTATCTTTGTATGAAATTCTGTTTAGAGTTTTATCTAGTTTCAAATGAAATTACTACCTTAGCTTTCATTCCCATCAGATACTATGTCATATATTCTACTTCAATTAAGTACCAGATTTAGTGCACTGTCTTTGTTTAAAGTATGTTTGCCATGACAGACCTCATGTTTTCCCGTTCCAAACCTCAAAAATGAAATGTTGCCCTTTATCCTTGAATTTTCCATGGCATTATTTACTTTCTTGCAGCACTTGCATTGAGATTTTTTCCCTGCTAACGTAGAGCTTGGTTTTTTTCTCTTTCCTTTTCAGTGTTTTTAGTTCGATTTTTTTTAGTGGGTTGACAGTACAAGAGAATATACTCTATATAAGAATGTACCTTCCTTTGATGCTTTCTCATGGAGAAATATTCACAGTGAAGAGGCCAGTTGAGAAGTTATAGCTCATGTTTTCTTGCATGTGACCCTCAAGGGTCACCTGCTTAGGAAAATTAAACTGGTAGCAAGTAGGGGGCATGGATTTGCAACGTGATTATGTGGCTTTAACTCCCTGTGGACGTGCTTATAAGGTTGTTTCTGCTACAACTGCTTGGGACAGCTGCATTAATCAGCATGTTCATGCTTACCTAGTGAAGTTCTGCCAGTGGAATCCCTTAACGTAGATGCACTGATAGTGATAAAATGACACTTCTAAGGTAAAGGTTGGTTTGCTGGAGATGTTGAGAAGGTAAAGAGTGAGGAATGATTTATTTGTCATTGTGAGTAGCACTTTTTTCAAGGAAAAAAGATAAAAAAGGCCCAAAATATGTGCCTTTTCCAGCTGAGCTAATTTTTTCATTGGCAACATAAAGTTAGAAGGAGTTGCAGGGAGAGAGGAGGGCATCTCTCAGTTGGGTATAGAAGATTTTACCTACCCATACAAACCTTAGTATATTTATTGTAGCATGGGTGTCCACTTGAAATTACTGGGCAATCTGCCGTTCCATTTTCTCATACAGTAAATTAAGTGGTGTCCTGAGCATTGGTATAATCTGGAGTACTATATAACTGACTGCCTTGCATTTCTCTGACCTTTTTCAGATGTTTAAGAAAGCCCCAAATTTTGTTTTGTATTGATGTCTCAGAATTACAGTAGCAGGACAAACCACTAGATAACAACGGCTCCTTCTGCTTTTGGCACAAGAATTTGTTTACCCGGGTGAAGTGAGCTTGTTTGGATAATCTTGCTTTTATTCCCTTTAGTCTTTCTGTTGGACTGATGTGCTCCTAGATTGTCTGTTTTCTGCCATATAAACAGAAGAGTTGCTCAAGGATTTGGATCTTCAGCCAAGCAGCACCCCATTCATTCGAAAGAGGTGCCCTAATTTGAGTCTGTGTTAACAAAACTAGTTCAGTTGTTCATGTACTGGGACACAAATTCTTCAGATTTTGAGAATTTTAATTACCAGGCAAGACGAAGTTGAAATGAAGTGCAAGGGGATCATGGAAAGTGAAATGACTGCCAAACTTCTGGCTTTAAAATATGCTATAGAAGTAGCAAGATAGTCAAGTAAATTGTTCCTTTCTGAAAAGCTGTTTTTCTGCTGGCTGAAGTACACCACAACTGAATGGTTTTACCAAGATCATGGAAGCATCAAAACCAGTAGCCTGTTCCCAGTTCTTTCCCTTTGGGTCATCTCAGGTAGATTATGGTTATCTAAAAGATATCTAAAGAATCTGTTCACCAAATCAACTGAGCGCTTTGCTAACCTGTTAAGCTTCAGCAGAGTGATGTAAGAATTGCTGCATTTCTCCTGGCTTCAAGTGTTTTACCAGTGTTCAGACAGAAGTTGTGCTGTCTGATAAAACTGCAGGATGCCATTAAGGACCTGCCAAATGTGTTTTCTGCTTCCCCGTGTAGAAAAGGATGAGTGTAGCTGAGGCAAATTGTTTGTTTAGCTTTATCTTCACAGTTAGACAGAGAGAAAGAAAATTCTGATACATGTGCCCCTCCAGTCACTCTCAAATTCTGTTGTAACTGCCAAAATACCCTGTTGTATCTCTGTCTGCATATGTGAGATTAAAGTCCTCTTGGGTACTGAAATTCCAGCTCACATGAGGCTGTGAAACTGTTAGTGCCTTGGATTCCATGGAGGGGTAAGTGGAGCTTATGCAGACAATATACTAAAAGTCAGAGTGTTAATCTTTTTGTCCAGAGCTGCTGTTCATGTATCACCTACAATTTTGGCAGAACATCCTCCCTCAGGATGCTGCTCTGCTGTGATCTGGTGATGACAAGAGGCAGAGGTAGAGCCCAGCCATGGCTGAGCAGATGTTTGTTTCTGGCCACAGAAGTGAGAAGATGAGTGTAGTACCACTGTTTGCTTGTTTGGGTCTTAAACTCATTCTCTAACAACAGGAGTTGTACTGAATGGGCATTGCCACAGATTTTCTGAAGGCAGAGATCCTGCAATCCCCAGCTCCTTTAAGAGTGCCAGTTGCTTGGAATGCCCTTATCTAACACTGTTCGTTTCCATATAATTAATTCTCAGGCAGCTCAGAAAAAGGGCAATGTATAGATCTGAGGAGGAGATGGATCAGAGTGGTGTCACAGCCCACAGTGTATGATAGGAATTGTAAAGCTGCTTTACAGTGGGCTTGAAGTGAACCAAATCAAACACTGGTTTACAGGGGCCCTAAGGGTGAGATCAGCTGGCTTATGATGGTTCTTTGTGGCAAGTCTGTGTTTGGTTTTGATGCATAACTCTTAAACTTGATGGGTTTAAATCTATATGTTGTCCTAATTCCTAAGGAAACAAAACATTTGCGCTGCTTCCTGAGTACTGGAGCCAGCTTCTGCTCCTTACCAGCTGACTTTGCTCTCCCCTCCCTTTGCACAGGACGTGTTGTTGTTCACAGTGTGCTCTTTGGATGGAGTGTCTGGATCTTGACTGTGGGGTCATTCTCTTCAAGATGAGAAACATTTCCCTTCACAGATCCTAAATGACTGCTTACCAGTAGCCATGCTCTGAAAATTCCCTTCTCCTTGTCCCAGGTGGGAGTGGGATGTGGGGGTCTTGGCTTAGCTTTCCTCTGTAGTCTACATACAAAGCAGAGACAAAGGAAAAGTGTTTGAATATCTGTATAAGTTTTCTGAGTAGCAGAGTATTGCAGGACCATACTCTGAAGGTAAAGAGGAAAGTGCAACTTTTCTTTTAAGCATTATGAAATGGAAAACTGCACATGTAAACAGCAGTGTGATGTTTTCCTTGTTAGCACTGGTGGGAAGAGGTAGGTGGGAGAACTTTTCACCTCTGGCCCTAAGGAGGCCTGTTTGTCTTTAGCATTTGAAGTCTCAACATAAATAAGTCACTGCAAAGGGATTTTTGCTTAACTCAGGTTGTGGTCAGCAGTTTAATAGAATGTGGTTTCTATAACTTGTGGAGAAGGTTTTTGAGCAGTTAATGTGTATCATGCAAGTTTTGCTGCAGTTGCTATTTTTTCTATACTTTGTTATTGTTTTTTTATTTTGAGGAAGTAAGTAGCTGAGTTATTGGGGTAGAGGTCAGGGAGCCTGCATTGTGCATCTGCGTCGTGACCTGAGGAGCGAATCAGCTCAGTCATAAGAGTTGAGCTGTAATGAGTTGTCCAGCCATTTTCTGGCAGGCAAGAGTTCCTGACAGTGGCTTCAGTGTATGGGTGAAGAAAATCCAGTTTGAGTCTGCCTCTGGTGCTGCAGGAGATGCATTTAATAACATCCATGTCTTTGCTGAAGGGGCTCATGGTTGAGGCAGAAGCTCTTTGTGGGTTCTTTTTTGTTGTTTGCCCAAGTAAACAGTTTTATCATTGGAAGAAGATACTGAAGTTTTCAAATCCATGTTGTTCCCAGAAGGGGGCAGGGGAGACTTGCAAGTTGTGGAGTTTGATATAAAGTACTTTTGTTTGGTTTTGTGACACTTCCGTGCTGGCTTTTAGGCACAGCAGGCACTCCGGCCACCCTGGCAGCGGGAGCATGGCACGATGAGACGCCTGCTCCGTGCCAGGAGCCTGCAGCAGGGACCTGGGCTGCAAGCCTTCCATGCCTTGGCTCTCCCTTCTCTTGGGGAGCATTGTAACAGCTGAGAGTTCTCTCTGCAGATCTCCCTCATCTGATACACTGAAATGATATGCGTGTTAAAGCCATGAGAGAGTGGAGTCATCATAAAACATCCCCGTTTCTGTACTAAGAGCAATCTGGACAGTTGGCATCTAAGTGTGTGAAAATCTTAGTTCCTTATTCTGTCATCTAGATTTTTATTCTTAATTAAAGCTGGAAAGAAGCTTCTCCATGCAACTTTCTTAGGGATTTTCAGGGGGGTCTAGGTTTGCTCTTTACAGACCTAACTTCCATTTGCTAAATACAGCCTGGCCAACAGTGAGAAGGAGGCTGTTTTGCCAAATGTTTTAGAAATGGGGTCATGCAACTCCAGCAAGTTTGTTTTATGTCTGCAAAGTGACCTGGGGTTTCTTTGACAACCTGGAATACAGACAGAACAAACTTGGCCGTGTTAGTCTGCATTTCTGTCTTTGAATGGGGGAAGCAGCTACTTTCTCACAGGAAGTGCTTTTTGCAACATTCCTGATAATTTTAGCATAACTTCTACCTCTGCACTGGCAGTAAAAGGGTAAACAAAGACCTTGCTGAATAAGGGGGCTGCATGAGTGATACACAGACTTCCTTGAGGTATCTGGTGGTTTTCATGCCTGAATGAGTCTTCAGTTGCAAGGTCTCCTGGCTTTTGTGTCTAGAGACAAGGTTGAAAGAGGAACCAGCAGTCAGAAGCAAATGGAGACAGAGTAGGGGATTACTTGAGAGAATTTGAGCCATGGGAGCCCGTGGGACCCGATGGTGCTGTAGCGCTAGTCTTGGTCATCTTGGAAAAGTCACAGAGGTGCTGGCACATCTCTGATCACTTACTTTCAAACTAGGCCCAAAGGATAATGCAGGGTAGTCAATCTCACTTGAGTCCTGGGACAGTCATGGGTCAGGTCCTTTGGTACACCTTTCCTGGGTGAAGCATGTGAAGGAATGTGCCTGGGAACAGTTAGTATGGATTTACTGACAGTAAGTTGTGTCTGACGCACCTCATTGTCTTCTGTGGTAAAGTAATCGGATTTGTGGATGAGGAAGAGCACTAGAGGCCATTTAGCTTAAGTTTACTGGGTGTTTTGACACTCTCCCACAGTATTCTTGTATGCAAGTTGGGACATTACAGACTGGATGGGTGGAGTATGAATTCAAGCACATCAGGGAATTCTGAAGAGTAAATGGAGTCAGAGGCGGATGGACGAGTGATTCATTCTCTCTTTCCACACAGGACGTTAGGTTCTGAAAGTAGGCTTTTAATCAGTCTTTTTTTTTCCTCCTGAATGTCATTCTTTGCCACAATGTGATAAGAGTGGATGGAAGACAGTATTTAAGAGGCTGTCTGGTTGAAATTCATCAGTCTGGCTCGTTATCAGTGTAGAAGATTAATCTGTCTTTTCTTGGGAAGAAGTGAGGGGGATTCACGTGAATGTTCTTCAAGATTATCATGTTTTGTTTTTCATTCAGTCATGTGTATTTGTGAGTGCCACTGAACTATATTCAAATACAATACATGGTAGTTTTGGAGATTTCAGTCATACTTAGGGAGGATGTGTTTGGAATGCTGCGAGGTTAGTTTAAGAAGAAAAACAACCAGTCAAAACAAAGTAATTTTGTTTTCAATGGGTTACAGCTTCTTTGGGTTTGGCAAACTTGCTGTTACAAAAGGTGATCTGGAGGTTTTCTTTACCTAATGTGTACTTGAATTCTCTTCGGTGTTCCTAAGATACTGTGGAGCATGTGATAATCTTTTCAGGATTGCCAGTCTGAAAAGAACACTGTTTCATTAGATCTGGTCAGGCTAAGGTATATATATATTTATGCCCAAGGAGCTGTAATTGCAAAATTCAGTGTATGGTGTTTGCTTTGGGAATTTTTTTTTCCTTTCCAATTCTGCTATTACTGCCTTGCTGCAGCCAGTGGTGTGCATTGGAATTAAGAATTTAGTTTAAGCTTTCTAGTGTGGTCGTGTGCTAAATTAAGGTGCCAGTTATGAGCAGAGGTTAATGGTCTTACATAACGCTGGTCTTGAGGTTCTTTGCCACTGCAGGATCAAAAATAGCAATTAGGAGTTCATTTTTTTGTCCTAGTTGTGTATTTTTCTGTGGGAATCAATTATGTGCAGCAACTGACTTTCTAATCAAAACTGGTTTTTCTGTTTTAAAATCATCATAATTTAAAAGTTGAGAACAGTATTAAAAATCTTAGTTCACCACAAGCTGCTTACATTTGTCTTTCAGTTAGTGGTCTCTTGGAAAGCTATAGATCATTCTTATTTTATCAGAACTGCCTAAGGAATGTAATTTTAGCTCCTCCGCATTTATGGCTTTTGTAGTAATTCTTCATGGGTTCAGCTCCTTATGGCTTTTGTGTGTCTGTGGTTAACCCTGTAGCTTCTCTGTGCAGTTACTGGTTAAAACTCTTTAACACTTGGCTGCACTTTGCTATTGCACTGTGTAGTCTGAAACAACCAAAACCATGGAGTGTTCTTACGGATGCATCTGAGATCTTCTGTTGTGTTAGCCAGTGCTTTTTTTTTTCTTCTGAGAACACTTTGCCATTTGTCCCAAATGGGAACTGACTGTGTCCATTAGATTTAGCTTGTATGTGTGTCTAATCTCATCCTAAATCTCCATTCACAGAGATGCTGGCAGTGTGTTCCTTCCTGTTGAGGTTTCCCTTCATGTCTAGCCCCACATTTTTTTCTCGTTGTGCATATTTCTCATAATGCATTGTAAGTTTAATTACCTTACAAAGAAAAAAAGTATATGGTCACCTCTATGGCAGAATGGATTGCTGTGCACTGTTAAGTGGCAAGGGGAATGATTCCTGGTTATGTTGTCTAGGGAAGACTCAGGATTTGCTTTGTAGACTCCATTCAGAAGTGTCCAAAATGGTGTCTTGTTGGAAGATGAAAAAAACCCAAAAGAACAGGGGGAAAGTTGTCCTCAAATTCTTGGTGTCTGATGTCTGTGAAAAAGAAGGATTTATGTAACTGAATGTGCTGCATTCTGCTCCTTGGCTTTCCCTCTGAGGTGCCAGCATGTTCTAGCAGGGCATTGCTGCTCTCACTTCCTGACAGCCCACCTGGGCTCAGTGCCTGCTGAGGCTCTGTGGCGGTACATGAGCGGAGGAGCTGTGAGCTGCATTCACTAGACTTGCCCTAATTTTTTAGCATACGGTGATCTCTGCTGTTCAGTCTTCCCTTGATGAAATGTCTGCTTCCAGGGTAGTCAGCAGCCTGCATGTGCAGATAAGCTGAATTGGGATTTGGGCAGGGAAGCACTAAGCAGATCTGCGGCTGGGTGTGTGACAGCACAAAGAAGAGTCCCCTTCAAACATCACTGGCTGTGGCTTTCCCTGCTTGCATTAGAGATTCCATTAAAAGTCTGGTCTTTGAGCAGTGATCTTATACATTTTTCTAGTATCTCTCTGCTGGTAGAAATGAGAACACAAGACATAGTGTTAATGTGTAATAGCAGTGGGCTGGTAGCTGGGCAGAAGTTTCCCAAGGGTAGGATTCATAATCCTCTTAAAGGAGAGGAGAATCAGAGGCTTTGGAAGGTCACCTTTTGTGGGGTGAGAAACAATCCCTGTGCAAAGCTCTGTTGCCTCTATGATCAATTCCTCTCCCATTTTCATATTTCATCTCACAGCAGCAGAAAATAGATCTAGATTAATCCTGCAAGAGTCTTGACCCCTGTAAAACTCCCACTGCCTCAGGTTTTACTACCTGCCAGAAGACAGCTGTGTGTATATGGGTTGATAATCTTGTGTGACAGGGTTATGAAGTCTCACTGTATAGAGATACTGGTCTGTTGATCTAAAGGGGACAACCATGTGCTTCTGCTTAGTGCTCTGCAGCTTCACCACAGTTTTACCTTTGCCTTATTTTGTTGCACCTGTATTTTGCTTGTGTTGGAGATTTGTGAGAAATTCAGATGTCTGAATGCAGTCCTAAATGACAGCTTTACTAAATTTCCTTAATGTTTAAAAACCCTGTAATTTGTGTATTTGATGTTTAAAGTGCGGTACTTTCAATGTTACTGTCAGCAGCCAGAAATTTATTAACTTTTTGCTTGTGATTTATGATATTTTAGTGATGTGTTGGGACAGAGAATACAGCATTTGCTCGTGAACGTAGTATGTTCTTTTAAAGACCTACGTTTCTTGCAAGATTATCCAGATACAATGGAAACTTGCTGCTTGTTCAAGCAGCAGCCACAGCTTAATCTCTGAATTTTTGGAGAAGTGAATTCTGCATGGCAGTGGCCCAGACTGTTCTGTAAGTGTGCTTTCCTCCGTATGGCGGCAAGATGGCAAGTAAAAACTGAATTTTCTCCATCTCTGAAGCCAAGCTGAGCCTTCCAGGAATCCCCAATTTGATGAATGCAGTGTCCAGAGTTAGGTGTTACAGGCAGTGATGAGAGCTTGCTACAGCAGATGTTGGTCATGAGGAAATGGGTGTGAGGCCAAAGTCATGAAACATACCTTAGTGAAATTCTCCTGAGGGGACCCTACAACGTCCCTACCATTGAGGAATTGCTGTGCACAGCCAGGGGTGACGTGTCTGCTCTCCAGCAGTTGAGGGGTACGTACACAAACGCAGCTTTTTGGACCTGTGTGGGCACAAGAGCCCTTTCATGGTGAGACAGGGGACAAGTGACTCATTCCAGCTTCGTGTCACCTTCAGTGTTGTTGCAACTCCATTGCTTCACAGGAACTGCTGCAGTGGTTTCCTACACAGAGCCCTTTAGAGGGATCAACTCTTCCTTCCTAAAAAGCTTCGTTGTGCCGAAGTGGTCAGCTTTCTGAAGTGACTTTCTTAATAGTTTAACCAAGGTAAAGAGAACCTTGGATGTAACCCAGGCAGCAGTTTCTAAGAATTCTTTGTTGTTCATGAATCGGTGGTGTTTGTGTAATGTTGTTGTCACTGTTCCCCCTGGCTTTGCTCCCCAGTACTGCTTGTGCATGCTGCTGCTGTTTGTCATGCCCTATTTAATCACAACAGGCTGTTCCTCACTCTCCTCTATATATTTTAGCAGCTCTTTTGCTCTGAAAATAATGCTGGTATCAAATAAATTAAAGATTTATTTTTGAGGAAATAGGGCATTTTAAATATTAATGGTGTGTTGTGGAAGATGAAAACATGAAGAATTAGATTGCAGATTTTTAATGTATTGTTTAAATCTTTTGAATCAAAGTGGTTTTGTATAACTATTAGGTAGTTATGTTGTGATATTTTATCTATGTTGAGTAAGAGATCAGCTTCGCAGTTGCTTGGAGCTGGAGTTTTGCTGTGCCTTGGTTTCCACTTTCTCCCATCTTTTGAGCTGGGGGATTGTTAGCCAGATGTATTAGGGACCTGATCCAACTGAAAACTGAAGGCTTTTTGTTTTGTTTTATATATTGCTGTTTTGTTTTCCTACCAGACTGGGTACTTAATGTAGCTGTTTGCAGGGGTGCTGATGCTGGTGTAAAGAAGATGTCAGAAGAGGTGAAAAAGTCAAATTATGTTTCTGTTGCAAGTGACAGGTCACATCTCTTTAAAGTCAGGGGGTGAGACTGCTCGCTGAGGGTGTGTTTGCAGGGCAGCTGGAGCTGGATGGAATTGGCTCTGCTCCTCTTATGCCTGCCCTTGCCCTGCTCAATGACTGTCCCCTTTTACTTTCGTTGGGCACTGGCAGTAAGCCAGTTCAGGAAGCCACATTGGCAAAAACAACTTTTCTTTTTTTCTGGGTTAACTTGTTTGCCAGGCTGGTTTCTGAGCAGGATCAGTGAGTGCCAGTGCTGACTCAGGAGAGAGGATGGGTTTGAAGAATGCTGACTTAGATTTACTTAAGCTGTCATGGAACTATACCCTGAGATGCATGTTAAGGAACAAAGGGTAAGGTTTGCCAATTAGCAATTTTTTCAGTTTTGTGCCTTCATGGATTGATGTGGTGACATCTACAAAAAAGGCTGCAGAACAGCTTAGACACTTTTTTTTTTACCTTCTAGAGCAGACACAACAGAAACTGTAGAAAGCTGGTTTCCTGAAGCTATTTCATTAACATGCCTCCTGCCCTATACTAGAAGTCAGATATTTATGGTTATTCAGACTTTTGTGCCTTGTTTTCAATGAGAAGCCCTCTCACAATGGTGTGTGTCTGATGCAGGTACCTGTCACCAGCTGAAAACAGAGATCCAAGTATTTCCCAGTAGGTTCCCAGGCAGCCATCAAAAAAGAAGGTATTTTCAGTTGGTTTTGTTTCAGACAGTATTTGAGCTGGTAATTTCAGAAAACCTTCAGTCTGTTTCTCTTGTAAGTTGTTTCTAAAGTGTGCTAGCATGGCATCATTGCTTAGTGCTTATTCTTCTTGTCAGTATTTCTGTTTGTATTTCCATGTTCAAATAAAAATTCAGCTGCAATTTGGAGAGTTGCCAAAACTGAAGATAGGCTCCCCTGTTCACTCTTTGAATGTCACAGTCTTCAAATTAGTGGGAATCTGCACATCACGTAGGCTTGTGTATCTTGAATGGAAGATCACCAAGATAGTCAGTGGTTATGCAATTTCTGGGAGAATTTTGTTTCAGAACTTGGCCCAAAGCTGTTCATTCTCATTAGTGACTTGGTTAGTCATGTTTCTATGTTTGTTTCAGCATGCAGACTGCAAAAATGACATATAATTTTGGACAAGCAACAGCTTGAGGGAGCTCAGTAACCATGCCTTAGCTGTAGGATAGACATCAGCGTGACCTCATTTTGTCTCACTGAAGAGACCCTCCATGGTTGCAAGAAGTGGCAGTCAAGTCCCCTATGCGTTCAGTTTGGTCAGTGATCCTGTTCTACAGCAGCCATGCAATGAGGTGAGCTGGAAATGCAAACACTGGCTTTGGGCACAAGGATAACCATCAGCAATTCAGGCACCTTGTGCTGATACAACTGTTTGTACAGCTGCACAATAGATTGGGGATCTGACCTGGGTTGAAAAGTAATCCTTAAAAAAAACAAAACAAAGTGCTGGTTTATTTTTAACTGTGATCAGTTCCCTAGTTTGATTCATGGTGAGGCTGCAAACAGTTGTACCAGTGCAGCAAAGTTGAGTGGGAGGGTGCTGTTAATGCTGTTCCAGATGTCAAAGGATTGTCTGTGCAGCCATGGTCTGAAGAAATAACTGAAGGAGGAGTTAGACACTGATTTGGCTCAATCAGTGCCAGAAGGAATCTCAAGATAATATTGGGTGGTTTTTTTAAAGCCAGGTATTTGGATGGCATTGGTTCCATTGTGGAGGATCACTTTATAGAGCAACCAAGACAAGCAAGTTTTTTTCAACCCAAAAACTGCTCTGTTTTACCAGCCTAAAGAGAACATGGTGGATGAATGAAGTAACAATGTGCATTTTTTCTTGTGCAGACCAAACTTTTTTTGTATGTATTTTCACTGTCATTTCCCTATCAGAGAGCTGGAGGCCTAGGTGTTCACCTGTGTTTTCTTCCTTAATTCACTGGTTTTACACATTCTGAAAGCAGAAAAAAAGAAGAGATTAAATTTTTTTCTTGACTTTTATCTTCAAATAGATTTTATAGTTTGGTTTTTTTGCTCTTTCGTGTTTTCCCTTAACTTCCTTTTTTTTTTAATAAGATTGTGGAGGGCAAAGAGCCAGAAAACACACCTTTTTTCTCTTTTTTTCGTTGCCCACATAAGGTGTGAAACCGTGTGCCCTTGCTGTTGAGTTGGGGGAGTTGACTGTTTTTCCTGTTGCAGAATCCTCACTTTGGCACCTGTGCTTTGCTTTCTCTGTGTGATAAATGTAAGGTGCAGCACATTGATTGATTGTTCCTTTCGGTTCCTGTCAACCACCCTTTGAAGCCTGAAAAAACTGCTCTAATTGCTGCACAAGGACTTCCTTTTTCTGGGATCTTGGTGCTTTTGCTGGAAGTTTCCTCTTGTTTCCTCTCTACAGAAGCTGGAAGGATCTTGTCCCATCTTTCCACCCGCTTTCCAAGTGTGTGTATTAGCTAGGAGTGTGAGGGACACAAGGCTGAGGTGCACAACCATTTCTCCTTGTCCAGTCTGTGTGGAGGTGTGAGTGGGAGCTCAGGCTCCAGAGGTGTTTGCACATGTGGGTGACGACAGCACCTTTCAGCTTGGAGGCCAGCAGTTACTCTGTAGGAGATTAGGCCAAATTGTTTTCTTTGGCTCTGGCATGATGCCTTCAAGGTCTTCTGGGGCATTTTCATACAGGAGAAGATGAGGTGAGAACTTAGGAGGTGCCAGTTGTTCTCTTCACCCCTGTTGTGACACAAACCTGAGACCTGGTTGCCTGACTGCAGTGGATTCTCCTCAGTTTGGTGGGGCAGCTCCCCAGTGCTGAGCAGCCCTTCCCTGTGCCATCTGTGTGGCTGAGTCTGTCCACGTTCCCACAAAATCTCACACCTCCCTCTTCCTGCCAGCAGTGCTCACTGTGCAATGCATTTGTCTTCTGGTTCAGCACAGCCATCACAGCTCTGACTCACTCTCTTGCTCTCAGCCAGTGTGGTGCATTTACCTGCTCATCTCTCCTGCCTTCTGCTGCTGTTGAGACTGTAGAATTTGATACCCACAGCTGATGTGAAGATGCAGTTTCTGAATGGACTCCTCCTCATGCTGAACTCAGCATAGTCATTCCATCATCTTCCTGCTGGGGAGGCATTTGGGTGGTTACCTGGATGACTGTGCAGGACTTCCTTAGGGTTGTGGCTGCCTTATTTAAGTCTCATTGTCAGGGAAGAGGCCAAGGTCTGTGCCTAAAGAGTAGGTATACTTCATTTGAAATGAAAATTTTAAACATAAGATTTTTTGAGACAGGAGGTAAAATTGTTCCCTCTGCTTATTCAGTCCATAAGTTGAGTTACAAATTCTGAGTTAGTCTTTGAGCCAGGCTTCTTCAATGGGAATGGCATGAATCTTTTTGCTAAGAATGCAAGGACAATTTTCTGCCCGTTGATGAGTTTCTGAGCCCCTGCACTAATTTTTTAAGACATAAAAAATTGTCTTTTCTTTGTGGGTTAGGTTGATTTGTTGTGGCTTTTGACTGTTGAAAGTATGTTCCTTTCTAACTGTCTCTGACCATTGGATTGGAAAGCTGTGCTGAACAGCCAGCTTTTGCATTGGAATAATCTAATAGTAACCTGTGGAGACTTCTTCCTCTTTGTAAATGATGTGAAGCCAGAAATGAGCTCACAGAAAGCTGAGCAATGAGGCCTCACAAGCATTGATCTTCCCTAAGCCCCGCTCTAGAAAGCGTGTGTCATAATCTCATCTCTCCTATAAAATGCAAAGCTGATATTGGATGACCCTGCTCTCTTAGGCACAGGCTTGGAAAAAGGTCTTCTGGGCTGGTACTGATAAAGCAACCTTTTGTTGTACATATTCTGTCAGGCCTTGCTGCTGTGGAAACTCTCAGGCTTGGACTGCAGCCAGTGCTTTGGAACAGGGAAGGAAGGTGCCCTTTTCTAACAAGGCGAGGTGTGCAGCAGGAGGATTCAGCAGCTCAGCTCCCTCTTGCTCATCTTCCCCTCCTACTGGCCAGGAAAGAGTGGTGATGACCAGACCGAGGCTGGCCCTTCTTGCAGCCTTTGCAGTGACACTGATAGCAGTGACAAGGACTGGCAGGTCCCCAGGCAGCCTGTGCCCTCTTGCCATTGTGCTGCATTTCTCCAGTGAGGAAGGGGAACCCTGGAGAAAAGAGCAGCAAGGGAATTAAATCGTATCATCCCTGTTACGTGCAGTCCTCCACTGCTCCCCAGCATGATCTTATCACAGCAGTGCCAGCTTGTCCAGCATCAGGCCAGACAGGAATACAAGCTGGAAGAGGCCATTTGAGCCCCAGCTTGGGTTACCCCCATGTACAGACAGCTGCATGACAGGTGTTCACAAAATGTTTCAGAGTACCTGCTCCATATGTTGCTGAATGTGACAGACCTTCCCTGTTAATGGCTGTGTGTTAAGAGTTGGCTTAAAAAAAAAAAAAAAAAAAAGAGAAAAACAGAGAGAGAGGCTATCACTGTAGTGTGCCAGTGTGAGAAAATGGGTATTGTCTGTGTCCTGAGTCTGAATTCCTAACAAGGACTCCCAGTACCTCATCCCTCCCGGAAAGCATGCTGTGCTTTATGTGTAGGTGACAGCAGAAGGGCCTTTGCAGTTCTTGCTGATCTGGCCTCTAAGAAAAAAAAAAAAAAAGCCTTGTTTAACCCCAGATCTAAGCACTGGTTTTAGTGAGTGGTTTCAGCATTCCAGCCGGAGTTAAAAGTACATGGCTCAGCCTCTCTGTCTTCAGAAAGAGCTGAAAAGGCTTGGCTTCCGCTCCTTTCTTAGGGAAAGAAGAGGAGAAAATTCTTGGTCTTGCAGGCTGCTGGCAGAAGTGCTGAAGCTTTGTGATCAGTGTGATAGAAGTATGGCACAAGTAGTCTGTCATGGTTTAACCTCAGCTAGCAACTCAGCCCCACACAGCCACTCACTCACTTCCCTCCTGGTGGGATGAGGGAGAGAATTGGAAGAGTAGAAGTGACAAAACTTGTGGGTTGGGATAAAGACAGTTTAACAGGTAAAGCAAAAACTGCATGCACAAGGAAAGTAAAACAAGGAGCTCATTCCCCACCTCCCATGGGCAGGCAGGTGTTCAGCCGTCCCCAGGAAAGCAGGGCTCCATCACAGTAGCAGTGACTTGGGAAGACAAACACCATCATTCCAGACATCCCCCCTTCCTTTTTCTTTCTCCAGCTCTGTATGCTAGGCTTGACACCATATGGTCTGGGATATCCCTGGGGCCAGTTGGGGTGTTGCCTCCCAGCTTCTTGTGCACCCCCAGCTTCCTCACTGGTGGAGCGGTGTCAGAAGCAGAAAAAGCCTTGATTCAGTTAGCCCTGCTCACCAGTAACAAAAAGATATCTATTATCAACATTGTTTTCAGCACAAATCCAAACCACAGCCCCATACAAGTTATAAGGAAGAAAATGAACTCTCCCAGCTAAAACCAGCACAGTCTTCCTTCAGATCTTTAGGAGCCAGAAACATAGGATATGTCTAAGGACTTGTACTATAAGCTTAATTTTATTTCCCTTTTTCTAGGTTCAGACAAGCTCTATTTTAAGTAGATCAGGCTCTTTCCTTGTGAACACTTAGCAGTTGGTGCATACGTGCCCTGTTGGTGAGGAAGAAAGAGGATTTGTGAAGGAAGCTCAGCTCATGGCATAGGGTGGAGCATGTCTGGTGGTGGCTATTGTCCTCTCCAAGCCCTTGTTCACTGCAGTTCTTTCCCAAGCCTCACTGTTGCCATTCTCCTCCTCAGTTGGCATTCTTGAGCAGCTTTTCCTAAGATTTCTGTTCCACTTTGGATGCATGTGTATAGATTGTATTCTACTTCCCAGCCTCAGTCTGACGAGCCACACTTGTCATGGTGAGAGCAGCCTGTCCAAAAATGAGTATTTGGTAGTAGTTCAAGTGTTGGACAAGATGTATGAGAAAGCTCAGGATTCAAAGCTATGTGGTTAAGCAACCTAGGAAAGTTTGTAGCTTCCTGGATATCACAAAGGCCAAACATTTCTGGTTATATCCTAAGTATTGCTGCAGGTTCCTGGAGGGTTGTGTTCTCTGCCCAGGTCCCAGGGCTCATGTCCATTTACTGCTGGCTAGACAGACATGTTCCAAACCTGTGGGGGAGTCAGCTTTTGTGCTGGGAAGTTGATCTCATAGCACAGTGGGAAACACTTTTTTTTAAACTTTCTTACACTGTTTTCTTCTTATACCTCATCCAATCCAGCCTGACTAGAAACAACCCTGCTTTTCAGCACAGATGCTTCTGCTTTTCTTTGCTAATGAGTCTAGCTCACCAGGAACCAATTGACCAAATGCTGTAGTCCTCTTGTTTGCTATACTGGTATTTTCTATTCTTGTGCTTTGCTCCTGAGTGCTCTGGGGCTGTTCAGGGAAAGTCCAGCCTGTGTCATCATGACGTTGAGATCTGTATTTATCCCTCGCCTGTGGCCTGTCTCCAGAGTTGTCAGTGGCCATCTGCCTTAGCCGCTACTCTTTAAGGCAGGGCCTGGTTGCTGGAGTTGGTGGAGCAGCGGTGCTGGAAACACGGATGTGCAAGCTGCTGAGGGCAGTCAGTGTTCTTGCTGTGTGATTCATCCCAATTTAAAGCATTTGTTCTCCTTTTTATTTAGGGAAGTAGCTTTACCAGTGAGTTGTGAAGCGTTGCGAGTGTTCCCGTACAAGGTGGCTTATAGAGTAGGGACATCAGCATCGTGGTGTGCTCAGCAGTAATTCTCACACCCGTGGCACTCAGCTCCCTGCCCTCACCTCTCGTCATGTGGTGACCTCCAAGGCTAATTTTTCTGTCTCCTTTAAGTTACACCCCCAGAGGATACATTGCTGTTCTTGTTCTCTGGCGCTGTGAACTGGCAGGAGCATCTCCTTGGGTCTGATGCTGGTCTGGTAAGACACCTCTAGTCTTCAGCCAGGGTTCAGTAGTGTTTAAGAGGTCTCTAGCTGGGTCTTCAAGAATACAGCACTGTTTCTATGAAGGGATATAGTCCCTGCTGGAGGGTGAGGTTTGGTTTTGGGGACAGGGTTTACCCCAGTTAATGGGTTAGGAAGAACAGAGTTATCTTGGATGTCTTACTGAATTTTGTTTGGAAATATGTGTTACTACAAGAAAACACATCTTATTGCCAGGAAGTGTTTGAAAAGTGAGGTATGCAGATGAGACTTGGAGCAGATACACTGACAAAGAGATGTCTAGACATAAATATTGTAGAGCAAATTCTGTTCCAGTGCATGAGTCTGTTACTGGGGAGGATAATGAAATAGGGGGGTGGTATGTCTCTGTAGTCACGGATAACTCTGCTCCTGAACCCCACCCTCCACCTTTCCCCAGTCCAGCTCAGTGGGCACTTTGTCTTTTTAAGGAGAGATCATTCTTTTGGAAGAGAGTGCTAAACTGGCCTGGGTGTTTCACTGCTGCTTGAGCTGCAGTGGGTGGTGGTGGAAGATACCAAAGGATCTGCTTAAATAAGCTGGCCTCCCTCAAGCTGTTTCTTGGACTGTGCACTGCTTTTTGCAGTTTAATTGGAAGGACTTTGAATTTTATAAGCCAGCTAAAATAGTTGAACTCATGCCTTTGTTAAACAGACGAAGGATGAGTAATATTTAGGACTTCAAATAGTTTTCTGCTTTATATTCATTTGAAACTGCTGGGATTCTTCTGTCTTTGTTTGTGGGTAGTGTCCATGTTCAATAATAACCCTTTGAGTTAATTTGATGAAAAACACTAAGCTGTATCTGAGCTATAAAGTGTCTCTTTCTCAAACCCTATGGAAATCTTCCTCTTTACAAATGTTGTCCCTGAAATGCTGCTTGCCACAAAATATTTTTTTCTCACATTCACTTGAAAATGGGAAAATAACTGCCTGTATCACTGTTTCTCCAGAGTGTGTGGATGCTTGTGTAAAGCAGGTGTATCTGGGTTTGGTCTCTGTCCCCACCTGATGCCTAGCTCCTTCTCCTGTGTCACAGCCTCAGAATGTTTTGGTTTTATGGCTTTCACTTCCTCTCAGGGAGCCTGCACACCCACAACTTGTCGTGTTGGGGTTTCTTGGGGGTGCTGGGGTACTTGGCTGTGAGCCCAGGACGCTTGGTGGCCACAGCCATTTCCCAGCAGCCCTTGGATGACTGCAGTGCTGAGCATCATGTGCATGTCTCCGGAGTGTGACAGCGACTGTCACACAGATAAATCTTGTATTTCTCTTGTCCTGTGAAGTTTAAACTACAGGAAGGTGTGAAGTTAAGTTTGTCCTCTGTATTGTTTGGAATAGCTGAAAGCTCTGCTTTAGTCATTGGCAAAATAAAATAAATTGAATCCAAGACAGAGGTGCATCAGGAACGGGAGACTTCAGTCTGTGAAACATTTGTCTGGAATCTGTGAAGTGCTGACCTCTTGCAGATGGTGGTACCTCGCTTGTTCTTGGATATTAACTGTGTTAAACCCAACTAAAACATCTATGAGTGCCTGCTGCTGAAATTTCTTCTTGTTGGTAAAGCAAATAAGAGGGAGGAGAGAAATCCCCAGCATGTTTTTGTTTGTGATCCAGCTTAGGCTTTGATTGAGTTTGGGAGACAGAGTTTGAGGGATGCTTTGAACAGACTTCGATATGAGTTACCACAGAGAGGGACTATCTGTGTTGTGGGGCTTTTTCCCTCCTATTTCCTGGCCCCTGCCTTAAAAGCCAGCTAAATATTCGCATTATTCCCCTTGCACTGAATGTGGCGGTGTAGCCACGTAACCACAAAAGGAAATGTTTTCTACGGGATCAGTGAGATGATTCAACTCAAATGTACGTACACTCATACTACCCCAAAAACCCAGTGCGAGGAAGCAAGCAGGAATGAGCAGACAAAGAGAGAGAAGCATTGTCCTGCTGTGGGGAATTTGGGGGGTTAAACATGGTATGAAGTATCACTCATCCTTTCGAATCTCCCGAGCTTCATCTCTGACATGGCCGAATTGGAGCGGGGGAGATGAGCTCGTGTTCGTCCAGAATTCCCCCGGCCTGGCAGTGCTGTGTAGCTGCAGAGACATCCCGTGGCCAGATGAGGAACAGCCTGAGCCGTGTCCCTTGTTCAGGCCTCCAGGATCCCTCAGTTCTAAAATTACTGCCCTTGGCTGTCGCTGTGCAAAGAAACTGGAAATTGGATGCATTCAGAAACTGTAGTCACCACTTGGTTCTTGTACCAACATTTGGATAACTCATTGTTGTGAGGAAATCC
This sequence comes from Leptocoma aspasia, assembly GCA_013399835.1. NCBI lineage: Eukaryota > Metazoa > Chordata > Aves > Passeriformes > Nectariniidae > Leptocoma > Leptocoma aspasia. Next base: position 1,290,693 of record VXAX01002463.1, read on the forward strand.
TGTGACATTTTCCCCAGCAGCCTCAGGGGCAGCTGTGATCTAAGCTGGAAAGGGCAAGTCATCTGGAGAGAATTTGGGCAGCTTTACTTTTCCATCATCCTGGTGCTGTACGGGGCATTCTGCAAACATTAAAAGACCATCTGCTTCTCTAAAGCACTTGTAATCTCATTTGGATTTAGTGGTATATCTTGCTTACCTCTAGAGATCAGGGCCGCCTTGTGCATATAAGTGCTGTGAAAGCATTAGAAAATTGTTCTGAAAGGCTGAGAGTAAAAAAGGAGAGAATCTGAGCAGAATCCATTCAGTTCCAGCGTACACACAGTGACAGAATGACTGCCTTACTCTGTGTCTTTCATGTCAGTGCCTGAAGAGAAGTGAGCACTAAAGGAGGAAACAGTTTGACAGTAGCACGTGAACAGGAATTATTTAGATGTTAAAAATGCAGAGGCACGAGGAGAGAAGTTCAGATTCTGGAAATGTTTGTACTGCCTGTGTCAGTCACCATTACTGATAGGCAGGTGTGGGCTATAGCTCACAGTCTGCTCTGTTGCCTTACTGATGAAATGAACAGGGAAGGAAATAATATTTTCTAAAGATGGGAGGCTCAAAATAGCCGTATCTCCTCCTTTCCCTGTCTGCTGTCAATCCTATTGGAGGAGCTCTGGATGGGACTGCCTCTGAATTAGTGTGTGTTTACCTGTAGGATTAAAGAGGTGGTGAGGAGCATGCTGGAACAAGCAGGATGTAAACAGAAAACAGAAGAGGATATGGATATAAATAAATACCATAAACTCCTCCAAGCGAACAAGGAGTGAGTTTAAGTGGTCCTTTACTAAAAGGAATCTCTTTTTCAGATCTCTGCAAGGAAGCAAATTGCCAGGATTTCCCCCCTGTGGCTGCCTGACCGTGCTGAGCTGCCCCTCCCAGCCCATGTGGCTCTCCCCATGCTCCAAGAGTGCAACGGGTGCCCAACGCAATGTGTGTTTGTCAAACCATGGAAGTGGGCAAGTATGGCAAGAATGCCACTCGATCTGGAGACCGGGGGGTCCTGCTGGAGCCTTTCATTCACCAGGTGGGTGGGCACAGCAGCATGATGCGCTACGACGACCACACTGTCTGCAAGCCCCTCATCACCCGGGAGCAGCGCTTCTATGAGTCCCTGCCCCCAGAAATGAAGGAGTTCACACCTGAGTATAAAGGTGAGGCCTCTCAGCATTCCAGAATGCAGTTACAGCCTTTGTGAACCTGCCCTTCCATTTTCCTGCTGCTGCTGCTGTCTTGCTGTCTTCTGGTGTCATTTTGCTTTTTTTTAACTCCCTTTTGCGGGCTGGCAATTTGATAGCAGCACTTGGAAAGGAGGAAGTTTTTTTTTTTTTGTAGGCACACTGAGTTGAATGGGCTCCTCTTTCTAGACAGAGAATATGCAGTGTGACAGTTGTAGTCCAAAGTTTAAGGTTATGGATGTGTAACTGAAGCAGTTTTATTACCAAGTTATTGTCAATTACAGCCTTGACCTTGAGCTAATGAAGCCAGATCATAGACTGAGCATTTGCACATTCCATTTCCATAATTTATTGCTTCCTCATCCCATCTCTTTTACGGACCCGTAGCAGCAAGCTGCTGAAGCAGGAAGTATGGCTTTCCTGGTGCTGAGGTGCAACCTTGTCCCCAGCTGCTTTGAAGGAGTGGAATTTTCCAGTGCCTGTGTCATTGTAGGAGGTTGGCAGCTCAGCTGTGTCTTTGAGAAGCTCGATAGCTTCCAGCCTTGTGTTTTTGTGTTCAGGATGGTGATGTGGTCAGGTAGGCTTCTGGGGGGCTCGGTGTTCCTGTTCCCTCTGCTGCTTTGTCTCCACATGGCACTGGGAAGGTGATGCTTTATGGACAGCTGGGACCACCATCTGTTCAGGGTCTTGCCTTTGCATCTGGCCGCAGCCTGACTGTCTCAAAGCAGTGTCAGCCTCCCTCCCGGTGTCTGCACACAGGTTGTCATGAATGAGGGGTGCAGTCTGCAACAGATGGGTCCTCTCTTAACCCTCCAGCCATTCTGGGGCCACACAGTGCTCTAGTGTCCCATCAGAAATCCCACTGAATCCTGTGTAGTTCCTAGAGTCCATATGATACGAGTTTTTCCTGGGGAGGTGTGTTTAAAACGGATGAAGCTGATAGCCCAGATGGACTCGTCTTCTTGAGGTCAGGTGCTTCCTGGTACCCTAATGGCATGGGATGTGCACGTCCCTCCCAGTGTGAGATTTCATCTGTGCAGTTTCCTGATAGTCCTAGAAATCTTTCCTACTGATCTGGGAGAGAGGAACACTGTGTCCTAGTTTGAAATGGGAGTGTTTTAGTGAACCAAAACCACTACAACTGGGTATGATATTTTCTGTCTGAGCACTCGGATGTTACTGTAAGACTTTACAGAGATATCTTGAGCACATCCAGGCATCACTTGGAGTAGTATTTATGTAGTGACATTCTGGAGTCTTGAGCTGCTCTGGAGTTGTGTTTGAGCCACCTGAACCTTGTTAACATTGTCCTGTGCAGATAAGGAGAAAGGAAGGACAGGAACAGGGTGGCCTGCGTCAGCTGAGCAGGGCAAGGTTTCCTCATGTTTGTGATGAATCATTTGATTCAGTGCATCTGTCATTTGAAACTCCTGGCAGCTAGTCAATACTAGTGACAAGCTAATGAAGCATTTTGTCATTGCACATCAGGAGATGGGCTGATGGCCTCATTTTCAGGCTGGGGCAGTAGTCCCAGGAATGAAGATGTCAGCCCTAACTGGAAGTGTCAGCGGTCCTGCTCTGTGGCTGGCCAGATATATTCTGAGTCTGTGCTGTGGAAGATCTGTAACTTCCCTTGGACTTGGTGCTTTCCAGGAGCCTTCAGAAGGTAAAACTGCACAGGACACATGGTTCTGCTTGCCTGCACTTGGCAGAGGTAGTTATGCTTCTAGAGCCCCCTGTTTTTATTGCTAGGAAGCCCTGGGGCCTTGCAGATCCCTTTTTTATGAGACTGGCTGACTTGTGATAAGAGTGGCAGGTGTCACCTCAGCCTTAGGGCTCTGTACTTCCTTGTTCTGATGCTGGAAAGCTCCTTTAGCAGAGAAAGCACAGTCCTGCTTGGCCAGTGATGTCCCTGTCAACAGCAGGAATGCTTCTGCAGGACGTAGGTACTTATCCAAACAAACCAGATATTATTTCACATGCTTTGCTCCCCTCAGCATCTTGGCAGACTGTACTTGACTCTCTCCAGTTTGACATTTGCTGCAAGACTGAAGGAAGGAAATAAATCACGCCCTCAGCCTGCCAGCTGCACTTTTGTCCTTATTTCCTGCAGTGGCAGAGCTTCCCCCTCTTTCATTGCTCTGGGTTTGCTTTGCTTCTCTGTGAGCTGCATTTTCCTCTCTCCTGCAGAACATTGGGTTGATCATGGTTGTGTATTCCTTCCTCTGGGAGAATTGACATGTTACTTCTCCCGGCAGGTGTGGTATCTGTCTGTTTTGAGGGAGACAGTGATGGCTACATTAATCTGGTGGCCTATCCCTATGTGGAGAACGAGGCTCTGGAGCAGGATGATCTGCCAGAGAGGGACCAGCCACGGCGCAAGCACTCGCGCCGGAGCCTTCACAGGTCAAGCAGCGGCACCGAGCACAAGGAGGAGAAGCCTGGCCTGGCCAGTGACAGCACTGAGAGGTAAAACTTGGAGGGCCCAGTGACAACACGAATAACGGGAGATCTCTCTTCCTTACTCCTTTGCTTGAGGATGTTTTGCAATTCCTTAAGGTGGCCAGGCTGTTGTGCACTTGCTAGCCCAGCACATTTTGGCACTGCAGACTGTGTCAGGAGTTTTGCTGGGTTCAGGACCAATTCATCCATATGAAATGCTTCTGATACAGGGTAAGTGTTGGCAGTGTATCAGATGTGGAACCAAAGCCTACAGAGCAGATTTGAACACTCTTCAGTCCACCTGGTTATTAACCCAGGGGTTTCTTCCTAGGGTATGGGTCCTCTACCTCCTCACCCCAGCCAGAGCTTCCAGAGGAGCAATTGTTCTGTTTGCTCAATTAGCAGAGACAGAGATTAGCAGAGATAAATAGAGCTTGGGTCCACAGCCCAGGGTATTGGTGAGGATTTGCTTTTAGAAGATTTGCATTGTCTGCAGCCCGGGAAGGAACAGGAGATGGTTGTGTGCCAGGGTGTGACAGTCGTAAGTGTGTGAAGAACTGATGGATTCTAACAGGCAGCTTTGTTCTGTCTTTACACCAGCAGCATCCAGGAAACGAGGAGTCCCAGGATGGACTTGCACATCCACTCAGATGTTCCATTTCAGATGTTGGATGGGAACAGCGGCCTGAGCTCCGAGAAGATCAGCTATAACCCCTGGAGCCTGCGCTGCCACAAGCAGCAGCTGAGCCGCATGCGGTCCGAGTCCAAGGACCGGAAGCTGTACAGTATCCTTTGGGAAGCACAGCTGGGTGTGTCAGGCTGCTGCTGCCCCAGCCTTACCCCTCTGTGCCTGAGGCAGCCAGGCCTGCATTTCTCTTGGCATTTCTGTCCTCAACCACAGCTGAGTTACATGTTCCTTTTTGCTGTTCTTCCTTCTTCCCATACTGTGACACTAATGAATCATAGAATGGTTTGGATTGGAAGGGACCCTAAAGATCTCATTCCACCTCCAGGCAGTCTGACTGACTTCTTCATATGGTTGAAGATGGGTTTGTTTTCTGTGCCTTCACAAATGACTCCTCTTGCTTTTGCTGAACTTGCCAGCTTGTGGGGTTATTTTGTTTCATCTGGGTTCTGTTTTCCTCACATAGAAACAACCTTACTTTTAATAGCTGTATTCTTCATCATTTTAACTGTGTGGGCTTCCTTCTCCAATTCTCAAGTGTTTGCTTGGAGACTCCAGATTTTATTTTTAAATAGCTTGCATCACTTGCAGAGAAGTTACTCTCTTTGGCTGCCCTCTCCTTTTTTTCACACTTCCTTATTTTTGTGAAGTTCCTCTTTCTAAACCAAACACAATTTCTCTCTTGCATGTTTAATCCAGCTGTGCTCTGGTTGCCATTTCAGTGTTTGCATGTTGATCTGTGCCCTGTGGGGACTCCTTAGGGCAAACTTTTGGGGTATTTTTCCCCCACTTCTGGAACAAGTTGCTATACAGAGTGCCTGGGATATGTTCTCAGTGCTGTGCCCCAGTGCAGGGGCTTGCCCATTGTGTGCTGGTGACAGAGGGCTCCTGTTCTATTTCCTGGCTTTGTCACATCCCCAGTTTCCCCCCTGTGTGTTGGGCGGTGCTGCTGTTTTGGACAGGCCAACCCTGGCATTACTTGACCCTTGAGTTTTCAGTCCGTGGGCTTTGTATTTATCCATATGGACAAATGGCTAATTTGATTAGACTTTAAGCTCTCTCTTAATGGATCAGCAATTCCTACTGGCATACTGTGTTCTTCCTGACACCAGTGTTTTGCTTTTCAATGTCCCCTCTGAATTTCCAGTACATCTGCATGTGACCTTCCTGCTGCTGACTGTTTCACTTTCTAGGCTGTTTCCGTCTACCACCTGTCAAAGCTTGGGTCCACTGTTTGGATTTTGTCCTTTTCTCAACTCACCAAGACATTTGTCTTGTCTGTTCTTTGGTTCCTATTTGTTTGTTGTCCAGCCCTGTCTCCTGCTGTCCCAATGCCCTGTCTGTGGTGGCCCTCAGGTGTCTCTGGTGGGTGAGCTCTCCTTGACACACATCCCAGAGTTCCTGTTGCTGGAGAATGTGGTGCATCACTTCAAGCTTCCCTGTGTGCTTGATCTGAAGATGGGGACCAGACAGCACGGAGATGATGCCTCTGAGGAGAAGGCTGCTCGGCAGATGAAGAAGTGTGAACAGAGCACTTCTGCCACCTTGGGTGTGCGTGTGTGTGGGATGCAGGTAGGGATCCCCCAGGCTGCAGATGCTGCACCTTCCTTTTCACAGCTCCATTAAGCCTCCCAGTTAGTGTTTCCTGCTGAGCACTGAATTAGAATCTCCCACTGCAGGTAGGTACACCAACATTCATACTAATTTTGTCTTCATTTCTAAGCCTGAAACAAATGAACCTGCTTTTCTTGAGATGCCCTGCTTTGTCTAGAGCTCTTTTGTTCACAGACAGCTAGGGGATTTTCTAATAAAATTATTTTTGTGGCTTAGTGTTCAGCCAGAATCACAATACCTGGGGATGGAAGTGTCTCACATTTTCTTCTATACTGCAACTGCACTGATTGTTAAAAAGTTGCTCTGCTGTGCCTGAGCCTGTCCCCAAGGGTTTGCTGCTGTGCAGTAATCGCTCCTTTCCCCACCTGCCAAAGGGACCAGGTCTTGTAACCCAGATCTCTGCCCACAGACTCTGAAGCAATGAGGGCTCCTCATTAATCACTTGCCACGTAATGGCAATAGGTGTGGGCAGCTCCTGCTGCCAGAGGATTATCTGAATTGCTTGAAACTTGGCTTTTTAACTCTTGGGGTCGGTTGTGTCATGCCTTTTGGGGCACTGGAACTCGTGAGCCCCTTTTGGGTGTCCCAGAAGAGGACTCAGGCATCCTGAGTATGCCCCTGGGCAGCACTCATGAGCTGCTCTGGGATGCAGGGAACGGGCAGAGCTGTGTCCTGCTCCCACTCAGTCATAATGGGGGTAGGATGAGTTCCACCTGCCCTGTCAGTGCAGGACAGCTCAGGGCTCTCTGCATGGCCTTAGCCTGTTGCTCCCACTTGATGTGCATTTCCTTTGGTGTTCCAGGTCTATCAGCTGGACACAGGGCATTACTTATGCAGGAATAAATACTATGGGCGCGGCCTTTCCATCGAAGGCTTCCGCAATGCCCTCTACCAGTATCTCCACAACGGCATCGAGCTGCGCAAGGACCTCTTTGAGCCTGTCCTCGCCAAACTGCGCAGCCTGAAGGCGGTTTTGGAGAGACAGGCCTCCTACCGCTTCTACTCCAGCTCCCTGCTCATCATCTACGACGGGAAGGACAGCCGGGCGGGGGCGCTCCTGGAGCGCCGGCCGGAGGCGCGCCTGAAGCGGGTGGAGGGCTCTGTCCCCGAGAGCCTCCAGGAGAGCGGCGGCTCGGAGCCCGGCTCCTCGGCCCAGCCCAAGGTGGACGTGCGCATGATTGACTTCGCACACAGCACGTTCAAAGGCTTCCGCGACGACCCCACTGTGCACGACGGACCCGACATGGGCTACGTGTTTGGGCTGGAAAGCCTCATCAACATCATGGAACAGATGCGTGAGGAAAACCAGTAGCCCCTGGGCTGTGGCCTCTTATTCTTGTCCTGGTGGCAGGAGCAGACGAGACCACCCACTACCACAGGAAAAACACAGACAAATTTGGTTTTAAACAACTGTATCGCTCTGTTGTTTTTTAAATGTACTGGGATAGAAGAGCTGAGGTGAGGCAGGATGGAAGAACTCCTCGTGCTGACCAGGTGGTTCTGACTGTACTCGCTCTGCCTGCTGGAGGAGGCTCTGCAGATGCCTGCTGGGTGTCAGGTGTCCTGGTTCTTCGCTCATCATATGTGCATTCTGGAGAGAGGACCTGGACATGGGGAAGAGAAAGCAGGAGAGGCCAGGGTTCTTGACGAGGCTGGAGCTCTGGTGTGAGGAACATTCTGCCTCAGGAGCTTCCCCTTTGAATTTCTCCTGAGTTATTTGGAAAGGGCGCTCGCCTGACGGTTGGCAGCATCTGTGGGGCCACCGGTGAGAAGTCAGGTGCCGGTCCCTGTGTTCGGTGTTGCTGGCTCTGCTCTGGGTTTTGCTGATGGGGCTTTGCTTTTGATGCTGCCTTTTTCTGCTGTTTGGGCACTGTGAGTACCCACCCCAGACATGGAAATTAAGTGACCAAATGCAATCCCTGGCAGAGCTGTGGCCCGGAGGGAATGCCACACATGTGGAGCTGTGCTTGAGCCTGGGGTCTGCTCACTCCCTGATGGCATGGCATGGACAGGCACAGGGCTCTGCAGGAGTGACTCTGCCCTGGACCACTGACTTGCAAGCACTCAGCTCGTGGGCTAGCAATAGTATCTGTAGCAGTTAACATGACCCTCGCTGTGCAGCGGGGCATTTTGGACCATTTCAACCCCTCCCCTCCTGTAAAATACAGAGTACGTCCCTCCAGCACAAAGCTGCCCTCTTCCCCCAGGGACCCTCTGCCCCCAGGCCCTGCTCTTCCAACAGGTCTGGGGGTGGTGGAAGGGGAGGCTGAGGCTTAGGGCTGATCCCCATCTCCTCCCTGAGGGGTCTCCAGGGGCCAGGTGAGGGGTGACCTAGCTGAGCAGTGAGTGCCACTGTCTTGACTGTTCAGTACCACTGCCTGACTGTTCAGCTTTGCTTCAAGGAGTCAGTGTCTCCCAAACGAAATGTCCCCAGCCTCCTTTGATGAGGAATTAACGTTTGATACTGTGGCCTGGTGGTACCGGACCCAACCCTGCTCCACCTCAGCTCCTGTTTCTGTGCTGAGGCCCTGGCTCCTCCCTCCTGCTTACACTGACTTGTTCCATGGCATTACCATTACCCTGCGTACCCACAAGGCCAGGGTTGGGGTTTTTTTTAATTACTTCAGGGAAGCTTGTTTGGGGAATACTCGCATGTCGCATGTGTGCCGACTCCATGTGCACAGAGGCCGCTCGGAAAGCACGGCTGCCACATCAGGCATAGGTCTGTGGCACTGGTGTGGAAGGGGATGGGAGAGCTGCCCACTTTCCTTGCCCATCTCCCAGCTCAAGCCCGCCCAAGCCACTGCTCCCCTCCCACCCTCTGGAGAACCTTTATCCATGGCACGCTGCCCTGCACTGGGTTACTTCCTTGCTCCTGCGGGTCCCTACCTGGCCAGGACTCGCAGGATTTTCAGGGAGCAGGTTTGCAGGAGGCAGCGAGGCTGGGTGCATTCTGGGGTGTAGGTACCCACAACAGCCGTATTATTCCCTGGCCGTGCCCTAGCGTGGCCCATCGCCGCCCACCTCTGCATGTCCTTGTCCCCGCGGGCTGTGCTCGGGCGAGTCAGACCGCGCACCGGGAGAGCCCCTTGCTCCGCCCGCGCTCATTCCTGCCCTTCCCCACCTCACTGGGCCGTGACGGACGGGCCACCCTGCCGGGGCTCAGTGGGAGCCGCCTCCCCTCCTTTGGACCACCGCGGTGGGACTCCACAGCTTGTACATAGCCTTGGCCCCGTTTGTTTTTACATGAATAACCACCCTGTTTGTGCTTCACAGAGAACCAAAAACCATTAAAGGATCTGTTTTTGTCCGTGGCGTGCCGTGCCTGCCTCTCCCGCCGTCTGAACCCTGGGGGCGGGGTTAGGGGGCTCGGATGACCGTCCCCGCCCGGTGCGGCTGTGGCCGCTGCTCTCTTCTCATCGGGGCCGCCCAGTCGCTGCTGCGTCCCGAGGGAGCCCCGGCCCCGGGCAGGGTGCGGTGGCCGCAGCAACGACCTGGCCTTACGGCGATGGGACCTGGGCGGGCTTTAAGACCCGGTTGGGCGGGGGAGTGTGCGGGGCG
>VXAX01002463.1:1300228-1353144 GCA_013399835.1 Leptocoma aspasia
CGCCTCCCCCCGTTACCCGGCCCGTCCCGCCGCTCACCCTTTGCCCGCAGCTCGGCATCCGCATCTCCATGTCCCACGAGAAGGAGCCGCTGGGCACAGGTAGGATTCGGGCAGGGGCTTGGGGCTGAAGGGCGGGCGCAGGCGGGATGGAGGAAGTCCAGGGACAGCAAGGGTGGGTGCTGTGGAGGGGGACACCGGGATAGATACGGCACTGCTAGGGAGGCTGGGAGGGGGCACCGTGGGAATTAGGGTGGATATGGATGGGTAGGGCTGGGGGACACCGGGAGTAGGACACCATGGGCAGCAGCATGGCTATGGATGGGTAGGGCCGACAGGAGCAGGGAATCAGGAGGGGTATGCCAGGATGGACATGGGCAGGACCAGGGACAGCGGGCCGGGTGAGGATCCAGAGGGACTGGGGACTTGGGAGGGATGCTGGGACGGGCAGAGGTGGGGCCAGCAGGAACCGGGCGCTGGGCTCACCACGTCCCTGCGGCGTCACTCACGGCCGCGCAGCGGGGCCGCTGGCGCTGGCACGGGACCTGCTGGCCGAGGACGGGGAGCCCTTCTTTGTCCTCAACAGCGACGTGATCTGCGAGTTCCCCTTCGCGGCGCTGGCCCGTTTCCACCGGCAGCACGGCGGCGAGGGCTCGCTGGTGGTGACCCGCGTGGAGGAGCCGGCCAAGTACGGTGTGGTGGTGTGCGAGGCTGACACCGGCCGCATCTGCCGCTTCGTGGAGAAGCCGCGCGTCTTTGTGTCCAACAAGATCAACGCTGGGCTCTACATATTTAACCCTGGCATCTTGCAACGCATCCAGGTACGAGCCGGGCTGCCAGGCTGGGCCAGGCTGAGGCGCTGTGCCCCCTGCTCAGCCCTGTGCCCCGTCCTCGCAGCTGCGCCCCACCTCCATCGAGAAGGAGATCTTCCCAGCCATGGCACAGGATGGGCAGCTCTACGCAATGGAGCTACAGGGTAAGGCCCTGTGCACAGTGCAGGCAGCATCGGGGGTCTTGCCTGCACTGCCACCCTCACGCTGGGGGCTGTCATCGTGGCTTTGTCCCCACAGGCTTCTGGATGGACATTGGGCAGCCAAAGGATTTCCTTACGGGCATGTGCATGTACCTGCAGGCACTGCGGGCTCAGCACCCCGAGAAGCTGCACTCGGGGCCCGGTGTCGTAGGGAATGTGCTGGTGGTAAGTGCCAGCCCCCAGCACACCAGCCCCGGGCACGTCATGAGCTCTCTGCATTGTCCCACTGCTGTCCTCGCTGCCATCCTCAAGCTGTGCCCTCCTCTTCCCTGGCTGACCAAGTGGCATGGGCTATGCCAAGAGCTGTCTGCCCTCCTGACCCTGGCATGGGTCCTCTTCCTTCCAGGACCCCAGTGCCAAGATCGGGGCAAACTGTGTCATTGGCCCCAACGTGACGATCGGGGCCGGCGTGGTGGTGGAGGACGGGGTGCGCATCAAACGCTGCACTGTGCTGGAAGGGGCCCGCATCCGCTCCCATTCCTGGCTGGAGTCCTGCATCGTGGGCTGGAGCTGCTCTGTGGGGCAGTGGGTGAGGACATGGGTGCCCCTGCAGGGGATTGGGACTCAGCTCTTGCCCTCCCACCTCCTTGGGCTGTGGCTGCAGGGATGTGGTCCCTGCAGGCAGGAGCAGGAGCCTGGCACTGGGCCCCGAGCCCAGGGATGTGACAGGGCCTGTCTGGGGCAGGTGCGCATGGAGAATGTGACTGTGCTGGGCGAGGATGTCATCGTCAACGACGAGCTCTACCTCAACGGGGCCAATGTGCTGCCACACAAATCCATTGCCGAGTCTGTGCCAGAGCCACGCATCATCATGTAGCAGCCCCCGGCAGGCCCTGCGCTCCCAGCTCTCCTTGGATTAAATATTTATATTTCCATTTACTGTTAAGCATCACCTGAGTGCAGCCCCAACACCGGGGGCCTTCCCCTTCCCATCTTTCAGGGCACCACATAAGGAAGAATAATTTAATGCTGCTTTTCATGAAGTCAGCCCCCAGCCAGGGGCAAGTTAACAGCCCGAATGCCCAGCTCAGCCCCCCTGCCCTGGCCCTGCCGTGTGTTCCCAGCACTGCCACAGAGCCGAGGCCTTGGGCTCCCCTCCCTGAGAACAGCCCACAGGGCAGAGAGGCTGCTGGGCACCGGCCTCTCTCACCCTGCAGCCCTCCCGCCTCATGCTGCTGCCCCGTGCTGGGTCCTGACCCTCTGGGTGAGGGTCCCACAGCCCTGAGCAGGGCAAGTGTTTGGGGAGAAGCCAGTGTGAGGCGGGGGGGCTGCCCCACTCAGCTGGGGGAGCCCATGATGTGGGGCTGGGCTCTACGAGCTGGCTGGCTTGGTGAAGTCGTCCACCCCCGTGATGGTGGCCTTACAGAAGAAGCAGTCCTTGTTGTTCATCAGGTGCTGGTTGATGCAGGCTCTGGGACAGAGGAGGAAAGAGCATCAGCCCCCACTCACATGGCACAGGGCAGGGCCAGGGGCTGACAGTCATCCTGGTGGAGGTCAGACATGGGAGCTACTCACTTGCATGACTTGTGAGAGCAGGGCCTGAAGATGGCCGAGATGGGGTGTGCGTAGCAGATGGGGCACAGGTCTTCCTCACTGGTGGGCTGTGGGGGTTACCAGACAGTTAGCAGTGGCATCCAAAGTCCCGTGTCCCAGGCCTGCTGTCAAGGACTGGGACAGGGCTGGGGCAGGGGGAGGACTCACCAGTGTGGTAGCAGCTGCCTGCTTGGACTCCTCACTCAGATGGTTCAGCATCTTTTCCACCTTTGCCAGCTCCTCAGTACTGATGTACTCTGTGTCTGGGGGAGCAAACTGGGCATGTGTGGGGTGGATGGGACCCTCAGGCTGTCCTGAGGCTGCTGAATGATGCACAGGGGCTGCAGCTGCCCTTGGGGACCAGCCAGGACAGGGAGCACTGGGCACTGAGAAGGGCAGAACTACTGGCTGGCACTGGATACATCCCCATCCAAAGCGCTACTGCTGGGGTGGTGGAGGAGGGCATAGACACCTGTCCCCAAGGCTAAAAGGGCTGGAACGTTGCAGGGGACAGAGACACCCTCCCTCCCCAGCTGTGGGTGGGTGGTGAGCACAGCCCAGCTCCCAGTGCAGTGCCAACACTTACAGGTGTGCAGGGAGAAGTGGCGCTTGTCCGTGGCTGGGGCGGCTGCTGCCAGGGCCGAGGGCTCGGCGTGGCCCAGCAGGTACTGGATGGAGCGCAGCTGGAAGCAGGGATCTGCCAGCAGCACCGCGGTCGCGCGCTCGGTCCTGCCAAGGAACACAGACCTCAGACAACCCACCCTGTGCTCCCACACCAGCATCCTCAGCTGGTGTCCTCCCAGTCCAGAGGAACATGCTCAAATACAGCCAAAGAGCAGCAGCTATCCTCCTCCTCCTCGGCCACCCCGACTCAGAGGCTCCGGGATCGATGCGGTGTTTCAGCACTTGCTGAGGCTGCAACCCTCAGGCCAGTGCCTGAGCCTGGGCTGCTGCAGGGTGGCTGAAGAATCCAGTGCTGCCCTTGATCACAGCACCTCAGGGGAGATACTCTGCAGAGCCTCACGCCAGGGGCTGGGGCTCTCCTGCACCAACAGGACAGCTCAGGCCAAGCAGGTGTCCCCAGAAGATTGGAGGGAGAAGTCGTGGCCATCCCTGGCTTCAGTGGGCACAGCCAGGATGGATGAAGGTCGCCTTAACGAGTGTCTCCCTCGGGCACCAGTGCCGTGGCCTGTGGCCTGGTTACAGCCCCTGGCAAGGAGCAGAGCTGTCTCTGTGGCCGGCCCAGGGGCAGGAGTGGCAAGGGAGCAGCCAGTCAGCACAGGCTGAGCCAGGGCACAGGGGGTTAACAGCCCCTTGACTCGCAGCAGCCGCAGCCGCCAAATTAGCTTTTTGCTGCCCTAATGGAAAACAATTCCCCAGCTCTCCTCTTCCCACTAAACCACCTGAGCTCTGGATAATGACATTCCTGCGTGTCCTTCACCCTATGGCCACTCCTTCCTCGCCAGCAGCCCGCGGCACCCCCTCTGCCGTGGGGACCCCACCGGGCTCAGCCCCCCTGCTCACTCCAGGGCTGGGGGTGCTGGGGGCTCCCCAGCTCGTGGGATGCTGAGGATTAGGGCAGCAAGAAGGACTGTGGCTCGGAGAGAAGCAGCACCGGGGGATGACCGCCATCCCCACTCCCAGCCTGGGTGCAGGATGTGACACGAGGGGCTCCCAGAGGTGACGGGTTTATTCCAGCATTGTGCCAGAGGTCGGGCAGTGGCGGAGCAGCCGCTTTATGGATTACAGCCGGTCGCGGCTCTCCAGCGGCTGCACACCGGTACGACCGAAGCGGTCCTCAGCTCCCCTGGGGACGAGTGACCACGCAGGGTCGGTGCTAGCTGCGCATCGCTCTGCCCACTCGCAGGGAGGACCACGGCCAGGGACGGGGACAGGGACCGGGCCAGGGCCACCGCCGCGGCCACCACTCCCCGCGCCGGGGCCAATGGGATCCCGCCCGGCCCCCTCGCCGCGCACCGCCCGCGCGTAAATAGGGGCAGGAGCGGGACCGCGCTCCCGGAGCGCGCCCGGCTCCCGGAGATGCTGCCCGGGAGGGAGCCGGACGAGGCTCCCTGAAGGTCGCAGCGTGCGGATGTGCCCCAGCGGCGCTGAGCCCTGAGAAACTTCGCACTCCAGGGATGAGCCGCTCCAGGAGGCAGCGAGGCGCCCGTCCAGCCTGACACACAGCCCCGGAGCGCCCGAGCGCCTCAGCTCCCTGATGCTGATCACCGGCGCCCACCCGACCCCCGGCAGCCCCCGGCAGCCCCCGGCAGCACAGGTACGAGGCAGCCTCGGGTGAGCCGCGGCAGAGCCGGGCAGGGCGATGCCGCCCTTTAGGTCTTTTCAAGCCCCACAGCTGGAANGCGTCTGTGGATGCTTGGTAGAGCCAAGCCAGCACCGGGAGAGAGACGAGAGACGGCGGCAGATTTTTTCTCGCGTCTCATCGAGCCTGGCCGTGCCGCCGGGCTGTACAGAGGCTCCTGCCCGCCACAATGTCCTCGCCGGTGACCGCGGACCCGGTCTGGCCGCGGGTGGCAAAGCTGTTCCTGCTGCTGCTCCAGCTGTGCGCCCCCCGAGCCTCCCCGCAGCCTCGCCGCTGCCCCGCCGCCTGCATCTGCACCTCCGACCTGCTGAGCTGCAGCCGGCAGAAGCTGCAGCGGGTGCCCCAGGCACTGCCGCCCACCACCACCACGCTGGATCTCAGCCACAACGCCCTCACCCAGCTCCACGACCGCTGGCTGGCCGCCCTCCCGCACCTCGAGGCCCTTCAAATCAGCCACAATCAGATTCGGGACCTTTCTCCGCGGGCTTTCCACAATGCCTCCTTCCTGCGGCACCTGGACATGTCCTCCAACCACCTGCAAGCTGTGGAGAGGCACTATTTCGAGGCGCTGGTGAGCCTGGAGGAGCTGCTGCTCTACAACAACCACATCAAGCGGGTGGATGAAAACGCCTTTGCCAAGCTGAGTGATCTGCGGAAAGTCTACCTGAGCTGGAACTACCTGACCACCTTCCCCTTCCATGCTGTGCAGGGGCTGGGAATCCACAACCTCCGCACACTGGACCTCTCCTCCAACAACCTGAGCAGCATCCCTGTGGAGGTGCTGGCAGCTCTGCCCGAAAGCATCGGCAATGGCTTGTACCTGCACAACAACCCCATCAGGTGCAGCTGCCCGCTCTACCTGATGCTTCAGCGCTGGAATCGGCGAGGTTTCAGCTCCGTGAAAGATTTCTCTGAGGAACACACCTGCAAGGTGTCTGACAACGTGCCCCGGTCCCTGATCAAGTTCCTCAAACACAGCCACATGTTTGAGAACTGCTCAGCGAGCACAGAAGGCGCGCACCTCTCGCACTTGGAGGTGATGGTGGGCCAGCCCATCCTGCTCACCTGTAACACCACTAACACCAGCCTGCCGCACGCAGCCACCACCTACATGTGGATCACCCCTCACCACGAGCCCATCAAACACCCAGGGAACAGCAATCGCTCCCTGGAGGTCTATCTCAACGGCAGCCTGAGGATCGCCGTAGCCAAGCCCTGGCTATCGGGGGTCTACGTAGGCTTGGCCATGAACAGCCCCTACAACTTCAGCAGGATGTGCGAGTTCAACGTGACCATCCTCTACCCCAAGGCAGCTGGGGAGACCTTCAGCACTGGCCTCACGACCCTGCTGGGCTGCATTGTGAGCCTGGTGCTGGTGATCATCTACTTGTACCTCACGCCGTGCCGCTGCCTGGGCTGCTGCAGGAAGCCAGCCCCGCTCAGCCCCCCGCAGGAGTGCAGCGCCCAGTCCTCCATCCTCAGCACCACTCCCCCTGCCACCGATGGGCCAAACCGCAAGGCCAGCGCCAACAAACACGTCGTCTTCCTCGAGCCCATCAGGGAGACACAGAATGGCAAGATCCGCCTGGCCCTTGGTGAGGACTTCCCCGACCCCAAGCACCCCAAGGTCCTGCAGCTCAAGTCGGACTCAGAATCCATCAGCTCTGTCTTTTCTGATACCCCCATTGTGTCTTAGTGGGACAGAGCTGGTCTCCTCCATCGCTGCTAGATCAGGACTACTGGGCATCCTGAGTTCCTGGCTTGACCACGACCCACAGGAGTGACTGACACAACCAACAACACTTCAGCCATGGGCTCCTGGAGGGTTTTGGGCCACAGGCACATTGGTGCCCAGCAAGAGCACCTTGCATAATCCGCTGGCAATGGCCTTCTTAGCACACAGGTAACGCTGATGAACCCAGCATGCTGGAGAAACACCCCTTCATTTGGGCACCCACCCTCCCTAATGTGACACCAGGCCTGGGGGTCTGCCATGTCCCCAGCCATGAGATGCCCAACCTGCCACCACTGCCACAGACCCCCCAGGCCAAGGAATAGCTGTGACAAGTGGGACACTATCCTGGCTCTTGACAGGATCCTCAGGAACGGCAATGCCACCGTCCTCTCCCAGCACATGCCAGCCGCCATCAGCATGTCATGGCTGGAAGCAGGGGGACTGTCACCCCACCACAAACGGGAGGGGGGTACACACCCCTCCCTGAGCATGGCCATGCAGGAGGGATGGAGCTCAGCGCCTGACCAGCCACGCAGCCAAGCAAACCTTACAAGCTTTTGCTTCCCGAGAAGCTGTAAATTGTCAAGGCAGGATTAGGTGACAAGACACAGCGCCCCAGCCCGCATTGCTCAGAGCTCTCCGTGCCACCAAGGACACTGAGGTCTCCGATGCACCACGCGCTCCTTCGCTGCTTCTCCTTGAGGCGGACACACGCTGCTCAAGCACAGCTATTTAGGCAGTAACCTAATCAGCCTATCGATAAATGTGAGTAATCCTCCCCTCTCCTGGGTCGTAATTCTCTAGTTCCATTGGAATAAAAATGCCTATTTTTTTAAGCTCATGCTGGGCTGAGTGTCTCCTTGCCCTTGCAGCAGTGTGCAGCTCACGGGCACAGTGGTGGGAGGCTGAGGTCTGAGGGACCCTGAATTCCTGCAGGCCCAGCAGGAGCCAGGCAATCTGCACTGGACTGGCAGCCTCTGTTCCCATCAAATGGCCTTCAGGTTGTTTCAGCAAGGGGGTTAAACGGGCTGGTGGTCTGGTGCTGGTGAGAGAGAAGCGTGCAGTGGTTTGTCCTTGGGAGGGCAGGTACCCAAAATGATGCCTGGGAGCTGGGGAAGGAGCAGCACCGACTGACACGAGGGCACATCCAGACCCTGAAAGGAACAAGCAGGGTTTAGATGCAGGGGAAAGGCACCGCTAGGGATGGGACTGGCACTGCCTTTGGCTTAGTCCTGGTGCTCCCTAGAGATGGAGCTCCCCACTTGTTTCACCTGCGCTGCCTTCCCTGGAACCCCCCTTTGCCTATTCCTGAAACAGGGAGTGGTTCTGCCCCCCCAAAATGCCTGTCTGATCCCACAGAGGGATAAGGGTATCCTACCCATCTGCCAGTCACCATATCCCATCCACAGCTGGAGCAGGAGCATGTGGCCATCACACGCAGCACAGGGGAGGCTGGGGCTACCTGCTGTGGGCAGGAGCACAGCTCAGACATCATGGGGACCAGGACCCTTCAGAGACCTGCAGCCCGCTCCCATGGCTGAGCACCCTGGTCCCAAGAGCTGCTGGCAGCCCTGTGACTGGTGGGAGGGGGAGAACCCTGTGGCATCGGGACCACACTAGCACACACCCTTTCAACGTCTCTGGCTAGGAAACAAGCAGCTTTTTTCCCAGCAAAAACTCAACTTTGTGCCCAAATAAATTGTCAATACCGCCCCCCCCATCCAAGGAGGATGGGTGTTTGGGAGAGCAGCTCTCCTGAGACAGCCTGGTCTCCCAGCGCCGCTCCTGACAGTGTCCTTGCGCAGCTCCGTGCGATCCGTGCCCCGCGGCTGGCGGAGGTGACGGATGCACAGCGACAGCCCCCGCTGGCTGTGCCCTCGCTGCCCCACACCCGCCACCGCTGGCCCTGTCACCTCGCGTTACTGCAGTGTCCTGACGGGCCCAGGACGCTGTGCCAGCCACACTGGGGGCTGCCAGGGGGTGACGAGGTGCATCGGTGTCGGACACAGAGGTGTGTGGCACCCTGAGAGTGGAGCTGAGGTGCTGCCATCACTCCTGGCTTTGCACCCAGGCAGGTATCCCATGGGAAGGAAGGTTTGAATTTGACCTGGGAATGTCTGGGAAAGAGAGGAGACCCAGCTGACTGCACCCAGGCCCCAACCAGACAAGGGCACTGACCCAAGTGTGGCGTGTACCTGCTGAGACAGTGCCAAGCCTGTGCCAGAGCATGTGCCACATCTAAACACATCTTCCTTCTGAAGGAAAGATGAAGTGCTGCTCTGGGCTCCAGCACCTGGAGTGGGTTATCCCATTATCACCATTCTTGTCTGTCCCCCCAAAAATCTTCCCCTTCCCCACTGCCAACACCAGCTTCCCAGGCATTAGTGTTCCTGCAAACCTGCATCCTCAGCTGAGGATAATGACTGAAGACTGGGGAAAGCTCAGGGAGCAGAAGAAAAGCTCCCAGGGGCCTTTCCAGGGACACACTGGCCTGAAAAAGCCCAGGAGAGCTCTCCTAGGCTGGCTGCAATTCTCCTATCCCTGCAGGAAAGCTGAGGCTTGCTCTGCAGAGACTTGCTCTGAGATTTGTATCCGTGCTGCCCTCAAGGGATCCCTCTGCCTTTACCCAGGAAAGTCCTGCTGCTGCTTTTCACACGTTCCTGATGCTCAGAAAGGATCCCACACCACACTGCTGATCCAATGAGCACTGGGAGGCGGCTTGAACTGTCGAAGCAGTTCATTAAGCAGCCTGAAAGACAGAACATCTCAGCAAGGAAAAACAGCCAGGAGCAAAGCCTCTCTGACAGGCAGGAGCTGGGAAACCTAATGGATGTTCCCCAAGGAATGCACTGTCCTCTCTTGGCAGCCATCTCCACCATTACTGCCCTGGCTCCCTGCCAAAGCTCCCTCCTGCTCCTTGACTCTGCAGGACAAAGTAATGGGTCAGCACAAAGCTCACTAGCCCTGGCACACAGGGACCTGTGCCAGCCAGGACAATGGGGGTGCACTGAATGCCAACCCCATCCTTGTCCTCCTGTCACCAAGGATGGACATGGCAGGGCCTGGATCCTTTCTTTGTGATGCTCACAGTTTTCCAGAGAGCTCAAATCAGCAAAGCCTGCTGCTGGCCAGCACAAGGCCTGCTCCTGCCTGCCTGACAGCCCCAAGGGGCTGGGAGAGCCCAGCCCTTGCAGTCCCATCACTCAGAATGCAGCACTTGGAGCTGGCAGCTTGTAAAAACACTGACCACACTCTTTTTTTAACCATGAGACCTAGGCCAGAGCTAATAATTCTTCCGTGCTCTGGCTCACGCTCACCCCAATGTTACACACACTGCAAAACTGCAGCACCACCCATTTTCTGAATTTTTAGGGCAAGGTACCAAGGACTCCTTTAGACTGTGTAGTCCATGAAATGTCTACTCCTGCCCCTCCTTCCACCACAACTTGCTCACCAACACTGTTGAGGGAGCATTAGTGTTTAAGGGATCAGTAATTACAAAGTCTTTTGGGAACTATGCAGAAAACTGCCATGTCCACGGGTTCAGCCAAGCCCCCAGGGTCCCAGCAGCACTTGAGCACACAGGGGGTGGCCAGGCTGTTTAGGAATCTGCAGACTGGGATCGTCTGATCTTTCCAGTGGAGGTGATCCCAAAACAATTTAGCAACTGAGCAGTCTTTTCAGCCTTCCACTCCCACCCAGTCTTGTGCCTCCTTACCTTTCTGCTCACCAGTGTGTTGCTTCTGCCCCAGGAACTCCTGTGTCTCCTCCCAGCCCATCTCTCTGCACCCATCAGTAGTTTGCAAAGGAGAGGAGTGCAGAGACCCAGTCAGAAATATCCTGACATCACACCAAGCCAGTGCTGCTTCTGGCAGGTCCCACTGGCTCCTGCTCAGCATCCCACTGGCTCAGCATGGTTGTTTCTGGTCCAGGATTCCCTGTCCTGTGCTCTGATGGCCGGTACCACCATCACTGTAGTGAGCACAGTGGTTTTCCTTCTGTCTTCTCCATCCTTCATGCAGAAGTCCCTGGGAGATGCACCTTGAAGGCTCTTTAGGACTTGTCCTGTACAGACTGGTTCACTGGCTCCTTACAGGTGTCCCAACCCTCTCCTCACCCTGACAGCATCCCCTCCCTGCCTCTGAGGGGATGAAGGGAGCATGGGGGAAGCCCAAGGAGCAGAGCAGTGGCCCTGCCCTGACACAACACAGCTCATCTCCACTCTGGGATGGCCACTCACTTCCCACAAAGCCAGTCCTAATTACAGCATGCCCTCACACACAGCAGACCACAGCCTCACCTCTGGGCCTCACCCCTTCCCCTGCCACTCTCTCTTGCCAGGATCCTGACACCAGCTCTGGCCAATGCTGCTCCATTAGCTCACTCTGAAAGAGGCTTAATAGAAAATCTGCTCAATTATTTAGCAAGCAGACAAACGGAGGGATGATACTGCCTGAAGACAGCCAGGATCTGTGGCATGGATTCAGCCCAGCTCCTGGCTCAGCCTGGCAGATCCTGCCTTTCCTCTCCTCCCTGCTCAGTCATTAAGGCTGCAGAGGGAGCAAAGGGACATCCCTGCCCTCAGCCCTGCCAGCCCCTGACACTCCCCAGTGCTGCCCAACAGCTCTCAGACCCGAGGGCTGGGAGGAGGCACTTACCACGAGCAGCACCAGCCCATCCTGCCTGACCCAGCAAGGAAATGCATCTCTGCTCTCTCAAAAGCACAGCCTGCTCCATCCAGGGACTATGGCGAATGATGGATCAACTGTCTCACCACAGCCCAGCCTGGGCAATGTTCCCCTTCCTTATGCTTAATGGCTTTGATGCCAGGAGTCCACAGCAAGAGGACTCAATGCCTGGATGAGTGTCCTGTGCTGGGAAAGGAGCAGCTGAGGCATCTGACTGCAGCCTGATAACGTGACTGGATGAGTTGGCAGGGCCCTGGCTCTTACTTACTTACCTCCCCACTGCAATGTTCTCATCCCATAAATGGGACTTCATTCCTTCCCTACCAGATGAGCCCATTCCCTACATCCCAGATGTTTGCAGCATCTTCCAACCAAGTGTCTGGCACAGTGTCTGCTTGCTGGGTTAGAGGCAGAAAATACACAGCCCAGCCAAGAAGTCTTCCAAGGTCCTGTCCCTGTCCTCATTCTCTGGGGCACAGCCTCCTCACAGGAAACCAGTCAGGGTCACCCTGTCCCTGGTAATTCCCACAGGGACGTTCCTACGTGCAAATGTGGGTTGGAAAATCTCTCTGTTAATGATTTCTGCCAGTCTGGGAGTTACCAAATGGGACCTGAAAGAGATTTCTACCAGCTTTCAGCACTGCCCAGGCAGAGTGCTTCTGGGGAAGGACAAAAGCCCATCCTATTATCCTGCTTGCTGCACTGAGAGAGCGAAAGGAAAAAGGAAAGCTGTCTACAGATGAGTTCATGTAAATGGGTCTGCTCTGGAGAGCCTGGCTGCATACAGGACCCTTTAAATCATTTCTGCCATAGCAATCATCTCCCATGAGAGTGTAGAGACCCGAGGAAGGTTTGAATTCTCCTGTTCCATTCCCCTTACTCATGCACCTGGATACAGACGCCTCCTATTGGTGTGCTCTGGGCCAGCCATCATTGACATGCACCATCTCTCTGGGGTTTGGGTGATTGTTACCCCAGCTGCACCTCTGAGGTTTCAGCACCCTGTGGTGATGGTGCCTTGGACAGAGGATGAAACCAGGACTGAGCCTCAAGGAACACAAAGGCAGCAGAAAAGCCTCAGTTTTTTGTTTTTCTCCATCCCATCTCTGTTTGCCATTTCTCAGTGTGGCTGCACAGAGCAGAATTGCTCTGTAAGTGGGGTGCAACACCCAGTCCTGAATTCAGAGCGCTGCCAAGAGCATGGGGGCTCAGCTCTCCCTTCCCCATGACACTCTGCTTTGATCTAAGCCTGGTCTCTGCCATCCCCTCTGCTTGGGCAGCAGTAGAGGGTCTCCAAACCGCCTGTCTTGGTTCTTTTGTCTTGATTGACCTCAGTGGCTCCCCTGCAACATTTGGTTGCCTTTTATAGATCACTGACGTATCAAACCTCAGGTTTAGTGCATGGCTTTGCAAAATCACACAGAAGAATTTTTGCTTTATGGATATTTTTCCCTGGACTTCTTCCTGTTTCACCTTCTGCTTCTCCTGCTCAGTCAGGTCCACCTTAAGGACAAGATGCTTTTCACATCTCATTCCACTATTTTGCATTTATTTCTCCTTTCCAATGCTCAGGGAAGTGACTACAAAGTCCTTGAACATCAGAGACTTGCCAGTTCCCTTGAGCACAGTGTCTCTGGTTTGTGATGGTGCAGCCCAAGGCATGAAGGATGCTGTTGGCACACAGGGGACAGTGCCACTTGGTGATGACACTGGCTGCCTGGAATTCACAAACCCAAAGCACAACAGGCTTTTCAGGGAAAGGATAGTGTGGAAGCTTTCTATCTCTCCAGGACTCCCTGCAGGCTAGGAAGGATGTGACTGATATCCCACTCTCATCTTCCCAGTGCTCTTTGGAGTTCGATAAACTGAGGGACAACCCTTCCTCTTCCCCATTTTGACCTGACAAGTGACCTGAGCTGGGACAGCTGTTCAAGGGAGAGACAGGCAGGGAAGGACTTCTCATCCTGGCATGCAGGGAACTGTTTTATCATCTCCCCCTTCCCTTAAGGAAGAAGTGTCTAGCTGTGGCATCAAATTCATGATGTTTGCCCTTTCCACAGAGCAAGGTTCCGAGGCCAAGCAAAATCCACCTCTGTTCACAGCCCAGAAAGGCCACTGAACAATGACCTTGTGCCCAAGTTTTGGCACTGTCACACTTGGGGCTGTGAGACTGGTGCAGCAGCCACGGGAGGCAGGTTATAATTAGATATATTTGTGTACATCTTTGAGTCCTTGAGAGAAGAAGCTGAAAGACTGGCTGCAGGGCTGAGCCGCTTGGCCAGATGGGATCTGCTCTGTGCAAAAGCAGACACTATTGTGTTCTCCAAACATGAAAACAAGCAGGATATACAGCACAGACAGAAGAGCCCCATCTCCAACAGCAGCCTACAGCAAATAGTGACCAGGCAAGACACCTGCAAATGACACTGGGAGACAGCAAAGGCAAGGCTGCAGAGCAAATGAATAAGTCTATTTGCAGGACTCAGTACAAGCAGACACAGACACATAAATGATCAGGTCAGCTGTGGCTTTGTCCAGCCACAACACTCCCCTAGTGCTGCCTCTCTGAATAACTGGCTACTGTAAAGATGAGATTTGTTTCCTCTTAAAATCAGCATCACCCAAGTGCCTGGAGAAGACTTGTCTTGCCTTTGTGGTACATGTGGTACAGCCAGAGAGCTCTGCACACATTCTGATGCCTTCCTAAGAGGGGTCCAGGGTGATGGAGCTCCAATGAGTTCCCTTCCAGCCACCACTGTGTGCTGCAGCACTTTGATGTGCCACCACATCAGCACAGCTCTATCACACGCACTCACAACTTCCACCAGCAGCTGAAGAGCTGTGTGCCAGAGTGCCAGAGCCCATCCCAAGGAGGAAGGTGCACATGTGCTGTCAGTACAGCATCTCACAGCTACCTCTTACAAGGGTTCTCCATCACAGACCCTTCTCACAAGGGTTTTCCACCACCACTGGAAGGGGCTTTGCACCCAGCAGTAGCCCTGGGATGCAGCTGCTACAGGGAGTGTGGCTCTTTGGTTTCTGCCTGCTCCACACTCGTCAGCTTCACCTCACTTCAGTCTCCACACCCCATGTTGCTCCTGCCACACCTCCCACGGCCCCACTGCAGCACCCAGAGCAGTGTCACACACAGACCCCGTGCTTTGGAAGGCAAAAGCCACTCACCCCTGAACATCAGTGTCCACCAGCAGCCGGACCAGTATCCCTGTCACAGCCACAAGGATTGGGTAATGGTCCACGCTCTCCAGCCCTATGGAAGCAAAGGAGAAAGGTAAGAGCTTCTGCCACCATGTGGCAGGCAGAGCAAGGCAGGTCTGAGGTCTGATCCTATCCAGCTCTGCACTAACCTTCAGTACAAGCCAATCCTCCCTTCCCAAGGGCTCCCAGCACATTTTCCACAGAGAGGGCCAGAGTGGACTCACCTGGCAGACGGAGGTTGACCACTCTGTCAAACAAGTTCCTTTCAGCTGTCACACGGTTCAGCACCTGGTTTAAGAGCTGTGTAGGGAAAAGCAGAGAGGGTTTGTATTTTCTGGATGGGCCTTCCTGTGAGCAGCATCCAAAGAGCTTTGGGGCAGCATGTCCTTATAGTCTGGACTCAGTGCCTGAGAGCTGGTGGATGCACAGAGGGAGGCTCACAGCACACACCTAGTTTGGCCCTGGCATAGAAGGAGTGGCTGTACCAGACCAAAATCTCCCAGGGAAGAGTCAGTCTGAGGTCAAGACACCTGAACGTCAGCACCTTCCACCTAAATCTGAATTCCCACCTGCAGAAGCAAAGCTACTGCAGATAAAAGCTCCTGGCAAGCAGAAGCTACAGTCCCCAGGACAGCCAGAACCTGTGAAGAGTGAGCTGGCAGCCGTGGGCAAAAGCAGTGTCAGCAGGGTAAAGCAGAGTTCAGTCCTGCCCTGCCTGGAGCTGGCAGCAGGATGGACCTACCAGCTCTGAAGCACGAGGTGAGTGCAGAGAGCAATCTGCAGAGATGGAATCAGCTGTGATGACACTTAATTAGCCACCGTTAGCTCTCACCCAAACCCCCAGTGAGAGGAGTAGGGGCTGCTCCAGGCTTGACACAACGGCTGCAAGCTGAGCACCATCTCCCAAATGCAGCATTCCTCTTCCTGCCCCAATGCACAACAGCAGAACACTGCACCCTTCTGTGGGCCTGCTCAGTGGTGGGGCATGGCTTCATAACAGCACCAGGTAGCAAGGAGGAAGCTGCAGCACCCCACTCTCTGCTGCACATTCCCCAGCTTGCCTAAGCCACCTGCTAAGGGCCCCTCACTTTCCTCCTCACTCAGTTGAGCACTTCCCTCATGATTATGGCACCAGACCCCACTACCTCTTGTTTTGTTTCATCTGCTCAGAGCCCTGAGTATCAACCTTTGCAGTACTGCTAAGGTACATCCGACTGCCCTCTGCCAATCCAGCTTGTACAAGGGCAGTCTGACCCCAGGGCTTTCCAGGGTTGCTCATGCTTTAGAAAAGAAACTAATTTACTGGAGCCTAAGGGGTGTTCTGAGTTGGAATGGGGCTGTCCCAGTCACTGTGACAGGAAAGTGGAGACATTTGGTACCATATTCTAGGACTGAGGGATAAAGGACCAAGATGCCTGCACAAACACTGGAGTGTGTGCCCCGTGAAACCAGCTGCTCTCCACAGCTCCTTACCTGGAAATACCACACCTTCTCCCCAGATTTCATGACACTGCTTTTCACAGGAGAATTAAACATTTACTGGACCCTCATAAGGAAGATTCAAGCAGCTATCACTCTCCCTCCCAGCAGACGCAGAAATCAGCTGTGACCAGAGCAGTCTCAAAGGAGGGGAGCAATTGATATCTAGAGATTTGAGGGAGCACCACCTGTTCTGCAGCAGCTCTAAGTACTACAGCACTTGCAACAAGAGCCCCCAGTTCACCACACATCCATGGAGAGGGCAGAGGGGTCCCCATGCCCCTCCAGATGCTGCTTCTTCACACAAGATGATACCTGGGCAAGCCTCCGAAGCAGCAGCTCTGACGAGGGGCGACTCCAGTCGAGGAAGATCTCTGGTGCCAGTGTGACAGTCATTTCCAGCACCCTGAGCAGGCTCACCGACAGGTCAAAGCAGGTGGCACACACCTTCAGCTGGCGGCTGTCCACGAAGTTCCTCTCCAGGCGCTCTGCTGCCTGCTGGATCTGCCAAGCAATGGAGACAGCTTCAAAAGGAGCCCCTTCCCAAAATGAGGGCTGCGACCCCCAGCCCAGTGAGTTGTGCCTTGAGCCTTTCTGTGTGCAGGACTCAGCACCCATCGAGTGCTGCATCCCACAGCCCTGGGGCACACCCACCTCCTGAATCATGCCAATGAACTCGGAGAAGGCCCAGTTCAGCTGGTTCAGGACACTGTTGAGGAAGCTGGGGGCCAGGTCACGGTCACTGCGGAGCAGGTCTGCCATGTGCCGCTGCAGCAAGGTGGAGGGACACGGCTCTGAAACCAGACAGCGACAGCTTCAGTGGCCTGGTCCCAGAGCAGCCACGAGTGAGGGACAAGGGCAGGCTGAGAGACCAGTCCTGGGCTTGGGAAATGTTGGCTTATGCCTTACAGTAAGCAGAGATGGCAGGACACTGGGAGCTGGCACAAGGACTGTTCTGAGCAGTGATTGTGCCTGTTGGGTCTCCCAGCACTTCTTTCCAATGCCAGCCTGAATTAGCCAGGGAAGAGCCCTCTGTGCTTGCTGCTGCCCACATGCACAGGAGCACTGCCCTGCAGCTCAGCATCCCTCTTGCTCAGCTCTGCAGGGGCCCATGGTCAGCTCAGCATTAATTGCTCCTGATTCCAGTGTGGCAGCAGCTGCCTGGAGCCAGCACGGCCACCCTCACATGGCCATGCCTGTCTGCCTGTGTCTGGGGAGGAAGGTATCCAGTAAATCCCACTCCTGACAAGCTTCTGTATGGAGCTGAGGCTGGTTCTGCCCTTAGCAGGCTCAGGCAGAGATGCCCACACTCCCCAGCCAGTGTCAGCCCAAGCACAGACACATCCCCTTGGTTTCGTGGCATCTCACCGTGGCTTCCTCACTATCAAGACCACAGATGAGGTCAGGCCCAGCAGCTGGGAAGCACAGTCAGGGCTGTGTGGGACACCAGCCCGCATGGATGGGCAGGGAAAAGAATGGGGCACAAATAAGACAGATGCTTCTCACCAGCAGCAGGACCCACTGTCAGCAAGAAGCTCACAAGACATTCACTACTACAAGGGAAGGGTATTGGAGTTCAGCCCAAAACTTAGGGCTTGGAAAGAGAAACTTGAGCAGATTTACCAACTGTAGGGAAAACCCCCCATCTAACTACATTTTCCCCTACTAGAAGCTATTAGAAATAGCAGGTGGAAACCCTGGCAGCACCAGGACTGCCATGCCCAGAGGAACAAGCTGTGCTGTGACTGCAGAAGCTCTCTGGGCTTGCAGCCTACTTGAAGGGCCAGCGTGACAAAACAAACACAGGACAACTTCCATCACATCCATAGGGATCAAGAAGCAAGGCATAACTACAGGCAGATTGCTAGCTGGGATTAGCAAAGCCAGGGAGGGATGACGGGAGACCATCATCTGAAACAGAAACAGGACAAATTATTCTGTGAATACCCACTAGCAAGTGCAATGAACTTCTGTTATTATGGAGGACACTCACTGAATCTCACAGTGCATAATCACCCCAAGCAGGCCAATGGCCTGGCTTTGATCCTGCCTAAAAGCTCATTTTCGGGAGGGATTTCATCACAACAAATGTCTTTGATGTCCTACTCCCACCCACATGTACTTTCTGAGCCTTTGGCGACGCGTGGCTCAGGGACTGGCCAAGTCAGACATCCTTTTTACATATTTATTGGTCCTCTGGGGATTTCCTGCTGAGTGTCCTCTGAAACTGTGTAAGCCTTTAGCATTAAACATGTCCCAGAGCAACATTCCACAGTTCAGCTATGTGTAGCAGGAGGCATTTGGATTGGAGCTTGGCTCCTACTTGCTTTATTTGTTAATATTTGTTCTCTGTAACCCCTTCCTTCTGGTGGTAGAGACAGCAAGCTGCTCCTCTCCAGTCACTTCCTACAGTGAGCCGTGATTCCAGACCTTCATGTCAGTCTTTTAAACACGATCAGCCCCAGCCAGTGCAGTTTCTCACACTGAAACTGTCCCATCTTTGTCCCTTTTGCCACACCTCCCTGAAGCACAACATCTCTCCTAGGTTTTCTTTGGAGAGGTGGAATTAGAAGCACACACAGCATCCAAACCACAAGCACATGGCAGATTTGCACAAAGGCATAATGTGGTTTTGGTTTTGTTCTGGTTTGCTTTCCTCATAATTCCTGTTGTGTAATTTGTTCCTTGGACTGAACATCAAGCTGTTCTTCTCTAAAAGATTACAATAGGTTGCCAGTTCAAGGATAACCCTCAGGAACTGGTCCTGAGGCACACATGGAGAAGCCCAGGAGTCAATGCTGGGGCATACCTTGTCTTCTCTGTCAGTGATGGATGAAGGGGCACAGCACACTCTTACTGCACCACTCTACACTTGGTGATGCTGAATTCTATCCATGTTTTCTCTCCCAGTCATTCAGAATTGAAAGGTCTTTCTGCAGGGTTAAGTTTTTAGTGCTTTCTTTTCCCCAGCCTCCCTTCAGCATGTAAAAACTGCTTCTTGTTAAAACTGCTGATGTATTAGTCCCTTTCCAGCCTTCAAGTACCAAAGCAGTTCTAGGCAGAGATTGCCACTCCTCATGGAAGTACCCTGCATGTTGTCCTGCTGGTCTGTTGCCAAAGCCTCCTTTACTAACATTGCAAGTCAGGACAGATCTCAGGATGAGCTGCTCAGCCAAAGTCTACCTAATTTGAAGGTAGCTTTGGTTTTTTGAAGGATGCTCCTATGCTTGTAATAACTTGCTTTATCCTGGTTTTTAGCCAATGACTATTTCCTCACAGTCTTTTTTCAATGAGTAGTGTGATTCTGCAATTCTGGATTCTTACATGCTTTCCCTGGTGCTGGCAGACTGTGCCAGACTATAAGAGCACTGAAAACTGGTGCCTTTTGTCAAATCTCTCCACAGGTAAATAGGTTTATTGAAGGTTTTAAACCTAACACCAGGAAACAATTATTTCCTTGGCTTTTGTTGATCCCAAGAGGATTCTGAATCTAAAGATGCTAAGATCACTGCTACTCTTTGAAAGCAACATAAGGAACAAGCCCTGGAATACAGCACAAACAGCTTCATTCTTTGCACAAGTTCTCAGATGAGGTAACTATTACTGGTATCCAAAACCCAGTTCTGGTGCTGTGTCCATCTTTACTTGGAATATGTTCACCTTTGCTGGGACATTCCCACCCACCTCAGTTACCACTGCCCTCCTGGGCAATGCCACATCCCTTATGTGCCACTGCAGGCAGGGATGCCATTTCACAGGGAGCCTGTGGATATTCAGTGATGGGGAAACTTTCTTGATCCTGGCACTTGTAAGTCATCAATGCTTCAAAATTTGTACCTCCCTAATACAAAAGCCACTCAATCTTGGCTTAGCCTTCGTTATGACAGATAAACATCAGTCATTGGAGCAGAAATTGGCAGCTTTTCAAGGCCAGAAATTTTGACCTCAATACATTTAATGTGGGCAACAGAGCGTGGAACCAAGAGGTTATAGATACATCCGATGTTTCCACAACAAAAACTTCCCTGCAAAAATATAAACAGAATAGAGGAAAAGAAAATCTAGGTAGGGGAAACGGTGAATTAAAACACAGAGTTCTTTAAGAAGATTACAAGGGAGCCAGAAACCCCAGAGCTCCAGCAAGCACCTGGGTTAAAGGAATCACTGAGAGCATGATGAAGCAAAGACTTAAGTTAAAATATAAGAGGTAAAGTTAACGTAATCAAACATAGACAATGGTAGGCAAAAGCAAGGACAAAAGGGGTAATAGATGGAGAAGACATAAAAAACATCCTTGATTGACCATAGTAATGCAAAGTTTTTTCAACTATAGGAAAAAAATATAGCAGAATTATTTAATAGAAGTAGTAATGGCAGAAAGTCTAACAGTAGCAGAAGCCCATTATTAGAGAGAGTTAAAAATTAATAAAGTAGGCAAAGTGAAAGCCTTCAATAAGTGCTCCTACTAGATAATGGTAAAGAAGCAGGGTCACATACTTTCATCACAGGAAGGTAATTATGTACTTTTATAGTTTGCTAATGACCCAGCAAGATTTGGAGACATATTTAGAGAGGACCAAAGGGAAGGCTGCAGGGCGAGGCAGAAGGAAAGCAGGCAGCAGCTGGGGCATGAGATACCCACAAGGTTGAGTGTGAGGCATCAGGATGGCCCAGGGCTCCTGGGATCTGTGTGTGCCTCCAAAGCAAAGCCCTGGCTAATTTAAGTTTTGGCTTCATGACCAGCACATCAGGGAAGGCTCCCACCTGCATGGCACCAAAACCTCTGGGGCTGCTAAACACATGGCAAGGGTGAACACCCCACAGGGCTCACAGAAAAGCAAAATCCCTTCCTAAATAAGAAAGAGAGGCCATGCATTTTTCACCACTGAAAAGGACCAAGAAATGAGTTTACCCTGGTACACAAGTGCTTTTGAATAATAAAATGTTGTAAAGCAGAGAAAGGCAGGGCAGCAGCAGTAGAAGACAGGTGAGGTTAGGTAGGGGAAATGGCTTCAAACTCAGGGGGAGCAGGTTTAGATTAGATATCAGGAAAAAATTCTTTACTGTGAGGGTGGTGAGGCCCTGGCACAGGTTGCCCAGAGAAGTTATGGATGCCCCATCCCTGGAAGTGTTTAAAGCCAGGTTGGACAGGGCTTGGAGCAACCTGGTCTAGTGGAAAGTGTCCCTGCTCATGGCAGGGGGCTGGAACAAGAATGAGCTTTTAAGGTTCCTTTCAATCCAAACCATTCTGTGACGCCCATCAGGAATCATAAGCTATGGACTTATTTCTGAGGGTGAGCAATCACCATCAGAAGGGCTTGGACAGTTCAACTACTACCAGCTGATGCTTTTGGTGTTGTCAGATCAAGGTGGGATCTCTTCCTGAAAGTCCTCTTCAGCTTGGGCAATTTGCTGGACTTGGGAAGGGGACGTGGGTGAACTCTCTGGCCTGTGTTGCACAACATCCCAGCTCAATGATCTCATGGTCCCACCTACCTTCCCCCCACCCAAGGGGTGTGTGGGCAGAAGGCCTGGGGCAGAGCAGCCCTGTGATACAATCTGAAGCCACCCTGCAGCTCTTGCTTTTCCAAGCCAGGCAGGGCCCAGCATGGAGCCACCACTGCTGCTCCTCCCGTGCGTGCCAGGACAGCACCTGACCTTGCCTACAAGTCATGGTGAAAGCAAAACAAGTCCCTGCAGCACCACTGAGCACAACTAGCCCAGCCCTGAACAGCCCCCTCTGCTCTCAGGAGCCAAACTGAGGCAGAGCTCTGCTTGCATGACAGCTGCTCAGTGCCTGGAGAGCTGAGGAATACTCTAGGAACAAGCAGGGACACCGACAGCCTTTCTGAGCCCCTGCCTCCTTGGGCTAAGCCACACAGTGTCCATTGCTCACCCCCAGTGAGCATGGGCAAACCTCCCCCACCTGTGCAGTCTTGCAAGGAGGCATTCCAAAACTAGGACAAGGCTGGAGCACCAGAGAAGAGGTATTTGCCCACACTCCCTTCAGACTGGCCTGCAGCAGCAGACCCAGACAAACAGGGATTTCCTTAGCTCAGCATTTCGTCCCATTGACTCTGCCAGTGCTCAATTTGCAACAAGGTGAAGACTGATGGGTGTGAAGGGGAGTGGGGTCATCTCCTCCTCCTTGCCTGGGCAGCATCTCAAGGACACCTCTGAGTCCCCTGTCCCCCTTCAATTAAATCAGCATTCATTATTGATTTGGTTGAGCCTTAAAATAGCCCTCCCAAGAGTAAGTCCCCAGTAGCCAGCACGGCCCACTCTGGGCTCAGGCTCAGACTGTGTGGAGCCACACGATGTGTGGAGCAAGGCCTCGACAGCTGAGGAACTCTGCTGCTGCCCCAGAGCTCCCCAGGGTGGGCTGAGCTCAGTGACCACCCCACAGGACTGGTGACAGCCACTTGGTGGCTTGGTTGTGCAGTAGGAGAGTGAGGGGACAGCCATGAGATCCCTCCTGCATGTGTGCCAGGGCTTCTCCATTGGCCTCTAAGGATGAGAGGAACCCCTCCAGCAGAGCTCTGAGCCCAGAGGTAAAACAGGTAAAACAGGTGCAAGAGCGGGTCCATGATGTAGCTTCAGAGACTGACACATGGGCACAGCCCCCCTGGCTTCTCTCAGGGATGGAACTGAGGAAAACAATCACTTGTGAAGCTCTTGGCCTACAAAGAAGGGTCTCTCTAGGCAGAAGAGGGGAAGCAGGGAGCTCTCTAAAGCTACTCCACCAGACAAGAGAAGGTCACACAACAAACTTACTCTGGAAACTAGCAACAGAGAGATCTCCTGGGCACCATGGGCAGGAGAGAGAAAAGAGAACAAGAGTGCTGTTAGAACAGACAGGCAGCTCCCTGGACAGGGCTCAGCATACACCTCCATGTGCCACCTGTCCTTCTGTCCCCCATCCCTGCGCAGCTCTCCAGGAACAAAGTCTGGCACAAAGCCTTTTCCACAGCAGAGGGGGATCAGGAACGTATCCACACAAGCCCAGAACCTGTGAGGGTAAAGCTGGGGACATGTTCTTCAGCTCAAGAAAGGCAACTTCTCCCCACATCTTTCTCAGCCACAACAGAGCTGAGAAACCCCTCAGCTCAGTGACAGTGCTGAGAACCAAACTGCAGTGCCAAAGGCAGGACAGGCTCTGCCAGGCTCTGAGAGGATAATACACTCCCTGATTGCAAACTTACACAGTGCCCTGTCTCCTTGGGCACCCACTCCCTCTCACAGAGCACCTGCTGCTTGGCAAATGTGACAGCTCTTCCCCACAGCAGCTGTTTACTGTGCACATTGCAGAGCTTTCTCTCAGGCTAAAACTCTGGTAAGGATGTAGTCCTGGGCCTCTCTCCTCTCCTCTGGAGGGCAGAACCCCTTCTTATGATGGATCTAACTCATCATTTGGCATGTCCGAATCACCAGTAGAGAGTCTGGGGATGGCCAGGCTGTAAAAACCAGGCCTGGATATCTGGCCAGGAACACCCTACTTTGGCAACTATCCCAACAGCTGGCCTGGCCTATAGGGACAGCTGGTAAGGAAGAGGCTGGTCCTCCCTCAGCACCCATCACAGCCCTGAGTGCCAATCCC
This sequence comes from Leptocoma aspasia, assembly GCA_013399835.1. Taxonomy (NCBI): domain Eukaryota; kingdom Metazoa; phylum Chordata; class Aves; order Passeriformes; family Nectariniidae; genus Leptocoma; species Leptocoma aspasia. The sequence continues at coordinate 1,323,830 of VXAX01002463.1, forward strand.
TGCCCCACTCACTCTGCAGGCTGGGGAGGCTGGCATCCTCAGGCTTGGTTTTCAGCAGGTGTGGGAGCCGTGTGTATCTGTACCCAAAGCCACAGCCCTGGCAAAAGAGGTAAGGAAAGACCTTAGAGGCTGAAAAACAGTTTTGCTGCTACTGGAAAGTGAAATGTTCAGTGTCCCAGCAGCCCCAGGTGCTGAGAGGGGCAGGGATGCAGGATGCTCACCCGCCAGAGCCTGACGAGGATCCAGTTGGTCTGTGCCCAGGGTCGCTGCTCATAGGGAGCCAGGAGGTTCTTCATCATGGAGATCCGCCTGCCAGACAGGGACACAGGTCAGCCCACAAGGTTTGGAACAGGGGATTAAACAGGACACACAGTAGGACCCATGAAGCTGGGGCAGAGCAAAGCCATTGGTAAAAGGGTGACAGAATGCTCCCAAATCAACTCCATCACCCTGCTGGCAACTCATGGACCCTCAATGGTGCTTGGCAGCTCTCCTGCTCGCTCCCCCAGCCCTGCTACACCCCAGCCCTGCCCCAGCTCCCCAGGAACAGCCAGGGCAGCACTTACTGCTCTTCTGGGATCCTCTCTACAGCACGCAGCGAGTGGGGGTAGCAGACGTAGCTGGCCAACGCCTGCATCAGGGAGTCCCGGATGTCTGGGGAGGAATGAGAAGGGACTAGGCCAGGACATGCAGCACACCAGGGAGCACCTGAATGCCAGTGGCCACGAGGGACTGGCCCTCGTGTAGAGGCACATTGTCCCTGCTGACATGGAGGGCATGCTTAGGATCAAGCAGCTAAGAAGTAAGTCCAGACTGGATATGCAGGTAGCTGGGACATGAGTCTTGCTCTCAAAAGGGTGTCCTAGGTCATGTATCTACCCTGCAATAAGCAGGATAAGAACAGTACCCAGCCTCATTTTGAATGTGGAGGCATAAGCACTCAACAGATTCAGCAGACAGATCCCAGCAGAAGCCTGGTGAGCCACTGGCTGTGGCACTGGCCAGACCCATGACATTATCACCCCAAAAGCACAGGAATTCAGCTTTACCCGTGCCCACAATCCTCGAGTCAGCAAAATGCTTGGCCAGGATGGCAGCGAGGCGCATAAGGGTCTCTTCATAGCCTGCAAGAGAAGGAGGGAGCAGAGTCATGGCAACAGCCTGAGGGGCAGCCCTGTGGTCCCAGTGCTCCTGTGGACATGGCACAGGCCATGGAATGAATTTCTGCTACAGCTAACTGCAGCTTAGTTGTGTGTCTAGTTGTTATAATAGACAGCTGGGAAGACACATTTACCTCCAGGAGAGCAGAGACTGAAACAGTTATTCAGGGAAAGATAAAACCATGCAATTGAGTTGGATGGCAAGGGAGAAGTGTCTGGTGCAGAAGAGGCTGAGCAACACAAAGAACACCCTAGGTCTATGCAGAAAAGCCATGTCCAGTCTGCATGCCCTGTAGAAATCTGCTACTGCTCAAGTCTGCCCAAACAAGAGCACTTCAGCTATGTCCTGTTGGTGGGAACAGAAGCTTTTCTTACCTTCATGGGCTCTGGAAAGCACAGAACTATTTGCTAAGAGCTCAGTGAGGTCATTTAGCCAGGAAAGCACAGAATGTGCACAGACAGAATCCACCTAAACACAGACTCTTGGCATCAAGTGGGTGGTCATCTCCATAGAAACTTCTTCAAATCCCAGGGAATTCAGAAGCAGTCCCAATTTCTCCACTCATGGCACATCCTCTCCCACCCAGAAACCAGAAGGACGTGGTAGAAATTGCTGAAGCAATCACATCTTACAGCACCCCAGCCCATTCCTGGTACCTCCTTGGAAACACAATCCATAGTTGCTAGTGATTTTCACTCCAGCCAGCCCTGTGACAGCTTCAGACAAGGCATGGGCTCCCTACCTGAGCACAGTGAGCACAGCTCACCACTTGCCCCACAGCTCAGACAACACACTGGTGCAGCACATCACAACCAGGAACAGACACAGAAAGTACGATGCCCAACTACTACTTCACCATAAGGATGTGGCTTGCTTTAGACTTTATCAGGCCAAAATCAGGAAGCTGTCCCCATCCCCTCACCTGGAAGTTCCTCCATGCTGTTGACAGGGCTGAAGTAGTTCTTGAGTGCACTGTAGCTGTTCATAGCCACACTGAGGTAGAATTCTGGCATGAAAGCAAAAAGCGAGCCCGTCCTGTCGCCGTGCTCGATGGTGCGGATGCACACTCGCAGCAGCCAGTAGATATCCTGCATCTTCTCCTGCCCAAAAAGAACATAATTCCCAGTCAGCTGACAGCTTCTCTTGGGAGAAACAACAACCAGCATCATACTCAGACCTCAGAAACATCCCCATATTGGAGATCTTGCTCAGACATCTTACTCCTCTTAAGTTCAGTAACCAGAGCTATGCCATTTGGTCTTTCCATAGAGTCACAGAAGTGGCAGCTGGAATAAACAATCAGAGATCTCCACACCAACCTCAAGCTCAGAGCATGACCCTCATCAATGTGATGGTTTTGTCTCACCAAGCCTTGAGACCCCCCAAGCACTGCTCCTTACCAGGGCACGTGCAACCACACAGGCCTGGCAAACAAGCATGTGAGTTTTGATTCCAAGGACGCTGCTGAAGGAAAGCAGGCACTAGCACTTTCCAGAAATCTGCTGGAAAGAAAGCTGGTCCATTGTAGGGACTAAATGGGAACAGGCTGAAAGCTCACACCAAGTCAGATCTTTGCAATAGGCAGCCACAGCCCTTCAGGTTCTGTGCCAGCCATTCAACCAGAATTACTGTCCTGAGGAACACCAGCCTCTTGTCTCTCTAAACAAAAATCAGAGGGTCCTAAATTAAAAACAGGAAATTTAAGGTCATCTACATAACTTTAAGCTATAAAAATGGGCGCCACCAAAGCCATAAAAAGAGGAAATATTATTTCACATCCTGCAATGCCAAGAAATAGCATAAGCAACAAATACTTGCATAAAAATAGATGGAGAAGGGTTACACTTCTAATTTAAGAAAAAATTAAAATCAGAGGTGCAGGTAAGGCATTTGATTTGCTTAATGTCTTTTCTAAAATATGTTGTTACCATCTTTGGGAGATCTGCACGGGTTTATTCTGTAAATTAGGCTGAACCAGTACAAATCAACTAAACTAAAAGACTTTTATTTGGCTGAGATGTGGTCAGCCAAATAAAACCCACATCTCAGCCAAATTTTTACTTTCAAGATAAAAAGCAACTGTGCAGAACAACATTAAGGTTGAAAAAGCTGCATTTGGCTTTAAGACTTGATAACCTCAAACATCATTTCAGGTAGAAGCTAGAAGAAACCCTACACCAAGAGGATACAAAGATGTGATTATCTAGTGAGATAGATAAATACAGCGTTGTAATAAAATAAACTGCAATAAAATAAGTTGTAATTCCCACTGGTATATTTTGAAGCCAGAATTATGTGCTCTAAAACTACAAGTGTTTTTAAGCAGTAGCACTCCCTTTTGTCTAACTTTGAATCCCCCAGAATAAACCAGTGGCTAATTCCCTCGAGGAAGGAACAGCCTCTGCCATGCTCTGACACCTCAGCACAGAGCAGGACTTCACCCCTAGACAGAACAAGGCTCCTTCTCTCCAACAGCAGCAGCTGTGATCATACAGATGAGATCCTCCACACAATTCCCAGAGATGCAGGAGCTGCTGGATGGATGCCTCCATTGGGAAACAGCAGAGACTTGAGATGACTGTGAGATGGAGCCCTGAAGGCACAGGCTCTTCAGTGCAGCCACATTCTGCAAGCTCACTGGGCTCCTGGGGCACATTCCTGCTCTCCCTGTGGGCTGTGCAGGCCAGGATAGCAGCACAAGCCAAAACAGGGAAGGCTGTAACCTTCACTCCCAGATGCTGCTGATTCATCAGGAAAGGTGACACTGCAGTCCTGGTTTAGTATGACAATTAGTATAATCTAGACACACAAATAGTGTTTCTGTGTGGGCCAGCACAGTGATACCTGCAGTGCACCCTGGTGATGCCCCTCAGCCTTTCCAGAGCAGTCTGGGAAGAAAGGATTATTTTCTGACAAGCATAGGCTATGCTAATGCAGCTGGAGAGCTTTTGCCTTGCAATGCTGCTCGAGAGGGAAGGAGGACATGAGCAAAGAGCTCATGAGTCAGGATCAGCCACTGCAGTTCTGCCAGATGTGTTCATAAGAACTCTTCTTCCCCTCCCTGTTTACATCCTGGGACACACAAAAGCCACAAAGAGAGACAGGGCAAGGCAATGGAAGTCAGGAAAAAAATCAGCAAAACTGCTTGTGAGAAAACAGACCAGAGTTTTTATCTTGGAAAATGGTGAATTTGGGGGAAAAGGGAAAACCTGTGCAAATGGCCACTGCATTAGTAAATGTAGAATACACTCACTACATGGGAACCAAGTTAAGAAGGGGAGAACACCTGAACAGGAACCCCTTGACTTGGATCCCACAGATTCCAGGAAGAGCTGCAGTAGTGAGATCCCCTGTGACACAGCACAGCTCAGGGAAATGGTTCACAGCAGCCTCTATCCTCTGACATGTCTCAAGAACTGAATCTCCCTTTGATCTACACCCTTTTGTCTGCAGTGCCATAAGGGAAAGCCTACAGCACCATGCACAGCTCAGATCAGACTGGGCTGATCACTATGGGATACTGGGGGACAGGGAAGGGGCTAAGCCTAGAAAGGAGTCTCTGATACACAACAAGGGAAAAAGCAGCCCCAGAGATCATTGACATTGCTTCAACACCAGGAAAATGACACCTGTGACATGTGAGCCAAGCAGCAGTGATGCAGAGGCTCACAGGTCTCCTTTCAGCTGCTCATGTTTTGCCCCTGCCCACCTTTGAATAAATGGTGACATTTATCCAAGCGAGGCGCCGGCTCAGGTGGTTGAGCTTCTCAGAGAAGACCTTTTGGCTCTTGAGCAGTTCCTCATGGATGTCTCTCCTCTGAAAAGAGTGCAGATGTGAGGGCAAATGTCACTGCCATTTATAGCATTCTTTTTCAGTGCTGGACAAACGATGCAAAAGGATATACCACCTTGGGGCTAGCTAGGGAATACTGGCGGGGGAAAAGGGGTCAGCAGCCTTTCTGTAGAGGGAGAGGAATCACTGCTATTAAAAGCACTTATCAGTCTCAGCTGAAGCCCACAAGGCCTGTTGCAGATGCTGGTACAGTTGAGGAGCAGCACTTCACCCTGCCAGATACTGAGGCTCTGCCAGAGAAGGAAGCTGGGAATACAGAGACACTTACCCTCTTTGGGCAGCGGCTGATTTTTTCCTCCGTGTCTTTCAGTGCCATGGCATATTCATTCACATCATCTGACACACCAACCATCTGAAAAGCAGCAGATTTCAACAGTAAATAATAGGTTTTTTTCCCCTACACATACAAGCATGCAACCAGAACCCCAATGGAGGCTCGCAGAAGGACAGGTGCACACAGTCGCTAAATAAGCAGAAAACAGTCCATGGAGAAGCATGGACGTTGGGGGAATGGATTCCTGCACAACATGTACCACTTACCTTCCCAAGCTGCTGGTGGACACTGAGGTTGTACATCATCACTATCCCATCCAGGACTTCCAGCAGGGAGTTCTCAGTGATGGGCTGGTCTGGCTCTTCTGGGGGTCTGCCCAGTAAAAGACCCTCATTTCCATTGCTGCCTTCAACTGCAATGCATTCCCAAGACAGGAAAGAAGTTCTTAGCAAGGCATTTTGGCACCTCAGCTTCTGCCTGCTCCTGTCTGGAGCCAAAGCCCTGCAGAGCCTCTGTAACATGGAGCTTCTTCCCAGCCCATGGAATTCACTAGATACCACTAGATACCACATCACCACACCATTCTCATCTTGCTGCATCCATCAGGCTGACCTGAAAGATCTGTTCAGACTGACCCACGTCATGCAAATTCCACTTCCTCAAGCCCTATACGTGCTTCAGAGGCCTGCCTGGTCCACCCAAACAGCAACAGTGCTGCTGCTGCTGCATACATCATCCTCTGGCTGGTCTGTCTTCAGAGCAAGTGTGGCTACAGCTGCCTCTGAACTGCCTCCCTGCCAAGTCTCACTGCACTTGGAAGAACCGAGGCAGCATCTCCTTACACACACCAGGTGACAACATCACCAGTGTCATGTTCAGGATGCCAAAGGGGTCTTTTGGGTGTCAGCGTGCCCTGGGAATGGGGAGGAGCAATGCTGGCAGTAAGGAGACTGCATTCCTCTGGGGAGCTGGGAGATGCCATTCTGGCAGGGCCCAGCTGGGCCATGCCAGCACACAGCAGCAGTACTCACTGTCCTCCCTCGTGCGCTGCTCCGCGCGCAGCGTCAGCACTTTGATCTTCTCCAGGGCACCGAGGGGCCGCCGCGGGTTCATCAGGCTGACGGCTGCCGTGCTCAGGAACCGGTTGGCCCGGCCCAGGGTGGGGGAGCTGAGCCAGGCAGGCCTGGCAAGAGCTCCACCAATGGCCAGGGCAGCAGAGGGGCGCTGGGACTAGAAGGAAATGAAGGGAGAAACAGTTCCAGCTGTGTTTGGCTGCCTGCTGTTTCTCCCTTGACCCTGTGAGGATGTTGGTAGAGATGCACAGTGGCCACTGGAAGATGAGCAGGCAGGGTAGCAAATGGGTAAGTCCTTCCTCCAAGGGCACATGCCAGGCACAAACAGCAGACCTGCACAGCAAGAAGCTGCTCTGTCTACAGTTGCCTTGCACCTTTCCAAATACAAGCACCAAGAGCTGCCATGGAGGGGAGGCAGCACATTCAGATCAGTGGGTAGTGAGAGAGCAGGGCACAGAAAATTTTGCTGCTCAAACTTGGTGCACCCAGGACCTCACTGATCTCCAGTGGCTCTCACTCAAGTGCAGCTGTTAGCTGGTTGCCCATGGATTGGTTACAGTCCTGGCCCAACTCTGCCTTGCTGTAAAGCAAAGCCTTTCTAGACAGAGGCCAAACTTGCTGCTCCAGCACCAGGGCCCCTCCAGGTGAATAACCCAACTCACCTGTGCTGCTGATGTTGCTGATTCCTCATCTTCATCAAGATCATCCATAGTCACTGCCTGCAGCTCCGCAGGGTCGATCAGGATGTTGGCTTTTGCAGCCAGGTCATCTGCACAGAGCACACCAAAGCAGTGATGAATGCAGGAGTCACTCTTCACTTACTATGAGGAAGACTCATCCTCTTTCCTGCTTCTCAGCTGTAGAGTAGCAGCCAGAGAAATTGGATGCTCTAACAGAACAAGCTCACCGTTCCAAGCTTCCTTACATGGAACAGATCTGCCCTTATGAAAAGAACAGAGACCAAGCAGCAGCAGGTGCTGCCCTCCCAGGACCCATTTCTGCTCCTGGTCCTACCAGCTACAAACAGGATAACTGAGGAACCAGGAGACAACCACCAGGGCCAAACTGGACTAGTGCAGGAATGGCAACTCTCTGCCTGAGACCATCTTTTGAGCATCCAGCTCATCAATGCTGTCCCATGGTGGGACTGAGACTCACACCCAGAGGAAGGCTATGCTGATGGCTACACTACACAAAGCCTGAAGAATGTGTTCTTTAGTCCACAACTCTATCTTTAAAGCTGGCCAGGATACCTTGGTAAGAAACCAGAGGAGATTACGTGGTTCCCAAGCTAAGTGATCTAATTTTGAACAGCCAGGGATCAACATGAGACAGAGAAAACAGTCCTCATCTTGCAAACACACTGGGGGAAGGAGAAGAGACATCTGAGCCAAAGGCAAGAGCCACATTAGCCAGAAACCAGACAAACCAAGTCCAAGGGAATGCCAAGGGGTTTCTAACCCTTGCACAAGGCAGGCTTTGGAAACCTAGTGCCAGAGGAGCGTGCTGCACACAAACACACAGCTGCAGTACATACACAGGGCTGCTCCTCCCTGCCCAGAGTGGTGCACCAAGTAAATCCTGGGCATTCTTCACACCCAGCAGAGCCCAGCTGATGGTCAGTGCTTTGACAGCTCCCAGCCCTTGGCTATGGTGCAGCAAGAGCACCACACCAGAGGGTATTCCCAGACTATCCCCTTCCCTCCAACTGCCACATGCCCAATTCAGGGATACAAACAGTAAGCTGTTAACTTAAAGGACACTCCACCTAAGAGGTGTGGTGTCTTCTTCAGAGTAATTTGAATCTCATTAAAATTCAAGTTTCCTCTCCCTGAATTTAATCAAAATTCATTACCCACAGCTCCCTCCTTGGAATGTCTTGCATGAATTCCATCCAAGACCTGGATTCAGGTATTGGCAATGAGAACACTTACCTTTCAGAGTCTTCTTAAGATGAGACAAAAGACCTCCAAGTCGCTGAAGGTCAAAATAATCCACCTTCCCATTATAGAAGAGTTGAGGAGGGACATAGGCCTCTAAAACAGAGGAGGAGATTTGGTTTTTTCCACAAGTTCCATACACAGGATCCACAAAGTCATGTAAGGGCTCCTAAAGGAGACCCCACATTTAGGACCCCACATTTAGGGACAACTTTTGCTGTAATAAAAGCACAGGCCATTAAACAGAGGTGATTTCCACAATGGAGCAAGCATTAGATCCATGCAGGGAGGGGAGCAACCAGTGGCCATCAAGGAGACTGCCAGCACTTCCACCCTCCAGCCACAGTCCCTGGGGTAAACTGGATCATCAGAAAACTTGGCAGCTCTCCACCTGACTACTCCAGCTCTGCCACTTAGTCCACAGGGATACTAAGGCACTTACTGAGTCTAGAGAAAAGGTCAGCCTAATGTAAGGAAAGGGAATGCCAGTGGGGTCTAAGGGTGCAAAAGTAATTGGCACTGATTAATTTTTCCTTAATTCCCCTTAATTTGCAGTTTGGGAACTCCAAAATCAGAAAAATATCTTCCCTGAAACTCTGACTAAGGGATCACTGAGCTGCCCTTCCACAGACCCACAAACAGTAGTGGACTCTGCTCCAGAGCAGACAGGGGAACAGCAAACAGTACAGGTGTCCTTTTGCAAGTCGCAGATCTGGATGTTAACTGCAATAGATCTGCACACAGGAATTTCCAGGGTGACAGAAGGTTCAAGCACTTATTGGAGACATGAAATTTCCAACATCCTGGAAAGCACTGCCAGAAGCAAACCTTGTCCTAACCACAGAAGAGCCTGCAAAGCCTCTCCCCCAGGCCTCACCTTCACTGCTCAGGGAAGCTGGGGTCTTTGCTTTGTGGCCATCCCAGAAGTAGCGCAGGGCAGCGATGAGCCGGTGCAGGAAGCACACCATGTACTCTGGTGGGCACAACACAGCCAAATTCTAGGGCAAGAATGAGAGTCCAGCATCAGGGCAAGTGTGAAAGTGCATCTCAGGCCAAAGGGCTACATGGAGCAGGCAGAAACCTTTGTGTTCTCAGCCTTGTTAGCATCTCTAGCTTACAGTTCTGGCAGAGAGCCCAGACCTGATAGGCAGCAGCTTCCACATCCAGGAAGTCTTGGGACACCTCTGTCAGTGGTCTGACAGAGGACAAGGGATAACACACACGCTCCATCATGAAAGATGGGGCTGATGATGAACACAGGGATGCAGGTGAAGAAAGCACACAGCAGATGCCTGCCTCCCAAAGCCTCAGGCCAACAGCCTGACCCAGGGCCAGAGGAACAATCCTCACCTAGGCAGTGAGGAGGATGCCAAAGCCAGCAGCCCCACTGTGGCAGAGCACTCCACAGCCACACTCCCTGAGGGGCTACAGGAGGATATTCAGCTACCACCTAAGACTTCCCAAGGACCACTTTCCTATAAATCACTGCACAGGACTTACCTAACTTGCCTGGTTTCTAGCCTCAAATCTACCCCTCCTCACTCCCTGCCATATCTAGACCTCAGTGGATCAACTGCTGGAAGCAGCCTGGCCAGAAAAGCAGAGTTCCCAGCCTGAAGGTGCAGAAAGCCCTCAGGGTCAGGCTTGCAGGAAGGCTGGCCCACTGACTTACCCCTCTGTTGCTAGCGTTTTCCTGAAGAAACTTGCGGAATTTGTTTAGGAAAATGTATCTGGAGGCTTCCCCCTGGCAGAAGGAAAAACAGATGGTAAATCTAGGATTTACAAAGCACATCACACGAAGATATTGTCACAAAAGACCCATAGAGTGCTTACCCCTCCTCTGTCCTTGTTGTTCAGCAGCAACTTCAGAATCTGAACCTGGAGACCTTCCACCACTAAAAGGGGAACACATGTCTGCCATCAGAAAACAAGCACTGGAGAGCAACCACCCCTCTTAACCCCAGCCGCAGTACCCTGTCCTCAGGAGAAAGGCTCCCTCCTCAGCACAGGGGGCCCAGGAAGAACCAGTGACAGCAGAAAGCTAATCCCACCACTGAGAATTTTCTTGTCTATCACCTAGCAACAAATTAATCCATAGCTAAAAACCAACGTATAGGTTTGCTCCTGCCCCATCATGGGGGGCTGCAAGTTTATGTAGTGGGGTCCCAGCACTCCTAATATGCCATCAGAACAGAGCATGGCTGGCTCCCACCTCTGCACCACAGCCTGTCCTGGCAGGAACATGTGAAGCTGTACTTCACACAGTGAATGGGCTTTGGAAACAGCTCCTGGCTGCACAAAAGGTGTGGAATCTTGGCAACTTCCCCCCTTCCCCACAAACCTTCAATGCGTTTCTTGAGCCGCTGGCAGCCTCTTTCATATGCCCGACGCCTCAATCTCTCCTCAGCACTCTCCTCCTTCACCTCCTTACTCTCCTTGCCCTGGTTGGGGCACAGACACTGATTAGTAGGAGACCACTGCAGAGGGAAAATGTTTTGCCAGCAATCCCCTTAAACAATGCGAAATTGAGAGCACAAACTCCCTGAAACAATGTGCCACTGTGTGACTGTAGCTGGCAGTCCACCTAAACAGGTCTTCTCCAGCCAGGAGATTTTTCGAGGACACTCCAGTCAACCCAGCAATTCCTTAAATACTGTGAGGTTCCCTTCCAAATCTGTTGTCACAGAAAACTGTCCCTCCTCCCCTGTCTGAGCATCACACCTCAAACATACTCTCTAAGGGGACAAAAAAGATGACAGGGGAATGGAAAAGCTCCAGCTCTCAAACTGTAGGACCCACCAGTGCTAACACAGCTGGAAATAGGGGCCATCCAAGTTCCTCAGCCAGAAAAAGATACAAATGGCAGGCAGCAACATCTCCTCAGCCTCCTCGGTGTGGAAGTGCCTGTACTCACCTCCTTGGTGAAGCGGTTTGGCCACCACGTGGTGGGAATGAGCTCCTGCAATCCTGCCTCCTCCACACGCAGAGGGCTCTTGATGTAGAAGAACACAACCGAACGGAGCACGTCGAAGCTGTGCTGGAGTTAAAGCAAGCACAGAAGCTACAACGGGAAAAGGGACAGGGCATGTCTCCAAAGCTGTAGAAAGAGACTCCTTTCCAAACAAACCACTGCAAGCTCCAGAGGCCTCTGGAGAAGCCCCACACAGCTATCACAGCTGCTGCCCAAATGCTACCACAGAGCTGGACTGCTCTGAAAGTGGTTTTGCTCCAGGGATATTAGAGGTCAGTCAGGTAGAAATGAGCTCCTGTGTGTTACTAGGATGTGAACTATACAACACTCCTCCCTCCCCTCAAAGCATTTGTAGGGAATGGTGTCAGGCAGAGGAGACCTGAGAAATGACCTCTCAAGACAGGGTGGCTTCTGCCTCCCTGGAACTACAGGTCCTTGAAGTGTCCTAAGCTGCATTATTGAAGGAAGGGAAAACTGAGACAGGAGGAGACACAAAGGATACAGAACATTGCTGAGTAGGTATTTCCTAGATTTCTCATGCTTCAAGACTGCAATGGTGAGCCGGAGGTAGTGGATCTAGGAAAACAGGAGAAGCAAAAGTGACTCCATCTGCAGAATATACAACTCTCCAATAGATACAGCGTGATGAAACCGCCATCTTTGTATCAAACTACAGAATCCAAAACATCATGTACCTTTGGACAAGGGGACATAACAGAAGCTGGCTAGTCACAGATTCCTGGGGATTCAGAAGTGCAAACTCACTTGTAATCCCAGGTCTGGGATGATGGGGGAGAACCTGTAAGCCCGCAGCAGGGACATCAGTAGCTGCTTGAGGCACTCATGCACTTCATACTCCTGAGAAAATAAGAAACACAGTTAAGAACAACAGTAAGGAGTCAGGAACAGCTATAGCTCCCAGAGTGAGACCCTGGAAGGAAGCATTCATTTATGAACTGAAAAAGCAGGTGCTCTGACTCCACAGGACAGAGTCAAAGCAGAAGTTCGTACCAGTGCTTTGCTACAGGGAAACAAGTTTCTGCAGGAAGTCCAACCCAGAAGTCACCTACAAAAAGGCAAAGTCCCAGGCCCTATTTGTTGGGCAGTCACCAGTCCTCTTATTCCCTGACTCTACCCAAGACACAGCGTTGGTAGAACCAACCCAGAAGAGAAAGAAGTAAGTCTTGGGTAAATGTGATTGCGAGGGGAGTCGTCTGTTTGAATCAAACCCATAGCCAACCAGCAGGATGAGAGCCAACTCTTCCACAAACACAGCAGTCCTACCAGAGGGTCCAGTTTCACTGCTAAGATGGTGGGCATGAAGGAGTCATGACATTTTTCTATTAAACTTCTCATGGCAGCTGGCTGGGCCAGTGCCCACATCTGTTAACTGTTGCCCCAAAGGGCAGACGTGCAGTCTCCAAGCAGATCCCTGGCAGTGACTGGCTCTGTGTAACCACCCAAGCACTCCAGCAGCAGCAGTTTCCCAGCTGCCTCAAACATGTCCCAGGAAGGAGTAAGCTCATCCAGCATGGATAGGAAGGGAAGTTGGAGGAGGCTTTTCCCCAGCAATGCTGGAGATGGTGAGAGTGCACTGCACACCTCTACCCTAGTCCTGCACACTCTGATCAAGCTCTTCAGCACATGGCAGCACTTAAGACCTCCACAGTCAAATACACATTAATAACAATCAGAAGACTATTCTTATTGATAAATTTGATGTTTCCAGAAGCAGGAAGTTATTCACCGTCATCAGTTCCTTTGGCAGTAGGAGTAGCTTACAAATGCCTGGTTAATTAATTGCTAGAGTCTGCATTCAACCCTCAGTGCCTGGGTGTGCAGCAGCAGCCAGATGAGCTAATTGAGAGGGTGGTCTACCACAAAGAGAAAAGAAGAGAAAGACACTGAACACTACCAGCATTTTGTAGGGAAGGCTCCTGTCCTCAGCACCTCCCAGTGTCTCCCTGGGATCAACCAGCACCCTAACAACTCACCTCCATAAGAAGCCACATGAGATCCAGCAGTTGCTGAATAAGGGGGTGGGCTTCCACTGCCCCTCCTCGCTCAAGGATGCTCAACAGGAAGGTCATGAGCACATCTTCCACCAGGTACACCTTGCACTGCAGACAGAGAGGCAGGTCAACACTCCTCCATGGCACAGTCACTTCCCAGCAAAAGCTGGGGATTACTTTGTCTTGCAAGAGCAGTAACAAGCACTACAGAACCTGGCAATGGGCAGGCAGAACTCACCATAAGAGGGGAGAAATAATTGAAGATGTGAGCTAATGTAATCAGTACTGTGGGTTCTCCCTGCAGCTGCCACATGGATGTGTCTTTCTCCACCAGCTTCCCCTCCTGCAATGACAAACCCAGAAAAACACATGGCTTGGATCCAGCCCAATCCACCTGTACACCAACAACTGAATGAACCGCATGCCTGGAACAGCCACTGTTGCTGTCCCATGCCTGACTGCACAAAAAACCTTGAACGTGGCAATTCAGAATGCCAAAGAATCCAGGCCTATTCCTCTGGAAAGCTGTAGTGCAGTCCAGATGTCACTATCAACCACATGCAGGGACTTTGACAATGTTTTTCTAAAAAAAGGCTCAAGTTTACATGGTAATTTGTAAATGAGGAACACCTACAGAGGAGGACAACTAGCAAAGCAGGCCTTCATTCAAGCCAAGACCATAGCATATGGCATTCCCTATGCTTTAGGCATAAACAGAACACCCCTCATCCTAGTGGAAAACAGTGTTTCCAGCTAACAGTGCCACAGCCAAAACAGTCCTCAAGGCAGACCTGCCAGAATTTCATCACATTACTGAACAGGATATCAGTAAAAAGCTTAGGATATGAACAAACTGATTTCAAGGGTGCAAAATCAAATGCAGTAGCTGTGACCCTGACAAGCATCTCTTCTTGAATACTGGCAATGAAACTTCATAGGACTGAGAACAACAAAGCCTAGTATGACTTAAATTAAGTCCTGGAACTATCAGGAAGCCCATTCTGCAAGCCAGAGAGCTCCAGGAACATGCATGCCCCATGCAAGCATTTAGACTCTCGGGTGTATGGAAACATCTGGCATGTGCCAGGGAGAGCAGAACCACATTTCCCAGCATGGTGCCCCTCAGATACACCCAGTGATGCCAGCCTACCGTCACATCTATTCCAATATGGATCACATTCTTCAAGTAGCCCAACAGCTTCCGAGCCTTCACCAGGTCTGCCACAGGAGGATCTTGCAAGGGCCGGTAACCTTCTACTGGATAAGTAGGGAAGTGTTAAGGGAAAATGCAATTTGATCCTTTTGGGACTTCTTTTGTCTGTGCAAGGAAAAGACTGTCTGCTTTATTTTGTACCCAGTCCCAGTTCAAACCACAGTGCCTTCTACATGGATCATAACCCATAAGCTCTTACCTCCACTTCCTCAATACTGCAAGCAGAAAGTATTTAACTTCTGCTTGGTGTGAAATACTTTTTTAATCAGAAAGACTGCCTGGAGCTCCCACTACAGCCATCAACAGGCACAGTCAGAACTGCTCTGACAGGAGCTCCAGGCTTCAGCGTTCACACAGCAACAGGCAACACTAATACCACATCAGAGGTCCCATATGGCTGGGAGGTAAAAGTGACCAAAAGGCTCAGCAGCACATCAGCATTAGGGTTTCCAAAACTGCAGAGTGAGAATTTTGCAGGATCTGAGTGTCTGGGAGCAGGCAGCCCCCAGTTGTAGCAGCAGCTGCTGACTCAGAGCCAAAAGCAACTCTCATTTCAGAAACTTGTGCTTGTGTCCTGGAGTTCTGCTTCAGCTAAGGAAGTATTTGGCTCTTCCCTCCCTGACTCAGTTCTGCACACAAGTGCTGACAACAGAAAGTGAGCTGCAGTCAGGTGTGTATATTCTACAGCCTCCAAAGATGGTCTCAGGACAGGCTCTTCTCCCTTCAGACTTCCTCTCCCCCACACCTAAAGGATATCGGAGTGGACGGCTTCCGAAGTTAAAAGCAACAGACTCTTTGAAGGAGAGGCTGATGGCAGGGAAATAAGCCATTCCAGCACCTCTTGTGATGTTATCAAAGGCAGTTCCCAGAGATATACCATTCCTGAAAGAAGGAAAACCCACAAGGTTTTAGTCACAGCAGGAGGGGTCTGAGGTCAGCTGGGCAATACAGATATCAACTTGCCAACACGCACGCACCAGTCAGTCATGCCTCCTGTCATTCTTAACCTGGCACACATGCAAATGTCACAGCTCTACTGAGTAACAGCCACAGGAAGCACAGGGTCACTCCCATTTTCATATGAGCATGGGAAGGCACTGGAGTCTACATAACATGCAGAGCCCACTCAGCTCCAGGGGCAACCCAAATCTGTGAGATAACTAAAGCAGCAGGACATTTTAAAGCATGTGACTTTTTGGCCTCATCTATTTGATGTTGGCGGCAATCAAGGATAATGCTTTCAATCTACTCCTCCATAAAAGATGACATGGATCATATAACAGTTCTTAATTGCAACTGACTTGCTGCAGGCCAGGGCCAGAGAACAATTCTCATTGTGCATGGGAACTGAAAACTGGAGATTTATCAACCTTTTCACAGCTCCTTGTGAATTTAGGACAGGCAAGGTCTACACTGACCACAAAATCAATCAATTAAAGCCAAGTGTGGCATTCAGCATCACAAGAGATGCCCTTCCCTCTAAAATCCTGGCAAACTTCACAAAGACTTTGTAGCTTGAACATCTTCCTGCCAAATGTTTTCAACTGAACTGAACTGAGACCTAACAACCCCTTCAGATGGTTTCTGAACACAAGGCAGAAAAACAAAGGCCAGAACTACCAAGGAACATAAAGGGGAGAGAGCAGAAATAGGGCTCAGCAACCTGCTGAGCAGTGAGGAAACCTTTCTGTTACACACAGACATACAGACATACATACATACAAACAAACAAAGCAGGGAACGGGGCAAAGATGCTTACAAGCAGAAAGCAATGGTGCCCTCATCAAGGTCTATCAGACAGCTGACGATGTCTCCTGCTGCCCAGGACTGCAGGAAAGGGAGAGAAGAGGTTAAACATATATTTCCAGGATGTTCCCACATCACAAGAAAGACTGCAACCCAACCAATCCCTTGTGATTCAGGGTTAAAGAAGAGAGAGTTCCTTCTCCCAGCAGCTTACAGCATTTTCAGGCACTTCTGGAAGCTGCACATAAAGCCCGAATGGGATCATTTTCCCCTCTGGCACTAGGAATGTGTATTTATCCCAACAATGCACCATGCTCTGATGTGCTACAGAGAACCAGAGCCCTCCAGGGACCAACAGCAGCACTAGGCTGGGAATCAGTCTGCTGGGGCTGCTAAACAAAGCACTGAGACAGCACGTCCAGCACCCCTAAAGTACAGACAAGTGCTGGCACACAGACTGAAGCAGGGAGAAAGGCTTGAGGGCATTTCACACGGCCCAGCAGAATCCAGTGAGCAGAAGGAGTCACCTGCTTTCTCCTCCTTCCTCTCCATCCCATTCCTGGGGGACAGCTACTCACTTTGCCATAGTTTGTAGTAGTCACGTTCCACTTGCGCACCCTGTTTCCATCGTAGGCATACGAATCTGGCGTGTCCCCAACGCCTTCCTGCACCAAAGTATGAAAGAGGAGGCTCAGACCAGACCAGGCATAGAGGATTCCTCTCATTGCAAGAGAACCTTTAAAGGGGAGAGCAGCTGACAGCACACAGCTCTTCCAGGGAAAAATCCTCACTCTAGGAATGAATCCAGTGGCTTGTGATCTTTGCTTCAGAGAAATGCACCTCTCCCTACTTATTTTTGGGTCAGAAAAAGAGTACTGGCATCCAACACTTCTCATTTCTATCAAAGCAACCCCCCAGGATGCCCATCACTTCCCCTCTCACATACTGCAGAGTGACAAGTTAGTGAAATTCTGCAGCTGACATCCCTTTCCAGCACCAAACATCCCACCCAGATGAAACAACATCCCACCTCTCCTGGGCAAAAAAAGCCCTGTAGCACCAGCTGCTGAGACCCATCCCAAGGGACAGGCTGCCAGCACTGCAGACACACACACTTTTTGGGGAAGATACCAGCTGAAAGTCAATACATAGCAGTTCTACATGCAGCAAGAGCACATCAACACACCCAGCACAGGCTTTCTCACCGAGCACCATTCTGTGGACACAGACCAGAGAGTCTCGTAAAGACTCTTGAAGTAGCAGGCCTGGCATTTCGTGTGTGTGTATGGCATTTCTGGTGTGAATGCCAGCAGGGCACAGCACCAATGCAATGCTCTACACTGACCAAAAAAGCAGTGGAGGAGCATCCCCCAGAGTGGCTATACTACCTCCTGATTAAATCTGCAGTTGAGAGTACACCAGCCAATCTGCATGAGTCCCTGGGAGGAGATGAGCACCTCATAAATCCATTTCCCTTAAAGAAAAAGAGAAAGAGATGCCACACAGTGAATTCTTGTCCCCTGGCTTGTTGTTAGAGAAGCTGAACCTGACACTGCTCCCACAAAATACATGTGGCACACAAAGGAGGTTCAGGACATCCCCAGGATTCCCCTCCCACCCCTTTACTCTGGCATCACACGATCCCCCGTCCTTCTCCCTCCCTGGAAAAGTTCAGCGAATGAACTGGGGAAGAGGGTGCTCAAGATCTGGAACACAGTCAAGATTTCCTGAGCTCTCCAGTTGTCTAACTTTCCATAACTCCTCCCAGGGTCTTTTCTCAAAACAGCACTGGTTTATCTCCTTACCTTTATACACACAGGTTGTGGCTCTGATAGACCCAAAGTTACTGTGGCCAATCACCTGGACCAACAAACAAAGGATATTTTAATGTCAGGCAAAAAGCTTGTCCAGTCCTTCCCATTCCCTCTGTCCCCGCGCTCAAAACCAAAGCAAGATGGAGAGCTATTCACAAGGACAGTATAGGGACAGGAAGGGACATCTTCCCCACCCCAGCAGCTGTACTTGGAGCCAACTGGCCCCAGAAAATCATTCACATCCCTCCCACAGGTCATCTGTACTTGATAAACTCCAGGGAAGCACCCAGCATGGCAGCAGTACAAGGGCAACATATTGACAGACAGCTTCCCAGTGAATTGACACAAAAGTGTATACAAAAGTGATTATTATATGGGAAAGATACATGAATGCTGGACGAGTTAGAACAAAACTATAGATTCAAGGTGTCCAGACTAAAGGCCAGGATTGGCAGGTAACATGCTGCCTAGAAAGTGAACCGTGTTAAATCCTGATTCTTGCTATCTTGGGACAGACCATGAAGAGGAAATGAAAATAGGAACAAGGAATTCACAGACAAGCCAGTGCAAACCATTCTGTGGGTCAATTCTAGGTACAGCCAAACTAAACTACAGCAGGTGGTTAAATGGAAAGGGGAGACCAGGGCAGCCTGATCTGTTAGAGGCTAAAAAGCAGGCATAGATTAAGGAGGGAATCAGCTCAGGATCAGGGGATGTGTTTGCTCAGTGAAGGGGTGAAAAGAGTGCAGAAATTACTGAAATAGGAAAGAGTTAAATTCCAGTAGATTCTTTCAGCTGACTTTTTGCACAGGGAACATCAGCTAAGGAGCAAGCAGGTAATTAGTGGAAACAAAGGAGAAAGGAAAACTTCAGCTTTAGCCTCTTTCTAGCCTTTTAAGAAGACCAGAAGGAAGGAAGAGGCAGGCTGCTGGAGGGAGGGTGGGACAGGAAAGCTGGCTGCTTAGCCAAGTGAGCCCCTGGGCCAGGGTAATCCTTTCACTTCCTCACAGCCCCACTCAGACCTTGCTGAGACTTAGTGGTACTGCTAGACTTTTTCCCAGGAGAGCTCATTTCCTCCAGGGTCCTGCAGCTTTCAGAGCAGACTCCATTTACACACGCTACAAAGCCACTGACAAGGATCTACTACAAAGAACAAACCAAGAAGCCCCAAGTGCTTTTAGTCCCACAAAACCATTTTCTGCTGTGTCCAGCAACACACTCACCCCAAGTAAGTCATCATCGACCAGGAGGAGCCCCTCAAAGCCGCTCGTGTGGTCCAACACCACAGTGGAGGGACCGAGCCGGCCCTCTGCTACCTGATCTGAAACAAGAGTTGCAGAAAACCTGCTGGGGAGAGTTGTGCAGGATTTAACTGTTCACCCACTGGGTACTTCCAGCCAGCCTGTGACAGCACCTGGATTCTGCTACAGAGGAGGAAGATTAAGATAGTGTGGCTTATGTTAGACCCCGAGAAACTCAGAAAAGGAGAGAGATTTTAAAAGAAAGTCTTCACAGTGACTCAGCTATGCAGCATTCAGGACACATTAAGTTTTCCACATCACTTAAAAATTTTACTTTGGCAAAATTCAAAGGCTAAACTCTGTGCCAAATGTTTGGCCAACATGTCACACTTTGATCGAAGGCAGCAAGAAAAATTCACCTTTCTAGGAGGGGAGCAAGGTTGTATCTTGCCACACCCTGATTCATTCAGAGAAACAATGCTAGTAAAGTACAGCCTGAGGCCCAAAGTGAACACCTGCAGTGGAGACCAGCATGTTGTAATTGTCAACAAGCCTCTGCATCTCCCACTGACCTTAGCACTACACACTCCTGGTCAAAGCAATGGCTCTGGATATCATTATCAGTAACATACCACCAAAACTGCTTTTCCACACATTTTAGCCTGGAAATATGCCTCCATCTGCAAACAAACCTGCCACAAGGCAGGCTGATGAACCTCACAGGCAGGATTTAAAGGCACAATAAATTAAAGCACAGGGAGGCAGAACAGTGCTCACTCAGGGAAATGCCTGTCATGACACAACTTGTCCTTCCCAATGAAGCAGCACAAGTAAGAAGCACAAATTGGACAGGCTGTATCTCCTACCTCTGCTGTCTTCAGAGCCATTCTCCTCTGCCAGTAATCGCTCAAGGTGCTCCTGCAGGTTCTGGAACGTCAGGTGCTTCCTAGGGAATAAACACAAAGGAGCTCTTACAAAAAACTTTGTCTCCAATTTTTAAAGAGTTGCAGTCCAGACACATGTGCTGAGACATGAACCATGAAGTTCTGTTGATCTGTTTTATGTCATGAATCTAAGGAATTCGTTGCCCATTGTGTTGGGACAATGAATGAAGGAAGGACCAAACACAGCAAGAACAAGCTAAGTAGTTAAGAAAGAATCTTACAGTCTTCAGTCTGCTCAGCATGTTTTGTGGCAGTAGAAAACTGTGATACAAGGCAGCAAGAAACTAGCTGTACTACCAATAACTATGGACACGACTTTGCTACAGTCAGCATCATACAAACATGGCCTAAGTCAGGATTCGTTTTTTTCCCCAAAGTATTTTGCAATACAAAAGAAGAGAGAGGACCACAGCAGCAGCTGTAGCAGTTCAGACAAAGGTCAGGCTAGTCCAGCATCCTCTCTCTGTGAAAACAGCTAAAATCGTTTTGTTTTCATACTGAAAATTCTCTCATGCATCCCCTTTGGGCCACTGTTCTAGAGAACTTACTGCCCTTCCTTGGTTCTCTCCTTTCAAGGATAGTTTACTTAGCTGATGCTTGCACAAGAGCCTCCTTTTACTGTGAGAACCACTAGCTGTTCCTATCCCTGCCTCCCATTCCCAAAGCCATCTGGGAAACAATTTCTCACTTCTCCAGGACTAGGGATTTCCCTAAGACTCGTGAGACACACTGTGAAAGTCTGATGGATGTGAAGATGCACAGAAGTGAAATCAAAGAATCAGTTTTGGTTGGCATGAGAAGGGTGGCTTCAGCAAAGCTGCTTAATCAGCACTGGCATGGAGGACGAGTTGTGGAAGAAGAGTGGAAGAGCATGAGACAGGCAGAGAGATGTCTTCAGCGAGCTTCTCTATAAAGAATTCAGACCTCTGAAGGCAAGATGTCATACCATAAAAGTGGCTCTCATATGGCAAATGTTATTTCCAAGACCTCTTTGACTGCTAGTGGGGTAGCCACGTCCAGGGAAAGAGGGTGGAAGGCAAGAAAAAAAAGAGACCAGTCCAACAAGCTATCAGTTCTGTGCATTCAAGTCATTAATCACCAGACAAAGAACTCAGAAATATTGAAAACCAAAATGCTCAGGCAGATGGACTGTTCCAAGGTTTGCTGGCAGGAGAGCTTGTGGTAAAGTAACATGACCCACTTTGTCTCCCCCGCACCATCACCCCGGCTCACCAAGAGCCAGAGGGCCAAGAACTATTTATAGCAGCTCTGAGCTCATGTTGGAGCTGGCAGACCTAAGTATAGCCCGTGGAATGTGACCCCAGCCATGCTGCAGCACTGCCAACCAGCAGGAGCCACAGGCCTGCCTCACTCTGCCACACTCCTACCTGCCCTGAACCTGTCTGACTTGCCTCTGGCAAAAGGGATGCAAGAGGAATTCTTCTCATCCAACACTAAAGTTTCTGGGATAAAAGGTGAAGGAGAACTGAGAATAAATAGGAAAAAAGCAGTAACTAAACAGGAATTTTGTGTTTCTCTTCCTTCGGTGACTCTTAACAAAAGTACCAGCAGTTCCACAGCCTGAAAAATGTAGGGTATTGCATGGATCAATAACAGTCTTGCCTTTAGGTTACAGGGCACTAACAACCTATTTTTAATTCCTGCATCTGAAACCTGTGCATTTGCACTTCCTTACAAGCAAAGAGGGAACAGGAACAATCAGGTGAATGCCTGCTTATTTCAAGAATATTGCCTAGTGAGGTGGTATATGGGATTTTTCATGCAAAAAAGAATCCTTCCTCGGAAGCCCTGAAGTTTGAAAAAGCCATTAAAAGAGCAGACCTCAGGGTTGTTTCTGTAACACAGAGCTGCAGTGTTTTTAACAAAGATCACTGTGTGGCACTAAAAGATCTTTCCTTTCACGCAGTGCTGTTTATCTGGAGGTGGCATCGCCTGCCACCTGGGCAGTGAGAAGTCTGATACCTGTAAGCAGCTGCAGGCTGGTTCCCATCAGCACTGGCAAAGACTCGATGCAGATAATCGTTCAGCAGCCTGCTGTTCACAATCCCTTGGGAAAAACAGAAAGGAAATAAGCTTAGAGAGGCCAGGGTAAACTCAAACATGAATTTCACGTACAAGCAAGAAACTGGTAACTATGGGTAAATTATGTTCTTGTTTGCTGATCAACACAATGGAAAATGCAGCTTCAAGCAGTCATTGATCACCTTACTGTTCTCACTAGCAGAACCAGAGTCCAGCATTATTGAGTACATCTCCCCAAAAAAGATTCTTTCCAATTTGAGCTGCTCTGCCATAGCAACTGGGAGCCTATAAATTGCTCCACATAGGTGGAAGTACATCCTCAGGAATCCTGCTGTGCTACTTCCTGATAAAGTAACCTCAAAAGCTGAAAGCAGGAATCCAATTTTATTTAAAAAAAAATCTTAGCACTACTGCAATTCCTGATGTCCTATTCATATTCAGGATGTCTCTTAACCACATAAAAGATGCTGAGATGGAAAGGCTGCAGGAGCAGTTCACCTCGTGTAACCCAAAACCATCTTTAATGATGTGTGCCTCACCTTCACTAAACAACCCTTAGTGTCACACTGATGCAGCATTCCTTGTGTTCTGAGTGCAACAGTGCCCTCAAATGCCAGATGTGTGGTCTCATAAGCACACTCGTGCTGGATTCACCAAGAAAAAAAAAACAGACTGCCTGGCAAGTAGCAGAATTTCCCAGAAAAGGATTAATTTGAGAATTTGACAAGCTGTTCATCCTGGAAGGGGAACTCCCTAAATCAGGTGGGTCTCAAATGAGACGGCAGGCAGGCAATAAAACATTCTCCAGCCTTATGAGGCAGGGCTGTGTGCTGAAGGAAAGGCTCTGTGACATGAGTTTCTGGAGTCATTAGTACTGCAGGAATGTCCCGTTCAAAATCTCATCTCACTTTGAGGATTTACTCAGTTTCAGCCCTCCTACACCTCACACTACCAAGGTAACTGCAACTGGAAGGCAGCTGATCTCAAGCAAGGCAAAGGATGCTCCCTGGATCCACAGAGTTCCTGTTATCACAAGGCATGTACAGGCCCCTACCTGTGACCTTGGACTTCTCTGGCTCAGTGCTCAGCCTGTAATTCTTCCTTGAGAAAGCAGTCCCAGCACCTCTCGACGTCATTCTTCACAGGCACCACTTCCAGAGCAGACATAAGATGGGCAGAGGCCTAGAACAAAACCTTCTGGGGAGGATGCTGCCTTTAGACTTCTCCCTTTCTTGGAGGTTGGTTTACCTGAATTAAACAACAGGGATAAGCCAAAAAATAGCCACAGTCCTTGCATGTCCTAATGACATTACACACGAGCCCCAAACCAACTAATTGTCGACCCTGCTCTCAGTCCCACTGTTGTCCAACAACTCAAAACCTTCCCAAAGCAGACCAACCATTAAGCCACACTCTAGCCAGCCACACAAACCCCACTCCAAACAAAGGCACAGGCACAACCAAGCCAGAAACACAGGCAACCTTCACACCAAGCCTGGGCCAGAAGCACTGAGCCAGCACAGGGCCACAGCCACCACCACTGCCAAACAGGGCTGAAACTGGGAACCACGCCGCACTGCTGCTCGTGTCCTGACAAACACTTCTGCCTTCCTCTCCCACTCTGTACTCTTTAGGACAGCAACATGTGCCTGGTTCATCTTCTGTTTAGCAGGTGTTTAGATTATTCCACCACTCAAAACAAAGAGAGAGGAAGAAGGAATGAGACAAATGCAGATGGACTGGACTACAATAGAATATCACTGACTACAAAGTGAAAGACTCAGCTGTCAGTCTCACAGGGACAAAAGCAAACACAGGTAATACACAATAGTGTTTACAAGTGAAAATCTACCACGAGACTACAGATTCAGGAGCCTTCCTGTTATCACTAGGATGCTATCAGAGCTGACATGTGCCAGGACAAAAAGAATACATTCAACTGGCTAGTTCCATCCAGCTTCCGAATGTTAGGTTATACCCCTCTCCTGCTTCCAAGTGCCCCAATAGCCAACACGCACTGGAAGACTCTCCCTAGACATCCATATGTCAAAGCACTTTATGACACACAGAGCAACAGGAAGATGCAACAGGAGTAAAGGCTGCAGGAATTAAATGCTTGTTGGCAGTCTCACGCAGAGCAGAAACTAAGGTAAACCCAAGAAAAGTTAGTGACTCCAGCAAAGCAGTGCCAAGTGACACAAGTGCCACAGCAACTCCAAATCACATGAGCTTCAGCTAGACTTGGGAAAGGGTTTCCTAAAACCCCTTTCCTCAGGACCACCCCAGCACTCAGCACTGGAGCAACACTGCTTGGCCTCCCTCCTGCAACACCGCTGAGCAAAACAGTGGGAACAAAGCAAAAACCAGCCTGGATAAAAGGCCCTGAATGATGCGTCAGGAACTCAAATCAAGAGATAAAACAAAGACAAACTCATCGTTTACTACCAAAGCAGAGCAGACAGCACAATGTGTACTATCCTAAAAGTACTTGACACATGACATGATTTCAACTCTGTCAGGACAAGTTAAAAACACCCGAGGGCAGTCAGGAGTGCCCATGGCTCCCCTAAAAGGCAGCCACTCTGGTAACCAGTGCTGCTGAAACAGCCTGAATGCCCAAAGCAGAGCATGCAGCACTGCCACACCGGCACCATATGAGATGCAGTGCCTGGGTGTCTGCTCAGTTGGAGCACATGTTGCTTTCAACAGGACTGAGAAAGGGCAAAGCAGGGGGACACACATCTGCCTCATGTGCAATTCACAGAAGCAAAGATGTCCCGCTCTGAGCCTGGCTCCGGGCTGAACTCCCCTTTCTTGGCAAAAGCAAGCAGCTTCCAGCAGCAGGGCAGAACACACAACACAGGAGCAGCCAGAGCTGAAGAGGAGCCGACTGGAGGCAGGCGAGGAGGCCGAGAAGCCAGGCCGGCCAATACAACTTTGTCTGGCAGCTGCCGGCCAAGCCCTGAGACTCGCGGCGGGCAAAGGGAAACAGCACAGCCCAACACGGATCACAAAACTGCCCTGCCTTCATCCCAGCCGTGGGTCCCCGTGGCACGCCAGCCTGCCGGCACACCCCCAACCCACAGCCAGCGGGCAGCACTGCCATGCTCACACCCAGGAACCGGCCCCAAAGCCGGACTCACCCCGCAGAGATAACCCAGAGACACCCGCTGAGCCGGGCGGCGNCGGGACGCGTTGCCGGGAGACGGGCGGGACTCTCTCCGCGCTCGGGCAGGGCCGGGCCGCGGTGCCCTGCCCCGGGGAAGGACAGGCGGCAGAGACCCCGCCGGGTGCTTGTGTGAACTTCTCTCGAGCAAACCGAGCGGGGTCGGGGCCGCCGAGACGCGGAGCTCTCGGCCGTGGAGGTGGGCAAGCGGCCAAGGCCAACCTGTACGACGGAGGCCAGGGCAGGTGCTGCCGATCCCCAGCGAGACAACAACCCAGACCCCACACGCTGCCCTTGGAGAGAGAGGAGGAGGAAGCTGACACATGAGCGTGGAGCCTCTCAGTGCACTTTGTTGTGCCTGTGGGGTGGGATCAGGGCCAGTACTGGGGGACAGTCCACAGCAGGTCCTGTGGCGGTGTCCAGGCTGTCTGTGGGGACTCTGGGCCCAACATTACAAGTGGGAGCAGTCTTGGATCCGCATGGGCCCAGGGAACATGGACTGGAGCATCTGACACTTTCAAGATAGAAACATAGACTCACAGAATGATTTGGTCTGTAAGGAACCTGAAAAATAATCTAATTCCAGCTCCCTGCCACGGGCAGGGACACCTCCCACGAGACCAGGTTGCTCCAAGCCCCATGCAGTCTGGCCTTGAACACTTTCAGGGATGGGGCAGCCACAGCTTCTCTGGGCAACCTGTTCCAGGGCCTCACCACCCCCATAGCTTGCTGGCACCCACCTCCAGCAGCCCCAGCACCACCCGCAGGACCCAGCCATCAGGGTCCTCTTGTGTCTCCCCAGATCCAGAAAATGTCAGCTGCTCCAGCACCCCTGGGCCCCTGTGGATCCAAGACTGCTCCAGCCTGCAGCGTTGGGCCCAGAATGCCCACAGCCAGCCCAGATGCTGCTGCAGGATCTGCCATGCACTGTCCCCCAGTGCTGGCCCTGACCCCACTTTACCTGCACAATAAAGTTCACTGGGAGGCTCTTGTTACAGATGTTGTAGGATAATTCGTGCTTATGGTTAAATATAATATGTACAATAAATGTTATAAGTAAGATATGATATATTTCTAAGAGAAGAAGTTCATAGTTTAAAAGCATACCCACCCAGGCAGAGGGATTAACCCACAATGTGACAGCAGCAGCTGGCAAGCTGAGCGAGAATGTCTAATTAGCAAAGTAAAAGAACTGGGTCTAGGGCGGAGATGGGCTTTTCTCCCTAGATATCTAGGAGCGCCCAGACAGCAAATGCAAGATGGATACCTCCGGATGAGATATCCCTAGCCACGTGGAGACTGAGATAGGCAAGCCATCAAAATCCTGCAAATCAATTGTAGGATCCCGGAAAGCCAACCAACACCGCTTCTCCGAAGTTCTTTGTCCAACTCAACACAGAGAAAAGAGGAACACTTGCATATGTGGAGTCTGAAAGGAGTGAAAGAACTTCGGCCTCTGGCAAAATAAACTGTATAAAAACCACTCGGGACTAAAACTGTGGCAGTGAACAGGAGGGGATTCAAGGCGATAGATCTTGGATCAGAGTTCACCCAGTGTCGACTCCTGGGCTCGATGCTGTCCTTTTCAATCGTGGCTGTCGCTGCCGTATCATGGTTGCGAAAATAAAATTTATCTTTTATACTATTATTAATTCGGCTCTCTAAATTATTAATTCGGCTGGATCACGTTATTATTTATAACACTCTCTCAGGCCTGACAAAAGGATCTGGCCACAGGACCATTACACTGGGCCACTGGGAACAAAATGCTCTATGTCCTGAAGTTTGACCTTGTGCGGCTTCTCCTTGCTATGTAAATGCAGGCCTGTTACAGCAGACTCGTTGAAATGTAAAGGTTTCTGCCTGAGAAACCATAACTTTGCAGTCTTTTGCTCTCCTAAGGTATTGGGAAATCACAACACCACACAATTCAGTCACTCTTAACATCTTAACACCAGAGCCTGGGGCACAGTGGAGCTGTAGGCTCGCTGAACAATTCACTTCTGGAAGGCAACAGAATTTCTCCACTTCTGTCTCAGTTTACTTGTGTGCAAATATGACAACAATCCACTTGATACAGTTCTTGAGCTCACATACAACCTTCAGGTCGGGTATAAAACAATCCACAATTCACACATGCATTTGATTATAGCACTGGTGTAGCTCAAGAAATAGTCTTTTCCTAGAAACCACCTTGGGAAAGCTCTTGAACTTGGGAGATCTTCCTCCTAGTCACAAGTCTGGACCTACCCAAGACTTTAGCGTTCACTGCACCTGTTAGATAACACACGGTCAAGAAACTTCCCTGGCTCTTCAACTGGATACAAACAGACTGAAGAATTTACCTGGAATAAACAAGGGATTCTGTGTGGAAGAGGCCTGCACCAGCCTCTGGATTGCTGACCATTTACCTCTGCCAATGCTCCCAAGTCATGTCCTAACACACCTGAGTTTCCTCTCCTGTGAGTGAGAGATTCTACAATACGCTGGGAAGCAGGTAGAGTACGGGAGACTGAAACCTCTCCTTGAGACACCTTCTGGAAGGCCTGTGAAGATGTCTTGTGAAGGAAAAAAAATGCAACCAGAGGGAAGTATAGAGCAGAGGCCATTTACTCTCAGAAACTTACGGAGAAGGGGGCTGCTTCATCAGTCCTGGCGTTCTTTAGTAACAGTGCTGCAGCACAGGTTTTGATCCAGAGGCAGGAACAGTCCCCAGGGGAAGGCAGACCAGGCTATGGGCTCAGGTGGAGTGCCCAGGCAGCCAGAACGTTTCCTCAGCCAGCATCAGAATCCACTAAGGAACCTGCCTGGACAACAACCAGACAATGTCTCAAATACAACCAGAATAGGGAAAAGGAATGTGAAATCCAGCCTTGAAAAATTCAGGTCTGAAATGCAATTCAGGATCAGGATAGAAGCCTGAACTGCCCAGAAGTCCTACAATACTAGGTGTGTGACACTGCTGGGGGTGAGCGCTTTCTTCAGCTCCTGCCTTTAGAGTGTTCCCAGCGATCCTCTTTTACCAACCACCTTCCAAGCCAAACTCTGGTGCTTGAGATTTTCTCACCAGCTTTTCTCTATTTTGCTTGGCCTTCCAAGGCCAAGGCATGACATAACTCCATTAGCTAGATGCTGACAGAAGTAATTCATTCAGGGAACAAGCACCTTGGCAAGCTTGGATGTGGCACTTGGTGCCATGGTCTGGTTGACATAGTGGTGATCAGTGACAGGATGGGCTCGATGATCTTCAGAGGTCTTTTCCAACCTAAATGATTCTGTGATATTGCGATGAGGTGTCCCCTCAGGGTGAAAGAAGCCTTCAGCTGGTACTGCAGCAACCGCGTTGGGGAACGGGGAACGGGGAACAAGCAACTGATATCGGGAAGTGGGGAATGGGGAACTGAGACCGGGGGTCCGGGGCCGCCTCAGCGCTCGCCAGTGCCGGGGCCGCCCCGCCCCGTCCCGCCCAGTGCCTCAGCCGCTTCCCGCGGGCCGCCCCCTCGCTGCGCACCCGGGGCACGGCCGCTCTCATGGCGCTGTGTCGGGGCGCGCTCGGCGTCTGCCTCCTCCGCCTCCTCCTGCTGCCGGCAGCCGGTGAACGCGGGGAGGGGGGAACGTGCGGGAGCGGCGAGCGGGGGGGCCCCGGCGCTCAGGGGGTTGGGGGGCTCCGGCATCGCTTTCGGAGGCGCCGATCACATCCCCCGGGGAGCCCCCGGCCTGGGGAGCCCAGGCTGCGAGCTCAGCCCCCTCAGCTCAGCCGCCCGTGCTGGGGCGGGGGCTGAGGAACGCGTGTTTTTGGGGCGTGTGGAGCCGTGGTGTTGGGGCTGAGGAAGGCGTGGTGTTGGGGGCTGAGGAACCGTGGTG
>VXAX01002463.1:1353212-1393725 GCA_013399835.1 Leptocoma aspasia
TGTTGGGGGCTTTGGAACCGTGGTTTTGAGGATTGAGGAACTGTGGTTTTGGGGGCTGAGGAACCGTGGTTTTGGGGGCTGAGGAACCGTGGTTTTGGGGGCTGAGGAACCGTGGTGTTGGGGCTGAGGAACGCGTGGTGTTGGTGCACGCGGTCCCAGCGGTGGCGGGAGGTGCCCACAGGCGCACAGCGGTTTTGGCGTGGAGTTGGGTTCGCCAGGGAAAAGTCCTGATGAGGGAAAGGTTCTGCTGAAGTGGAGTGGGTGTGTGTTGAGCCATGGTATCGCCCAGCAGTGGCTGCGGGACCCCACCTGTTGATAGGGCTTGCTGATAACTGAGGTAAGGCAATGTACTAAAGTGGCTGCCGATCATTCTTGAAGCATTGCATTAAAAACCTTCACCTTTTCACCCCTGACACAGTAAATTCTACCCTTTTACTGGAGGATAATAGAAACACTGAGGTGTTAAGTGATGATATCACATAAACAGCACTACTTATGTAAGCTTGTTTGATGATTGAGTTCATACATCAAATGATGTATTGATAATTGGGTTTTTTTCCAGCAGCCCTATCTGTTGCTATTTTGTTATTGTGCTTAGAGGATGGACCGGGTGGTCTTCCCCAACTCTGTTGTTAGAAAGAGCAGATGTGATCACAGAACTTAGCTTGTGAAGTCTCAGAGAAGGAGAAGCACTCTTTATATTTTATATATCAATGGTGTCACTTGATCAGAGAGATCAAATTCAGCACAAACCTGTGCAGGAAAGTTGCTTGTGATGTGCAAGAAGACATTTGACTTGGCCAGAGTAATCCAGGATCACAGTTTGTTTGAAGGCTGAGCTGAAATCAACGTGGCTGAAATGGTCAGAGTTTTATCTGTAAATACTTCAAGGTATGAACATCAGAAAAAGGGTTCTTTAGGCTGACTCACCATGAAGGTGCTATAGCTGTAACTATATGCAAGCTGCTCTTGAATAAATAGGGGTGGAAGTTAGTACTTGTTGCAGTGATTGGGGACTGGGTGGGAAGAGTTTGGCAGCTCTGCTCTCCAGATGGAACTCGGTCAGTCTATTAAAGGTTTTGTGTGGTACTGATGGTGTGAAATCATCACGGCGATGCCCTGCAGGATAGGAGGAACCCCTCAGTAACTGGACTGGGTTGGGTTGGGTGTGGACTGTACCTGTTCTCAGGCAATTCAAATAATTAACCCATCAGAAGGCCAGCTGGGGAAAGAAGTGCCATCAGTTGATCAGCTGATGAGCTGGAGAACTCAGTCAGTTGAGGAAGAGTCTCATGGATGCCAGCTGATGGAAGAAGAGAGGAACAAAGTAGAAGCACAAAAGTCTTTTCCTTTGGTGAGCTCAGCCTTTGTTGGCTCAGCTCAGCCACCTGAGAACTAGCTTAGGCCTTTGGTTTCCTTTGTCATTTTACTGTGCTGCAGTAGCACAGTTGTGAGATGAAGGGAGGAATTTTGTTGGTTGCCTGGCTGTGTGATTTCACAAGGTATTTTGGAATCGGTTTAGCTACCTGTCATTTCCTTGTTAGGGATAGAGGAAGGAGGGAAGAGTCAGGTGGCCATTAGGTGTCTAGAGAGGAAAAATTTGATCGACCATGTAAGCATATGTAAAGCTGTAAAAAGGACTGTGCTATGGGTACAGAAGTTCCTTTTTGTTTCTGTTTAATGACCTTCCATGTTTAAACCCTTGAAGATTTTTGTTTATCTTTTTATAGTTGGCTAGTATTTTTAGCTTTTTATATATTTTTCATTTATTTGTAACTTTGTAGACAGTTAATACAAAGTTATAACTTCTAGTACTTTTCCTATCCTCCCCCATAGTTTACCAAACCCTTACTAATACATTCTTGAAATTCTGTTTAGTCTTGCCTTTAGTCTAGTGAGGATACTTTGTTTTGCACCTTACATCATAGACAAGGTAAAGTGTAGGGCTAAAAAAGACTGGGGGAGGCTCCAATGGGGCAGAACCTGGGGGGAAATTACCTAACCAACTGCTCTTCTTACTGGACAATATTTGATAGATATATACTAATCAACCTTATAAAAATAGTAGAAATACTGTATCGTGTGTGCATATCACCATATTGTGCACCATTAAGGCTTTAATTAAAGACTTGCATTTACATTATCATTTTAACACTGTTTGGAAAGATTCTGTGTTTTATTCCAGGCAACAGCTGAAGTATTCAGGTATTTCTTGATGCCAGAGAGTGAAGACTGAATTTTCAAATGTTAAAGTCAGTTTAAATGTTGTCTTTGCCTCTTCCTGTTTCCTTTCTCTGAACAACTACACCTGAAGGAATTTGAGTTTTTTGGATGGAGTGTGGTTTAGGAGCAAGATATCAGGGTATGTCTTGTGATATGTGATAGGAAGGAAAATGATGAATAGAAACTAGCTGACTGCAGCATTTGTCACTGAAAAATGAAGTGATACCCTTCTTGGGGAATGATTTTTGCTTAAGCTTTGAGAAGTATTTTTATGTGGCAGTTAAAAGCTTTTAATATGCCATTCTTATGGTGCAGTTACTCAGGCTTGGGAGGGCAAAGACAGAGAAAACAGCCAGTCTCTTAAGGAATGTCAGCCCAGTGCAATTCTGGAAAGTGTGGGATGTTCCCTAAGGGAGCCATCCTGGTACATGAACATCCCCATTGCATTACCACTCCATCTGCACCAGGTGATGCTTGCAGTGGGAATGCTGCTGGACTGATTTTAGTTCTCAGAATCTGTTGTATGACAGCTCTGTTTTCTGCAATGGATTATCAGGATTAGGATTTTCTCTGAAGTGAACAAAATAATAGGTAGAAACAACCAAGTCACATGGAAATCCAGACCTACAGTGAATGCAGTGGTGTTGCATCTTTTCCATCAAGTCAAATCTCTAGGAAAATTTAATATTTTCTTCTAACTGATCTTAGGGCTTTTTTGGTATTTTTAATCTTTTTGGCAAGTCATGTTGTTCCTTGAGTCTTTACAGTAATTTGGTAGCTACTATCAGATATAGTGAAGAAAGTACCACCAGCATCTCATATTTTCATGCAGTTTAGTGCTTATGTCTGTGTGAACATTTGGATAGAGGTACTTGATGAAGATGAGATACTCTGTGTGTGAGGAGTATTTGCCTTTGCTATACACAAAAGGAAATACTTGGTTTGTAAGACCCGACCCAAATATTTTCAGCATATTTACATGTTAACTTAGGTGCTCTAGTTGGGATGAGAAAGACTTTGTATGATTATTTCTTTACTTACTAACTATTGGTTTGTAACTCTTTCCAGTTTTGGGTGAGGATTGTCAGGCATACACTGGTTATTTTGGTGAAGTACAGCTTGCACAACCCTGTCCTGTTTTCTGCTGTGGATCGTGTCTGGATCGATACTGCTGCTCTGATGTATTCCTAAAATTTGATGAACAAAAATTACAGTGTGATCAGCTTAATGGAAGGTATGAGGCATACTGAATGTATACAACACATTATAATTGTGTCATCAAATGACAAAACCACACTGTTTAATGGTTAAATCTTCCTAAAGGACCTTTCTCTTCTAGATCTCTATCAGGGATCAACATTAATGCTTGTTACTTACCCGTAGAATGGGAACAATGAGCTGGAGAAATTAATGCATGAACTGATGTGTGTCTTCTTGATCATTTTCAAATACTTACACTCCATTTAATTTTTCTGAGGATTACTGACATAGAGGACCCTGTGGAAGCTTTAAAGAAGGTCAGAGAGAAATTGGAGGAACTCCGGGAATCGACGTCCAACAACTGGTTGGGATGAAGCTTTAATATGCTTTTTTTTTACCTTGGTGGGAGGGCTTCAAGGCCTGATACTATATGCATTGATGTTTGTTAAAATGATCGTCGTTGTCAGTATTACTATATCATGTGGAAAGTTATTGAAAGCTTAACTCCACACTTCAGAATGCTCCAGGACACCGGATATGTACCACTGGTGCAGATGGAGAATGTTACCAAGTGAAAGGCATCCCAAAGGAGCAGAGAGGACGCACTGTAAAACCACCTGTTGCAGAGTTACTACTGTAGTCACAGAGCAGAAAATGTGGAAAATTGCCAGGCTTGCTGTGGAGAATTGATGAGGCTGGTTGAGCACAAAGCTAAGCTGAGCTGAGCCACTTGCTTATCTTGCACCTGGCTCAGGCAGGGCTTAACCACTGGAGGATGTCTGGGGCGAAACGCTGGCCGGAGCTGGATGTTGTCTGGGTGAAGCACAGAAGAGCACCCACTTGTCTGCAGGGAAAGCGAGCTTAACTCCCCTTTGCCCAGGCATAAGAGGCCTTGTTCAAAGTACAGTCTGGTCCTTGGAGGCCATGATGATGTGCAGTTGTAGTGTGGGAGCAAAGACTGTCAGATGTCCTTTAGGCAGCTGGAGGAGGGAGTGACACTGAAATGTCACACTTCTGTTCTGACTTTGGTTCAGTTTGACTGAAGGTAAAAGAAACCCTCATAAAATTGGTGTTTGGTTTTCTCCATGTAGAGCATGAGAATATGACCCCACTTGATGGGCAAATTGCTGTGCTTGCTCCTCTCTCCTCCCCAAAGCAGGGATGCCTGTGTTAGAGCATACCTGGGTGAAACCAGAAATACCTTAATTAATGGTGAAGGTGAGCTTAGTAAAAACCTAAATTTGTTGATTTTTGTTATTAGTCACTGACTAATTTTACTTACTTAGGGCTGATGCAGTAAATGCATTTATCCACAGCTGCTCCAAATCTATGTATGGTCTATTTGGTTTTGGATTTTGTAAAACTGCTTTGGAATGGTTCTGTCAGGCTATTGTCAAATCCATAGTTTTAGTACTACAGGCAACAAAAAGAATCTCTCCTTTTAGTGTACATTACCCTTCATACGTACTTGAAACTTAGCCTGGTAACTTGAGTAAGCAATAAATTCCATTTTTTTGAGATTAATTCTCTTGTTACAGGATCTCTGACTCGCAGATTTTTCAGAGTCCTGATGATTTCGAGATTTCTGGCCCCAGGTAAGCCATGCAAGCTTTTAAAATGGGATTTGTGTAGAGGTTCTTCACTGTGTAATCAGGACATGCGGACTTGGCAGTGCTGGGTTAACAGTTAGACTCAGTGATCCTAAAGGTCTTTTCCAGCCTAACCAATTCCATGATTCTGTGCTTCTAGAGTACGAAAATAGAAGTACTTATTTGTGTGTTAAGGGTGTGGAGCACTCAAAATCTGTATGCGTGTTGGAAGAAGGAGAGACATGAGGAAGAGGCTGGATGTTGCTATTTAGACCATAACAGTCTCTGTATATAACAATCTGTATCCTCCCTGCTGAACAGGACGTTGAAGCATTAGCACAGAATCACAGAACAGGTGGGGTTGGAAGGGACTTCTGGAGATGCAGTCCAACCCCCCTGCCAAGGCAGGGTCACCTGGAGCAGGTGACACAGGAATGTGTCCAGGTGTGATTTGAATGTCTCCAGAGGGCAGACCCCATGCACTCCCTGGGCAGCCTCTTCTAGTACTCTGCTATTCTGAACATAAGTTCTTCCTAATGATGAAGTGGAACATCCTCTGTCTTAGTTTATGGCCATTTCTCTGTGCTTTGTACTCTTAGAAAATCCATAGTGGCTCTAGAAGATAATCTGCCAATCTAGATCTGATAATCTTTTGTTTGAAGTATCTTTTGTTTGAAGTATCTCACATCTTTTACAGTTAGTTTTTATCCATATTTCTCCATCTGTTTCAGTCTTGGGAAGAAGTAAATTCCTTTAGGCCTATATTGGTGATGACAGGAGTCCTGCTGTAAAAATGTGTCAGTTTTTCACAGTGCAGATGATGAAGACAGGGCAGGGATTAATCACAGAATGTTACAGGGTTGGAATGGATGTTAAGGAGGATCTGTTCCTCCTTATGGCCAGGGACATGTTGGAATGGCCAGTTACAGGGTTGGAATGGATGTTAAGGAGGATCTGTTCCTCCTTATGGCCAGGGACATGTTGGAATGGCCAGTTACAGGGTTGGAATGGATGTTAAGGAGGATCTGTTCCTCCTTATGGCCAGGGACATGTCCCATTTCCTGAAGGCCCATCCAGCCTGGCCTTGAACACTGATCGGGGCATCCACAGCTTCCATTGGTAACCTGTTCTGGTGCATCACCACCCTCACGGTAAAAATTTTCTTCCTAATATCCAAGCTAAANCTGGGGAGGCCCCAGCTGCGGGCAGTGGCGCTCGCCGATGGATGTCCCTGCGTAGGTTTGGGCGATCGGGGTGGCGGGAGCGGCGCTGGGGCTCCCCTTTAAGGGGCGGTGCGGCCGCCGTGACGTGCGCGGGGCAGGGCGGCGGGCGCGGGGCGAGCGGCGGCGGCGAGCATGGGGTAAGCGGCGGGCTCGGGGGGCTCGGGACGGGACCCCGACAGCTGCAGGGGGCACCCCGACAGCTGCAGGGGAAACTCGCCCGGCCTTCCCGGAAGCTCCGGCGGAGCGGGCTCAGTACCGGCTGCGAGCGGGGCCGTGCGAGCGGCATCGCCCCCGGGCGCGGCGGGCCGGGGTCGGGGCCGTGCGCGCTCCCCGGTGCAGCGGGCGGAGCCCCCGAGCTGTGTAAGTCCAGGCACATTTTTACCTGTGGGGGAGGAAGGAGCCGCGCTAAGGGCAATAGGCACTGCCGTGGTGGTGTGAATGGGGTACGTGGATGTCTTGGAGCCTAGGTCTGTTCCACAAGGAGAAGGGTTTAATGTAACAAATATTTTGGAGGAGGGATGCCCCTTCTCAGCTAGGCTGATCTTCTGTTTTCAGATGTGTGGTTCCAGTGCAGCAGACGTGAGCCTTATCTTGAAGTCAGGGCTTGCTCATTATAAATGACAGAAAAAACCATTTAGGAAGGAGCAGTTAAATTGTTTTAATTACCTTTGTTTTCAGCTGTGGAATGTCTAAAAAGAGAACCATGGATGTCTCAGCTTGAGAAGATGGATGACTTCTCTTTTTCCTTTGAATTACATTGCAGCTTTGAAAAATTAGTGTTGTGCAAAGGCCTAGACTTGACATAAAACTTACTTTCTTGTTAGGCAATTTTATTAGAAAGGTGGTAATTACTCACAGGAATACTGCCCTTGAAAAGCCACCCAGATATGACTCTGGAGGAAAACCACATCTCAGAACTTTCCAAAATGACTTATGACTGAGCTGTCCAATTTAGGGTGTTTCAATACTGGGAATTGCAGTGAGTGGCACTGTCTGTGACTGCAGCCGGTGGGATACCAAGTAGGTTTTTGTTTAATTACAGACAGTGCCTGGGGTTTTGTGTTGTATATGTTGACGTTTCTATGCTTTTTTAACCAAGTAGTAAGCTGTATTCCTTCTGGAAGAGTTGTCTGCTTCCTTGCCTGCAAGGTATACTCCACCCTCTCTCTCTGTGCCAGTTTCTTTTAAAAGGCAGGTTTTGCCTTGTTTCTTGATGACTATGTTAGTTTAATTCTTCACTGTGTAGCGAGAAGGGCTGATGTCATATGGAATGTTCCTTCGTATTTCCAATAGGATGAGCATTCTCTTTGAACACTTTGTAACATGACAGGAGGCAAAAAGGGCAACTTCTTTAGTGCCCTGTTCTTTCTTAGGAGCTGCAAATATGACCTTTGACACTGCCCTTGAGAAGGAGGTGATGGTTTCCTCGCATTATGAGTCAGAAAGCGTTCAGTTCTCCATTCTTGCATCACGCTGATTTCTAGATGGAGTTACCACCCTGGCACACTGCTCACAAATCCTGTCTTTTTAAGAGGACTTCCTCTTTCTGAGGCTAGTTACAAACTACCTGCAGACTTACCACTGGACTCTGTGGTCTGGGTGTTTCTTCTCCTTGCTTGGAAATCCTGCCACAATTACACCCTAATTCTAAGGACAGGGTTAGGGAAGAGCTACTGGTGGAATGTTTGTTTGTTCTTTGTTGTCTTGCCCAGCTGAGCAATTTCTAGTTTGCTTGTACTTTTGCTTTTCTGCTGTGTTTATTCTGAGGTCATCTCAGAAGTGCATGCATGGCACCAGTTTTCAGTAGGCTTCTTTTTAGTATCATCCTTTGATATGAATGTCTTTCAGTATTTCTACTGAGTATCAGGTGCTGTTGAGGCAGGTGTGCACTTTGAGCAATTCTTTTAAGTGTATTTCACATTGTAAGAGGCCCATGTCCTATAGTCTTTGGACATTTTAAAGACAATAAATTACACTCCATTGGAGTGTGTTAATAATGCACTTCTAAGTACTTGAAAGCGTTTTGCTTCCCCGAATGCTGCATTTGGAAGCAAATGTAGGCATTCTAGGAAAAGTATAAAAGTCAGGGTTAACTCAAGATTCAGGCCTTTTACTTTGCTGATCAGTCTTTGAAGATCACATGCAGTTTTTACGTCAGGGTGTAGACATAGGTTTTCATACTGCTGAACTTGATAAATTTGTTACCCTTTTCCTTGACCATAAGTGGTTTCTCCAATTTCTGCTGCTAGTGAAGGCATTGTGGCACGGGTTTATTACTGGAAGGTATTTCAGGATTATTTTCCCCCCATTTTAATTGGATTACTGAGTTTTCCCTTGCTTTACTCTGGTTTCAAAGATGGATTGTGAGCAGTGAGGTTAATTTAGTTGGTTTCCCCTTTTCATTCTGCTGTACATAGTATTCTTATTTTAAGAAACTGTGCAAAAAGCAGAGCACTGATTCACCAGGACAGAACTTATTATTTTCATTGGTAGTGTGATTACTTAGTCTTGGTATGCCAATTTTCCGATAGTGACCCTTACTGGAAAAGGAAATTAGATGACTCATATCCACAATTCAACTAATTGTGAAGTATTTGAGTGTTTAAGGAGGTGGAACAATTCAGAACATGTGTATCAGAGTTACAGAAGAAAATACTGTAGTTGGGGCAGCTGATACTGGGCTTTCTAATTGGAAACAAAACTTCACATTGTCTGTGTACACAGTTAATTTGGCTCTGCTTCTGAATTAATTTCTGCCTGTAAGTTACAGCAGATTGTGTAATAGGTACAGTAATGCTTGAGGCAAGGCTGTTCCTCCTTATGTGAGAAGGGGGAGGCAGAATGTCCATTTTCCTGGGAAGCTTTGGCCAGCAGAGACAGACCAGCCTTGTTGGATGGAGGTGTGCTCATTTGGTGTTCGGGCCATGTGTTGTCTTGTGGCTTCCTTGTCCTTTTGTGATACAGAGAAAATCCATGTCATTCTGCCTGCCTTTGGTTGAAATGTGGCATCTGCAATAGGCTGCTACAGGCTAACCTGGCAAAACCAGCATATTTCTAATGTGAAAGATATGATTATCCTGATTTCTTCGTCTGGTTTAGATATTTTCAAGCCTGTATTTTCTCCACAGACAAGGTTAAAAAATACTGTGATATTGAACTATGCCACATTTCTCCTCTTGTGCTATCACTGTCAGGGACTCTAGTTTACACTTTCTGGTATATTTGGATACTCCAGGATGTGTAATAAGTTGCCAGTGATAAGAAAGTAAATCATGAAGATAATTACGGAATCACAGAATTGTTAAGAGTTGGAAGGAACCTCTGGAGATCATCTAGTCCAACCCCCCTCCAAGGCAGGGTCACCTGGAGCAGGTTACACAGGAATGTGTCCAGGTGGGTGTGGAATGTTTCCAGAGGCAAGACTCCATGAAAATTGGAAAAAAACTTCTAGAAATGTAAGCAGTCTCTGTTTAATGAGCAGAGGATTTCTTTTCCAGTGCTGGTCCTTGATATTTTCTGTAATAAATGAGTTAAACTGCATACAGCCTGTTCTGTGAGGCTTGTGTTTGGGCACAGGCTAATCTCACCAAGGAATGTAAGCTTCTTGCCTGGAAACAACTGAGACTTGGATTTAAAGCTACTTAAAAAAATGTTTTATGCTTTTTACTAGCCTGAAGAGTAAACATTAGCTTGCACAATTAGCAGTGATAACTTGAATTGCAGAGCGTTTCGTGGTGAAGAAGCTGCTTGAAGGTGGCAGAGAGTTATGAGTTGTGGTCTCTGCTGCTGTAGGCACTTAGGTTTCGTTTCCTCAGAAACCAAGCAGGAAGGAGAGGTTGAAAAATGCTGCTCTGGTGCAAGAGGCAGATGTGCATGGCTGGGTTAGCGTGCTCTGCTGACCACAGAGGGCTGGGTGACAGCAACAAACAAGGCAACCTGGCCTGAGCGCACAAAGACACAGCAAGATTGATCACTTGGATTTTGTTCAGGAGTTAATTTTCCTGTGGCTATGTGCTTCATTGACTGTAGGTATCTACCAGGGAAGAGTGTTCCCTCTAGCTGTGAGTTTTGCTGTGACTCTGTGTAACTCTGAAAACAGTAAATTTTTAAAATACGAGTTGGCTGTGGAGAGAGCTTGTGGAAGAAGATGCAGGTAGGGTAGGCCTCAGAGAGGGATCCTATAGCCCAAGAAACAGAGAATCCTTTAAAAACATGTTTAAAAGACCACGATGGCTATTTATTAGGATCTGTAAAAATTTGAGCATGTGAGTTCCAAAGGTAGCTCCAACTCTGCTATTTCATATACTGCCATTAAAAAAGCCATGATCTGAGGTGTAGCTGGATATATTTGCCTCAGATTGTGCTTGTAGATGTATTATGGGAGGAGGAGAATACCTTCAAATTGTCCATCCTTTTAAAACTGCAGCTGTAGGGTCTTCTGTGAAATGAACAAATTAGTTTAATTTCAGGAAATTACCAATTGTATAGAGATTGGTCTTTTGACAAACCCTTTGTATTCAAAACATTTTATACCATTCATTTTTGATGTGATACACCTCTGTTTTTATTAGCATGATCTCTGGCTCTCAATTCCACTGAGAGGTAAACTTAAAAACCTCTTTTTTTTTTTTTAAGTTGTGAGAAGATCTAGTCATCAAAGTCACTTTTGTGACTCTTTTGGTGAAGGTCTTGTTAATAAGCAATGCCATTTAAAAGAAGTAGTGGTTGGCCAGATGTGACTTCTGCTGCAGTGGTCTGTTCTTGTTTGTACAGTGTTAGATTTTCCTTGATGATCCTTGTTGTGCTGGATGAGTAATATTCCAGAAGAGAAGGGGAATGTGGGACAGGATGTCAGTTCACAGTAGTGTAGGATAATTAATTTACGTAATTAAAACTTTGCTCCTGCCTGAACACAGTGTTTGGAAATTTTATATATGTGATGATATATGAGTAATGTGGATAAAGAAAAAGGTGTGTTTGCTATAAAAGCTGGGTTATAAGGCAGGCAAAGCAGGTGGGTGTATCCTAGTCCAAACTTCCTTTTACTGCAGTTCCAGTGTGTTTGGTAAGTCATACACCAGGTTTCAATTTGCCAGGAAAAAAGATCCTTTAACTCTTTGGCCAAGTTAGTTTCTAATTAGTTGCTTAAATCTGCTTTCTAGAATTAGTATGGTATTGGGAGTAGCAAATTCATAATACTGCAGTTTTTGTGGGGAGATTTTCTTTTTGTGGCACTTAGTTGTTTTTTGTTTTGGTTTTTTTTCAGTTAAACTTGTTCTGTTAATTCACTTAACCATCTAAGAAAAATCCTTCCCATTGCCAAATTTGAATTCGGGTGTGGGGGTAACATCCTGTGTCCTTGAAGTGGGTGGTAGGAAGGGAACTGACTCATGTTGTTTGCCTTGAATACCTGTAATCAATCTACATTCTCTTTTTGCCACTAAAGGAACGTTTAAAATTTGTTTACCACCTGCAGAAGCAAATGCCTTTAATTGTGTTTAAGGACAGTTTATATGCTGAGGGTCCAGGGGACTGAAAATTACCTGGGGGCCTGCATG
This sequence comes from Leptocoma aspasia, assembly GCA_013399835.1. Lineage (NCBI taxonomy): Eukaryota > Metazoa > Chordata > Aves > Passeriformes > Nectariniidae > Leptocoma > Leptocoma aspasia. Next base: position 1,365,006 of record VXAX01002463.1, read on the forward strand.
AAGCTGCAGTGTTAATTCTTGCACTGCTGATGAAAGACTTCAGTCCCTCTGAATGCAGCCTTGACTTTTCTCCTTGTTATGTGCATATTTTAATGCACAAGTTACTCACAGCAATTACTCTCTGTTGTCTACAAAGTGTACAGTAATAGATTTCCTGGCAAACTTCCCCAGAAAATCGTATTTTTAGAATGTATTATAAAGGGATTTATATAAATAGACATATTTAATACAAGAGCACTCTTTATGGACCAAGAAGAGATGCTTGTATACATATTCCATATAACCTGTTGGATCAGGACAACAGATGTCTGAGTAAGACCACAAACTCCAGGAAGTTCCCTCCCTGCCACTTTCTCATAAAGGCTGCTTAAGAACACGTTGTGCTAAACATGTTATTTAGAAAAAATGGAGAATTAAAAAAATAATGTAAATATAATATTAAAAAATAGTATTAACTTTATTTCCAGTAGGTCTTTGTGTATAAAATTGAAGTTTATTATTTTGGGCTTAAAGTAATCCACATCAGATTCCTATTTGAGCAAACAGCTAAAGGCTCCATTCAGTACATATTTAGCAAACTTCTTGCTGAAAGACTCTTGCCTTCTCTTTTTCTATAACACTCTGGCAGTTGCAGAGTTTCTTGTTTCCCATGGCATTATTGTTGTTGTTTTAGCTTGTTTCTCACGCCAGGGTCCCTGGGCTGTGCTCAGCTGTGGGCTCTGGGGGATGTAGCTCAGGGCTGTTTATACTGCAGGTAAACAAAGGGGTCGTTTTGCTGAGGCTCCTGTTGCAGACTCTCCTTTTGGGAGTACCTAGAAAGAATTATGGAAAGTAGTGCCGAGTTTTAGGGGTTTTTATTTAGTCTGTGTCCCTGCTAGAGCAATTTGCAGTTAGTGGTGGCTTGAGCTGGTGCTGCTCAAGAGTGGGTTAGTCAAAATAAAGTGAAACCCTTTTCATGACATTAAGGGACTGTATGTGGGCAGAACCCCAGGAGAGAAACTCTGAAGTGCTAATTGAGTTAACATTTCTCTGAAACACCAGACATCACAAGTCCAGTCCACACTTCACTGCATTGCAGAGCTCGTAAAATGACTTTGCAGTTACTCAAACCTGCCAGTCTGATGAAACAACCAAGATTTTGCAAAATTGAAACCATGCTGCTCAGTCTGAGTCTTAGGCTGCCTGTTGCCTACCACAAGAATGACTTGGAGCCTTCCTGATTGTGTGGACATCCTCTTTTGGGGAGGTGGCCAAGGCTGCACCAGCAATTACTGTGATTGCACCTGGACTAGGAGGCTTAACTCTGGTGTATATTTTGATTGTCTGCTTGTGCTGAAGCTTCTGGCTGTGCTAAAATAGGCTGGTCACTCTTGCAAGTGGTAAAAGCAGGCCAATGTTTTCCTGTGAGTTTGCTGTCTTAGTAATAGTAAATTATTTTCGTTTAATCGTTAGGAAAGTGGTTCTTATGTTTTGAATTTTTGTGCTAAAATATTAAACTGAGGAAGTGTGTTGTTAGTAAAGTTGTAAAAACTAATCCCTCTGAAAGGCTCTTGGGAATTCATATTGCTTTTTTAAAAAAATTAATTTATTATTTTCCTGCTAAACTTTAGAGGCAGTATGTGGCATTGTATGGCTGTGACTAAAATTTTAGTTGAGCATGTCTCTCTGGAGACTTGTTTGGTCATGCCCTACTCCTGAGTCAGGGCAAATGTGGATATTTACCATTCCATCATATTTCTGGGAACTGGATTGTTTTCTGGACCAGTAAGGAATGACATGCATATACTCAATTTTTTATTTTACCTTTAGGAATGGCCTAAATTATCTTTTGAAGTCTTTCCAGACCACCCTGTGTTACAGCCATAACTCACTATTTGTAAATGTTTGTTTTTAAAAGCAGCAGTGCTTTTGAAAAGAGCCTCGCCAATGTGTTTCTCAAGGCATGGAACAAATCTTGGAATAGATTAAAACTTGCACAATAAAAAGGCTGCTTAAACTAATTTTTTATAACTAGGTGGTCTCATTGTTCATTTGGATATTTTTTCTGTTTTAAGACAAAATTTTTAGTGTGTCCTACTCGAAAACTTCCTTTGTATCAGCTTACAAAATGTCACTGACTTAAGTGATTCAAACTATTAAGAAGAGTTAAAAATACATTGCTGGAATCAAATTTGATACTTGAAAATGCTTTAACTAAACTCTACATTCTTTTTTCCACTTGACTGTTCAAGATGGAGATCTCCATGAACAACTGCCTTGAGAATTAACTTCTACAAATAGTATTATTTAAATCCTGGGCTTGGTTCTCACATTTTAATATGTTCATTGCATCTCATTCAGTCCTGAAAGGGGTAAAATAGGCAAGGAACTATCTTTATGTGAGCTGATAGATATTTTGAATAATTAGACAGCTTTAAAAGGTGAGTCTGAGAGACATTCTCATTACACATACACTTCAGTGCTTTCCAAAGTGAGAGGATAGGGATAGAAGTGGAGTAGGGCAAGGCAGGAGAGAGGTGGTGGTAGGAAAGGGCAGGATGTTATCTCTCCATTTTTACTAGATGGAGTAAGTCTCTCCATATTTGCTTTCCTGTACATTTTATGAGAAGTTGCAGTCTGTCATTGCTGCAGTCAAACTGCTGTTAGGTTTGATTTTGTTTTTTATGAAATCATTGGCAAAAGTTTGCCTTTCTGTGAAGAAGCAGGAAATGTCAGTGAATGAGCTCAAGCTGTTTCTAACTGTGTGTGCTTTATTTAGACTATGGTATATATGATGTGGGAGTCTGGGAACCTGAATTGTGACTGACGCCAGCAGAGCACTCTGAGCTGGTGCTGTGACCACCCTGATTTCTGCCCTCTGACGTTTGTTTGCAGAATTCAGGGGTCAGGTGTGCTTTTGGTTTTGGTTGGCTTTTGTTTTCTCATGGTTAACCGTTCAGGGGAAGAATCTCTAAGCAACAGTCCCTCATGTTTGTTCTTTTTTGTTTATGTACAATGCTAACGGTAATTAAATTATCATTTAATGTGAATATGTTTTTTTTCCAAATATTTTAGGCAGATTAATCAGGTGAAAGCAATCAAATGAAGCGATTTTTGTCTAAGAAGGGAGTTAGCACACTGCAAGAGAGTCTTTATACAGTGCCTGGAATGTCTTGTCTCCTGAAGTTAGAAGGTTCACCAAGTATGTTGAGCACCATTCTGACTTCACTTGACGTCATCCCTTAGTGGCAGCCCTCCTGCACCTTTTTCAGTAGTGGGATATCAGTTAAATGCTCAAGAAGTGCTCAGGCCAGTACTCCTTGGGCAGTAAAAAAGACATTATTACAGTAAGGTAGTGACTGACCATACAGAAATTCCGAAAGAGTATTGCTAGTTTTGACTGTCAATAAAAATACTTTAAAAAATTTCTTTTTGAAGAACTGCAGTGTTGAGAGAGTGTTGATGACATGAATTACAAGTTCACAGCGCTTACTGTTTTTTCTGTAAATGTCTCCCTACTTTGTGCTGTTTTAAGACATTAGCCTGCATGAGCCTAAGCACTGGCAGGAAAATGATCTGCTGTGAAGTAGGTGATAAAAATGCCTGCCAGTAATCAGTTGTTACAATCCTTAAAGAACTGTGAGAAGAGCTGACTGCTCTGTTATTTTACTTGCTGGGTTGTCTCTGAAAGGTTATAATTTTGGTCTGCAGCAATCAGATAGTGTTTCAGTGGGTAGGACTGGATCACAGTGTTTGCACACACAAACACAGAACTCTAACTTCTACACCTGACACACCTGCACTTCAAACGTGTCTCCATTTAACTCTTGAAAAGATGGGTGCAAAATGTCCTTGTGTCATGGTTGTGTCATTTTGCCAAAGACACGAGTGATCCAAATGCACAGGGTGTTTCTAACATGGTGAAGATGAGGACATGGTGTGGGTTTTTTAGCTTTGCTTTTGTTGCATTCTTATTAGAGGTAGCAAATACGAGGTATCTGCTTCATTGAGCAGAAAACTTTGTTAAAGATAAACAAATGGAGCCCATATTCAGTGTTTTTATCTGTTGATGGCCAGCTTGGCTGCAGATGGGCTTGTGCTGTTTTTTTCTCCTCATATCAGAAATTAATTTAGTCGTGAAAGATGAGGGGGTTGTACCAGTTTCCTGCTGTGCTTGGTAATTTACGATAAGTAAATATTTCTCCACTTTATCTCAATTTTTATGGTATCTTTGATTCTGCCCAGCCTTTGCTAAAGTTCTAAGGAGTTCATTGTCTATACAAGTGAAGAATTTTAGTTCTTTGTCAGCCCTAATCTCTTTCCTTGACATAAGAATTTCTCTCCTTAGCATAGTTCACTAGGAAAAAAGGGTTTTTCCTTTACTGGGGGGAAAAAGCCCGAGGAAGAACCTAGAAGACTTCTTCATCTCAGCTACTGTTGCTGGAGAATAACTGTGTGTAATGGAAGTAATGTTGGCTTCCCTAGTGAGAGAGCTCTCTCAGGGTTGGTCCAGAAGTGGAAACAAGAGGAAATTGAAACAAAAAGCTGCTCCACAAGTATCAGAAATTGCAGTTGACATTTCTTGTCCTGCAGTTTCTGAAGGTATCCATAGTTTGTCACAGGTATTCTTGCTGTTTCTTGTGAATGTTGAAATCAGGATGGGTAATTCAGTGTATGAATCCATTGAGTGCAGTTCTCTGTCTTTTCTTCTTTTGAAATTGCATTTGTATTTTGCTTTTTACAGCAGGCTTGAAAGAAATGGGATTTTTTGGATGGTGATGAGCTGTCTGTGAACTTACTGTGCTGAAGTGAAGCTAATGCTCATGAGGATGAGAGAGCACTTAAAAGCTGGTTGTTTAGGAGTGCATGTTTAGGTCAGCATCTCAAAAATACTCTGTGCAAATAAATGGGGCAAAACACGCATGTGTTCCTCAACACATTATTTTCACCTTTAAATCCTGTGGTTGTGTTGCAGTAATCCATTTATTTTCCTGGCAGTGTTTCTGACATGGTTCCTGTGAGTTCAGGAGGCTGCAGCAGTTCCTGCTTCCTGTTTTACATATAAATGCTCAGTTGCAGTGCACGTGGGCAACCCACAGTATCCCATTCAGTACCTCATGGTCATATCCATAGTGCTGTATTTGGTGCTTCACCAAAAATCAGTGCTTGAGTCAGATACAGTTTCATAAAGTCATTGTTTTGGAAGAGATTTGACTCAAGATTTTTCTTCTTGTTTTTGCAGAAACAAAATAAAATTGATGTGACCTCTCTTAAAGGGAAAGAATGCATTTTAAATTGAGCCTTTTTTATTTGTCAGTGCTGTTCAGTCAGTGCTCAGCTTACTAAGGGTTAAGTTGCTCAAGAAGCCACTGAGGTGAGGTCTTTTAAATTTGGGCTAGGGGTAAAGCATTTTGCAATTCTTTTTGTCAGTGATTTAACCTTCCAGTGTCATTGATACTCAAATGCAATTTTCACATTTGGTGGGTGTTTGGTAGCCAAGTGAAAATTGCTGGATCCTATGGAGATGTGTCATTTTGTTTAAAGCTGTTAACAGAAAACTGAGCAGGGAAAAGAAGCAAAGAGAACTCTGTAGCCAAAATATCTACCAACAAGCAAGACCAGGATGGATGCAAAGCTGGCTCTCTGGTTGTTATTTTAAAGCTGGTTGTTTGTTAAAACTGACTTCCTGTAATTGTTCCCAAAATATGCATGGTGTGTTTTCTAAGAAATAAGAGTGGTGGAGACTTTGGCTTCCGGGGAAGATGGGCTTTATTGATTTCAGACAGTAGGAAACAGATCATTTCATTTAGCACTTTAAAGGGAATTGTCACTGGCTTTGCTATGATACCTTTTCTCCCCTGTGTGGTAAATAGAACTTGTAAAGCTTACAGACTAACTGGTTTTGTCTGCCTCCATCATTTGGTGCTCATCACAGAAGTCAAAGCTGTTGTAATCTCTGGTCTTCCCATAATAAATTTGTGAGTTTTAGGCAGTGTTTCTGTATCCCATAATGTAGCCTGGCATACTTGATGTTGCAGTAAAGTCAGAATTTCAGTTCTTCCTAACTGTGTGAAGCATAGATTCTAAAACACCTGTTTACAGAGCCCAAGGAACCTGCCAAGAATCTGTTCAGGGCTGAGAGTGTCTTGAGCTTGGGACTGGGAGGTCTTAGGGATGTGGGAAGAACTTGCTGTCACCCTGAAAGCTGGGATGCTTCTTGTGGGCATACTCTGAACCTGTGTGTTCACACTAAACCAACAACAGTCACAGTCACACTAAAATGAGAGGGACCAGAGACCCCTTGTCAGAGGTGGTTCAGCCTCCCCTGGCTTAGCAGACCTGACCTCCTGCAGCACTGCCTTGCACAGTTGTTTCTTAGTCCAGTAAGTACTGAGAGATGGGAGGTGGAGCAATGTGTTTGCTGCAGGTTTGGTTAGGGAGGGACTCTGACCAATTCTGGTGGTCTTTGTCTTGCAGTTTTGGAACCATTATTGCCATTGGAGTTACTGTTTTTGCAGTGATTGTCGTTACTATTATTCTGTGCCTCACCTGTTCCTGTTGCTGTCTGTACAAAGCATGTCGAAGACCACGGCGTAAGTAGCTCTAAATTTACTTTCTTTTTCATATCTTTGAAGAGGATTTTTTTTTTTATCCCTCCTGGAAAGTTATGTTCCTTAAGAGGTGAAAATTCTCAGAAGTTGCAATACCTAAATATGAAAAATAAGCATTTAAGCTGCTTCAGAATGTGAAGTTGCAGAGAGACGTTTTGGAATATTTTCTGAGCATTTAGAAGTTCTCTTCCCTCCCACTACGTGGGGTGTCTGGGAGTTGTTTGGGGTTTTTGTTCAGGGACCACCAGCACTAACCATGTTCCTTTTCCTTGCCTGTAGCTGTGGTGACCACCACTGCCACCACAACAGTGGTTCACTCTGCCTATCCCCAGCAACCAGCAGTGCCACCCAACTACCCAGCAGCTCCGTATCAAGGCTACCAGCCCGTGGCTGTGCAGCCCCAGCCGGGGATGCCGGTGGCTCCGTACCCTGCCCAGTACCCTCCCCCTTACCCCATGCAGCCCCCGGGACCCCCAGCTTACCATGAAACCATGGCAGGTAAGGCAGCACCAAGTGCTTCTTCATCTCCTGAACAGCTAAAGAGACAGTTGCTCTGGAGAAAATCTTGTGTTATTTACATCTGTTATTTTCTATGGCTATGTTAATTGTTTACAAATGTAAACAAATGACATAAAACTCAAGTTATGGTGGAAATTTCCCTATCACTGTTTCTGTGTTAAGCATTGCCAGAAGAGGTGTGAGCTGGAGCTGTACTGGTAAAGTTTTGGCAATGTGTGGGACTGTCAGCAGATCCAGTAGAACATTTTACCAATTCAGCTGACATTTAATATTAAAATCAAAGTCAATTAACATATATTTGTACATATATATGTATACATGAGTTAGATGTTTCTACATTCCCTTTCTAATCTAATATTTGCTAGCTGCATTCTATAAGAGCATGTAGTAACAGGACAAGGGGGAATGGATTCAAACTAAAAGACAGCAAGTTTAGATTAGTTATTAGGAAAAAATTGTTTACTGTGAGGTTTGAGACCCTGGCACAAGTTGGCCAGAGAAGCTATGGACACATCTCTAGAAGTGTCCAAGGCCACTTTGGACGGAGATCTGAACAACCTGGTCTCATGGAAGGTGTCCCTGCCTGTTGTAATAAAACAGCTGTGACTCCATTTTCTTCATGTAGGAAAAGCCAAATCTTTCTTGTATAGGTTATATTTTATAGGATTATCAGAAGTTACTGTGTTAGATTGTACTGGTTGGTAATATATTTATACTTAGTTTATTGGTCAGTATATTGTATTTTGCATATTTATTAAACTTTTATATTTTTAGTTAATGTACATATTTTCTTTACTGATCTTATTGTTTGTATAGGTGCACTTATTTTTCACCATAGGAATAGATTGATGTGTTAACGAACTCTCATTTTAAAGATTGTTTTCACATGGGAACTTGCAAACTACTTAGCTGCTCTTAGAAGAAGTGACAGGCCAGCTATTAATTTAGCACAGTGAGGCCTTTCTTTTATAATTTCTCTACCTGTCTGCAACATCTGCCCATGACAAAGGGAATGGAAGGAGAAGTCTGTTGACAGCTTGCAGTTAGAATTATCAGAATCTTTTTTCTTCACCTTTCCTTCTTTCACAGCATTATTTTCATGCAGCCTTACTGTTGCAATGACTAATTCCCACTTCTGCTGGTAATAGCTGTTCTCTGAACAGTTGGCTCCAGACTCCTCAGAGGGGCCAAAACTAGGCTTTTACCTGTAGGATCTTCAAGTTCTTTTACAAACCTCACTGTTCATCCTTCTAAGTAACAAAGTATAGTCCTGACTAGTAGATAATGCCCTTAGAAAGTAACTTCGAGGACAACTTGAATATAAAATGGCTTTTCATGGTGTGAAGGATTTGTAAACAGTTAGAAATTGTACATTAATAATGTGCAAACCAGCCCCACATGTGAAAGCACTGACTTGGCAGGACTGTTGACTCTATTTTTCTGTTAAAAATGCCAAAGAAGCTGTGGGTTTTATGGGATTATGCCAAAGTGCTTTGGCTTCATCTTTTTCATATGAGGGAGCCAATAAATTACTCATTTCAATTCTCCTGCTCTCTGGTTTCTCAGGCTGTTGCTGGTTTGTTAGTTTTTTAAAACAGTTATTTTGTTTTGTGTTTTTTACTGGGAACATACCAAAGCACTTTCCATGTTGGCAGCTGAAAATGCCTCACAGTGAGAGTTCTTTCCTTGATTTCTCCTGCCTGTTAACCAAGGAGCAGGCTGTTAATTAGGTCACATGCCAGGGGAGAATACCTGCTCTGCCACACGGGGAGCCAAACCCTCACTTTACAAGATGAGCAGAAGATAACCACGTCTGCACTTTCCAGGGATCTGATCAGGTGCTACTTGAACAAACTTGTGCTGTTTGACAGAGCTGAAAATGGAGATGCCACTTGAGAGCAGCTTTTCTCAGAACATTAGAAAATAAGGGTCTCTTCCAAGGCATACACATCTGGTATATAAGTATAACTCTTTCATGTGCTCCAAAGTGGTGGGATATTTTTTTCCCTTTTATTTTACTCCTAGATTAATTTTTTGACACTTAGCAGGAAAGCATTTTCCCTGAAGGAATCCTAAGATGATTTCTCTAGTCCTTTTACTTTTGGCCAGTGGTTTTTTTCTCAGCACACTATCAGGTATATCCTCTTGTATGTGCACCCTTGACTTCCACTGGCTCTTTTTTTTGAGCCAGATCTGTTCCTTTTTTTTAGAGTAGGTTATTCCCTAAATGCTACTCATGTACACTCAGCATCAAAAAAGCCCCAAAGCCAACAAGAGCAAAGGTTTTTGTGATCTTACTTTTGAAATGCAGATGTTTCATGAGTGAGCACAAGCTGTTTTCAAGTCCAATTAAGATGCTGGCTAAGTTGAAGCTCTTAACTGTGTGCTCAAAACAGAAATTGCCATTATATATGTAGAGTTCAGAATGCACATTTTATAAATCTCTTTTTTCTTGTGTTTTGCAGCTGGTGCTGGAGCCCCTTACCCCACTCAGCCCCCTTACAACCCTGCTTACATGGATCCTCAGAAGCCCACCTACTGAAAAGCTCTTCTACTGTGCTTCTACCTACAAAACTTTTCAAAATGTAATTTGTTCTGTTTACACCATGTACCTGTACTATATTTTTCTGGAAGACAGCTGTCTTTTGTCTAAGTAGAGTGAAAATCAATTCAGTATGTTCCTTTTTTTAATTCTCCAAGGAAGGAGTATTTTTCTTGCAGAAGTTAATTTATACCTCAAGCAAATACAAAAAGAGATTTTGCTCTAGATTCAATGAGGAGAGTGGGAAGAAGGAGTATTTCATGAATACAGAACCACAATACCATTTGCTGTGCAATAATTCTGAGAGGAATGGTCTAATATGAGCATTGTCAAATACCCAAAGCTGTAGCAATCTTTTGCACAGTATTAAAATGTAAAAACGTAACCTCTAAGAAACTACCTGATACATGTTATGTAAGTTCTGCCTGTTTTGAAGCTAATATTGTTAGGTAAGCTACCACTTAATACATTTCATCATTCAAAAGGGAATTTTCCTTCTTTGCAACACACTTACCTTCGGTAACGGGTTGTAAACCATGTTTAATTGCCTTTGGGCTAGTTCTAAATAGCATGAGTTGGTTATTTCCTTGTTTTCTGTCCCAATTTTAAGGTTTATAAACTGTGCCTCCATTGGGTGTTACAGCTAAAAATCAGCAGACTCTCTGCCACTTAATGGACCAAATAGATCAAAAGCTGAAACCCTGAAAATTCTTCATAAAAATTATTGGATGAGTATTTCTTGTTCAGGTAGTGTTGGACAAGCTTACTTCAGCCATCTGTTCTTGATGAGTTTGGAATTAAAATCAGCCCCTTAATCACATGTTAAGCAGAGGTACCTTGGCAGCATTCAGTCCTGCCTCATCACAGAGAAGGAATTTATTTTACAGGAGAGATGGGAAGTCAGCAGAAGATTGGGGTTTTCAAATGCTCAGAGTTTTTCCGCTGTCTCTAATGAGAACTGTGCGTAGCAGGAACCTAAGAATTACAGACTTTATAAATCCAGTCTGCACTGGATTTATAAATCCAGTGCTGGGATTTATAAATGCTGGGTGAGGGGCCACAGTGGGCATTAAACCTTCCTTTTGTCTTCAAAATTCACATAAAGTTGAGCAGAGAATGAGAAATCGGGGAAAGGAGGGATTTGCTCACAGCCAAGTGATCTATTTTTAAGAAGGTAATGCTTTCAGTCATGAAACACCTTGAGACATCCTCATGACTTCTAACACTGCTGGGGCTTTAGGATTTATGAATCTTTTATTGCTTAAACAAATAAGATGGGTCTTTTTTTCGCTGTCCTCAACAATTCTGTCTTTTCCAGCATTGAAATGCGATTTGTTGCTACTAATCCTCATATATGTATCACTGTGACATAATCAGTGAAATAATTTTAACATATCTTTTACACTGATTTTACTTTTTTAGAGAGGCCATTGAGCCATTTGTCCTGTGATTCTGTATTTGGGGTATATTATTGTTTGGTGGCATTATTTTACCTCACAGAGTGCATGAAAATTGCTGCTGTCAAAGGCAGCCTTGTTCCTCTTCCTGATTTTTTGAGTCTATTTCTGGATTATTCTGATTCTTTTTTAAAGAAAGTTTTCAGGGCATTTCAGAAGGAAGTTGTTGAAAGTTTTTACACTGAGGTCCATGACAACCTGTGCCCCTCTGTTACACCTCTCTGAGGGTTGAGGTTAATAGCATGAAATGGTGCCAGAGGCACTTGCAGAGCATGTGTCCATGTATCCTGTGTCTGTGTGTTCCTCCTCTCTCCTGCCTTGTCAGCTGAGAAATTGGGCAAAATTTCATTACATTGTCAGGTGTTACATGGGAACAACCAAAAAAGGATGGTGTCTCCTGTATGGGGGAGGAAGTGTTGCCTTAGAAATCTGGAATGTTTGTGAGTAACTGCAGAGATAAATCCCTTGCTACAGATCCTACCCCTGGTGTTTATTCATGGAGAAGGAGGGCAGAGATTGTTCCAGCATCTTTGTTAGCCTGGGTGGAGCCAGGCCAGGGAGAGGACAGGTACAACATCCAGTGTGGGGCTTCCTGAGGTTGTTACTGTGCCCTGCTCTTCCTGTCCCCAACCTGGTGTGACAAAGCGAGCAGCTCGTGGCAGTCACAGTGTCATGTTTGGGTTGTGAGAGGGAAATCTGCAATTTCGTGGCAAGATGGCTCAGTCATCATCCCTGAGGGGATGGGAAGAAAGTCAGGTGGCAGAAATAACAGACATGCCCAAATAGGAGGTTTTGGGGTGGAAGTGGTACAAACCAAACAGATGGTCCTGAATTGCCACTGCTCTGTGTGTGGTGGTGGGAGATGAGGGGTAGGATTAAGGAGCCTGAAAATGGACACCTTTCCTTCAGTGGACATGTGCAAATGATAACTATATACAAGTGAAGAGATCAATCATTAGTGTACAAGGAACTGCCTTAGCAGTACTATTACTAATTCAGTTACAAAACTTACTGAAAGAAAACGGTCCAGTTCACAATTAATCAGATTGTGATTAATTTCTTATTGTTAGTGCATTAATTATCATTAACAATGAGGTGTAGGACGAAATTTTATTTGGTTCTTGCCCTGCAGCCTTGTTGAAGCTTGTTTTCAAATATTGAGGAGAATGGGATGGTTACAGAAAAGATGGAGATGATCCATAAGTTTTCAGTTTAAGCACTGCTGGTGTGTCAGTCCCAGTAGCTGTTGCTTTCATGTTACACTTATTCTCCACAGTGCTCTAGGGAGGGGGGAGGGAGCTAAGAGTTTAAATGTTGATGTATCTTTTTTTTTTTATTCTGTAAGTGCCTTTGTTTCAGAAATGTTTTGTGAAATTAAGGACAGTAGGATATTGAATTTACTAGATAATCATTGTTGCTTTTGTTACATACTGTAACCTCGCTTTGTATGTTGTTTGTAGGTTAAACATAAGTATTCAAACCAAATGGCATAAACTCTATGCACCTTTGTAATAAATGCAGTGTTTAAAGTACATTCTGTCAACTTGGTTTTCTGAACCTCATTTTGAGTATTATTTAGAGGTGTATCTGCAAAGCTACATTTTCCTTAATGTGTTTGACAGCTCATGTTACTGAGTGTTCTTCAGGTGACCTTTATCATGAATATCACTTTTGGTGGTGGAGACTGAAGCCTCACCAAAATTACAGGTCACAACATAAAGCAAGGACAGTGTAAGCTCCTGAATGATCCTCTGACAGGCTGCTGCCAAGCAAGTCCAAAAGAATTGATTCTAAGGAAGTCTGTAATTTCATTAAAAATATCTCCTCAACCTGTTTGGAATTTTGTGTTGAGTTTTGTGCTTCATTCATCAAATTGATCAATTCAGCATGAGGTAAGTGATGCTTTCTACTCTGCCTGAAAATGTTTTTGCTAAAGTGTTTGTGTATTTTATAGTTTTGATAAAAATGCTTTACAAAGATTGTATTCACACCTCTGACTCATTAATCTTTCACTTGAAAATATTTTCTTGGAGCAGGTCAAGAGTATTCTTTATATGACACCATGCAGCAGTGAATTGGTGTTTAGTGTGTAGCATTTAAAAGAAAAAGGGAGAAAAACCACAGAAATTTCAAAAAACCCACTAACACCCAATCAAAACCCCATAAGAATTGGGTAGTTTTGTAGTGTTACTTCTTGAATTTGTTGGAATCTCAGCTGCAGGCTGGTAATGTGTTGGAGGTACAATATAAATAGTTTCACTTCCAGTTTTATTTCACATTTTCTCGTAGTTGACTGGGGGCAGCAGACAAAATGTGTGCTCCTAAAAACCTAAATCTAGAAAACATATACTTAATGTTTGGGCTAGAAATGACACCAGGAAATTGCAGTTATTTGTGATGATTTTGTTGAGACTGCTTTTTAGTTCATCTGTTTCTCTTTTCCCATGACTTTTAGCAGGTGCACCTGTGCAGTATGGCTGAGTTTGAGAAGTGACAGGCAGAGAAATGCTCAGAGGAAAGCTGTGTGCCTTCCCCTCTGCACACAGGGCTGAGGAGCAGAACCTGGGTTTTGATTAAAACCTGCAGGTTCCCTTCAGGAGCACATAGGGTTTCAAAGGTACTTTCACCCTTTATTGCAGCAAATGGTCCTACAGGAGAGCAAACTGCTGAACTGAAAAGTTGAGAGCCCAGGGTTAGGTGAGGAATATTGCTGGTTATGTTTTCATAATGTTTAATCAGCCGTTGTTTATGGTAGTGTGAAATTTTCCAGAACAAAACTTGGCCTGCATTTAAAACTCATGGCAGGGTTGTGTGGGAAGAGCTGGACACACAGGAGGGAAAAACTTCAATTATTGCCAAACAAGCAATTCTCGCCCGTTTCATTTTTCCAAGTGTGGAAACTCAGTATCATATCTCGGCACTTGCAATAGCTCACCTTTAGCCAGTGGTTTAGGGGCCTGTTTTTTCCTCTCTGATTATTATTTGACCTTATCTAGTTGTTTCTGCAGCCTGTACCACAGGAACCTGGTCAGATTTACAGCTTTTCAGTGAGCCATATAGGAGGGGAGAAACATGCACGAGTTAAACCTGTCAGAGGTGAGAGAAGGCTGAAGAAAATGTTACTTTATCCTTTCAAGAGCTCAAGCTTCTGCACTGATGGAATTGTGTCCTCTGCAAAGGCAGTCCCCCTCAGAGCCAGTTAGCCATTGTAAAACAACCTCTGATATCCCATTTCCCTTACTGCACTGAAAATAACTTTTAAATCAGCTGCTGCAGCCTTTTCATTCTAACACTCCTTACTCCTGCGGTGGGATTTGTGGTTCACTCTCTGATGGTACCTTGCCCCTGGAATCAGGTAGGATTACAGACTGCTGGACAGGGGTTGCAGCTCAGCTGTGCTGTAAAGAAGGTTCTTTAGCAAAACAAATGGTTCATTCTCAAAACAACAACCTACAACGTGATTAATGCATAGATTAAAACATTACTTTTTGTATTACCTCTGTTAGGACACTCTACAGGCATTGGTTATTACATTCTGATCATATATGAAAATAAAGTGTCAATTTCCTCTGGATATTTTCAAAAGCAGGTTAGCTTTTGAGCAACTATTGAACTGACAAGCTTTAGGACTAAGTTTTCAAATTAGTCCATGCTCAGCAGTGCTGGCAGTTACACTTCAGGCTGTGAAGGTGTTGGCCCTTGCTCTTGGAAGCACTTTGATAAACTTCAGCCACAGTGGGTTTGTAGATCTTTGTAGAGATCACAGATCACCTTTTCTTATCAGTCTGCTAAATTACAATCAACAGTGTACATTTTTTAACAATTTACACTGGAAGTGGAAGTTTGCATTTGCTGTTACATTCACAGCAGATGACAGAGAGTCCAGGCAGGCAGAACTGCTGCATTTGACCCTAATTGTAACCATTTGGCCATTATAGACATAAATAATATTGCAGACTCTAACAGAAACATTCAGTGGTTAGGATGACTTTGTTTTAATTGTTTAGCATAGGCTTTGAAGGAGTAGTTAATTTATGGGATTAATATTAATAAACCCAACTCAGGTCAGGGATGTTGAGTGCTACAGGATGAGGTATTTTCTAGTTGCCGTCTTCACCTATGTCAGCTTGGTTTAAAAAGATGGGGTTTTGAGGCCTGACATGACACAAAGCAGTTGTTTGGCTTCTCTGTGGGAGTTTGTTTCAGCTGGGGGCTGGATGAGCTGCAGAGGCCCCTTCCAACCTCACCAAGTCAGTGATTCTGCAAGGTGTAGAATTGAGCAAGGTTTCATTGAGCAGGAAAAAGCAGCTCTGGTGAGCTCAGCTTTCAGCCAAGGGAAAACCCTGGTCACCATCCCCATGGGCAAGGAAGCAGATGGGATGCTGCTGAGGAATGTGATAATCGTGTGTAGAACATGCCTAGTTCTTTGCTTAGTATTTCATGGTTCAGTCTTGTGCCTGTGCTTGATGCCAGAGTAAATTGCTTTTCTCAGTTAATATGGAGGCACAGCTTATCTGTAATTTCTGGTGGGGAAATGCAAACTGGCTGTGGAAAAGCTGCTATGGTCAGAATTCTTCAGGGAGTGAAGAACTGATGATCAGGGATAATCAGCTGTTGCATACGTGTTTGGATCTTTTTAATCCTGATAAAAATTCCAGGAGAAAGTAAAAAGGGAAAAATTACTGAAGGTCAGCACAATCTTAAAATAATTCTGACAAGGTTGGTTACTGTAAATGTCTTAAATAATTATGGTGGTTCTGTAAGTATATTTCTTTCTGCCGTTTCAGGAGTACAGCCTCATTTTTCCTTAGGAACGTGAACAGACAATGCCTTCAATTTTAAAAGCTGTAGTTTAATTTCACAATAACACGATGTTACTGTGATTCCTGCCAGTCAAAGTGTAGGGGTTTGGATCTGTTTGGTGTATGGAGCCTGGGTTGTACTACTTTAAAGTCCAGAGTTGGGAGAAAACTCAGTGAGAATGTAAATGTACATGTTTGGGTGTTGTCTGTTAGAGGGGGTGGATGGGAAAGGATGCAGAGCCAGGAGGGAACAGTTAAAGAGTTTTCCTACCATTTTTTTCCACAGATAACTCTTCTGTTTATATAAAGTTTAGCAATAATCCACTTCTTCCTTTATCCAAGTTGCCATACACACACCCTTTAGATGAAGCCAGGAATTTTTTTAAACAACTTTTTATAACTAGATTGCTCCACCAGTTTGCGATTCCTTAGGGAACTGGTTTTTGTCCAAACT
This sequence comes from Leptocoma aspasia, assembly GCA_013399835.1. NCBI lineage: Eukaryota > Metazoa > Chordata > Aves > Passeriformes > Nectariniidae > Leptocoma > Leptocoma aspasia. Next base: position 1,381,370 of record VXAX01002463.1, read on the forward strand.
CTTAACAGTTCATTTGGTCTGTTCACCCAAATGGGTTAAATGTCTCTTATCTCTATAAACTCAAATTGTTTAGAGAGATTAAGTGGTGAGAACAGTTGAAAAGTGATGGCAGATCACTGCATTTTGGGATATCTGAGGTACTGTGACTGTGATGTCTTTGTTAGGACAGCTCTAAGCTTGCCCCCACAGCAGGCTCGTGGCCACATACTGCTTTACCACAGCTCCTACTCATTGGGCTGTTCTTAAGGAGTTATCTTAATGTTTATTTTGGTTTTGAGGAAGGAAAGGGCTTTTACATGCACTTTCCAGGTCTTCTCTTGAATCCTGAAGACCAGGAAATGTTGTTTGGTGGTTGTTTTTCCTTTTTTTTTTTTCTTTGGGTTGCTTTGTTTATTTGCTTATTTATTTTACATGGACAAGTCAAATTTTTTTTGTCACACCAACACCTGCAGCTTCTTTTGTCCACGGCCTGGTGGTGTGACCATGCAAGCACACACAGACTTGGAAGGCTTTGCTGCTCTGTGCCTGTGCATCCTTGCTTGGTGCATTTCAGCAGGAACATGGCAGGCTTCCAGATGCTACAAGGGATTTGAAACCTGTTCCTACCTGAGAGGAGCAGTTGGCAGCTTGTGTTTCACAGACATGACCTGGCCCTGCCTGGTGTGTAGCTGCTGCTCAGAGACGAGGAGGCTGAGCCCAGGCTGGGGGGAAGAAGGAGCTTTGGCCCTCTGGAGATGCTGGATTATTATCCCAGTTCTTTCTGCATAGGCATTTCTAGGAAAGTTCTCTTCCAAAGCAAGAGCCAAGCCAGGAGCTTGCTGAGCACACTGGAGTGGGCTCTTGGCTGCAGGGCAGGTCACAGCTTCTTTGGGCATGACCAGAGAACAGAATGTCTCCCAGTTTTCCAAAGGCTTCCTTCCCACTCTCGTACAGTCTCTTGTCCTCCTGGTTCCTGAATCCAGGCTTGTTCTTAACCAAGTCCCTGTTGAAAATGGAAAAGAGCTCTTCCATCTAAAAACACACACCTGTGGGCTCATTTTAGTAACACTCACACTTCCCTTTTTAGGGTCTGAGGCTCAGCTGACGACCTGCAGCCCAGTGTGACAGTGAGTGAGGATCCTGCACACTTCAAAGGGTGGGGTAGCAGCTCCTCCTCCAACCTTTGGTACTGAATCCTAGGAATGAGAGGCTCCTTCATCCTGACCAAAAATCCCAGTCATTCTGCATACCTTTAAATACCCTTCTATTGCCTAGGATGCAACCTTCAACAGTACCACCTTAACTCTTTTAAGGGGAATTATAAAATGTAAGTTCCAGTATTGTTTGTTTTGGCATCTCAGTAATTACACTTTCAACAGATTCATGAAATTGAGTGAGCTCAGGTGACCAATCCCCAGCAAGAAATTCAAAGCCCTGTAGTGAACTGCCAACTCTTAAGTTATTTCTAGAAGGGTTTTTAAAATCACCATAGGCTGTTTACTAATATCAACAATATGAAAATTCTGGAAGTCACACAAGGAAGTGGTACAGCTACAAAAGAAACAAGTGTGTTCAAAAGGCTTTCATATGAATGCAGTGATGCTAAACACCTCATTCAGCATCATAAATTCAGCTGCAGTTACAGTAAAATGGAGAATAGAGAGAAATTTCCATTCCATTCACAGTGGTTTCATACAGGATGGAATTCATAACTAGAACCAGTCATAAGCCATTGAGTGGGTTTGCACAGCAGTATCACTCTCTCATCAAAATTCCTTTGCTTTCAGCTACATTTAGATAGCACTGAAATAATTACAACAAAGAAACGTGTCTTAGTTGTGCTGTGTTTGAGTGCAGCCCAAGATTATCACTTAAAAGGATGATTCAAAGTTCACATTTACATTGGCAATGATTCAGATGAGGAAGTACAGAGATCTTTGCTGTTGGCTAGCTGGAGTCTGTTCCTTGGTCTTCAGGCTCAGGAGGATACAATTCATCCAAAATCAGCTCTGCAACAAAAAATAATAATGTTTCAGAGAATTTTTTTTCCCCTGCTTCATACAGTATAATTATATCAGGTATCTGCATTTTTGAACATACTGATGGTAGAAGACTACGGCAAACAGTTTTTGAAGGTTCCATGCAAACAGGTCTTTAGATTTATGTTTTGTCACACAAAACATAAATGGCCTTTTTTAGGAACACCTTCTACTATCCCAGGGTGCTCCAAAGCCCCATCCAACTTGGCCTTGGACACTTCCAGGAACAGGGCAGCCACATCTTCTCTGGGCAAGCTGTTCCAGGGCTTCCCCACCCTCACAAGGAAGAACTTCTTCCTAATATCCAATCTAAACTGCCTCCAGAGGTTTGAGCAACAACCAACTGTGGTACTTGATAAAAGAGAAATGTGACAGAAGTGAATTTTTTATTTCTGCAACATGGAAAAAAGCCAACATTTTACTGATTTTTACCTTCAGAGGCACTCAGTTTTTGAGTCTTTTTGAGAATGGCTCTTATGCCTGGCATGGCTTGGTCGTATTGATGCAGAACTTCCAAACAGTGTTCATGGAACAGTTTATCTTTCTGAGATAGGCTGTGCAAGAGTAAAACAGCATCCCGTAAAAACTGAATAACTTGTTCCTTATGTGCACACAAGCTGGTCTCAGATCTAATCTTCATCCACTGTCTGTGCAACATCACAATTAGTGCCTTAACCACCTGCAAGGGGAAAAACAGTGCCTCAATACACAAAGCAAAAATATAGGAGCAGAAAACTTATTTCAGTATGGACTTCAGTGCTTCATCTCTTCAAACTTTCAAATTTCAGGATATTTTCTAGCAAGCCAAAGCAAGCTTCCTAGAAGGTGGCATCCTCTAAAGTACAGGACACTTCTGTTTCTTTACAGCAAAAAAATAAAAGGGGCAAAAAGCAGTTTCAGCATTGAGTAGTTGGAAGTTGTCAGCAGGTTAAACTGAGAGAGTGTGGTGAACATACCTCGAGGTAGCACTGACAGTCTGTGCCAGGAAATAAAACTGCTGGTCTGGAGCACCACATGCAGCGTGTCAGGAGCCTGACTGTCTGTTACAAACACAGCCTGTGTTAGAGTCAGGGCTAACTTATGATAATTCAGTGCTAGTTTCAAATATTCTTGGGGTATTATTTTCTCTTAACAGCTGATGTCTTTTACCCTCAAAGTTGTGCAAGTTTTTTTCCCTGTAACACTTTATAGACAGAATTTGCCTTGCACAGAAACCTTCTTGTGTTTCTGATGAGTGAGGCTGACAAGGTCAGTGGCCTTTAATTCACTGCATACAAATAATGTGTTTACACCTAATAGTGCAGTGGGGGTAATGGAAAGGGTTCAAAATTCTTTAAAATGAGGGAGGTAGAGCAAATAGAACCTCAAACAACTCTGTTGTCACTTCTGTCTGTATAAACAACACAAATCAGGTTTAAAAGCTATTCTTTCTATATATAACCATGACTGTTATACAGCAAGGTAGCATTTCCATTGAATGCAAGGAATATAAATCCTTAATCGCTACAAAATGCCTTTTAAATGTAATAAACACAATCAAAATGAAACAAAAATCTTGCTTCTTTTTACTCTTCTACTGCTCTAAAAGCAAAATAAAGCTTAGTGCTAAACATCTGCAGCCATCCTAGGATCTTCCTTGGTTTTTTCAGTGACTTAAAAGACTGTTATGACCAATGGTCTTTTCAAGGATAGTTACTGATTCAGTTTCAAGCAGGTCCTTTCAAAAATCAATGTAATCCCTTACTGCAAGCTCATACTTGCAGTTTTGTATTTCAGTAGAGAAGGAACTTGTTTTCAGACAATTTGTGCACTGTCCTGCTCCTCCCACTCCCCCAGCTGGAAGGAGAAGGAAAGAGCACATGGGCACTCAGCCGTGGTTACCTCTTGCTCCAGCTGAAGCCAAAGCATTTCAGATGCTGATTTATCTGGTCTTGATGTTATGTACATGTAGAGTGCAAGGAGAAGGCAGGTGTCTGAAACAGAGAGAACTATGTTCTTTTTCCAACCAGCCACTTGTTCATGACAAAAATTAATTCTATCAGGCAAGAAAACATTTTGAATTCTATCCTAGGGCTCATGGTACAGGCTCAGCTTCTTGTTTTACTTCCCACATCTTCAGCAATGCTGAGGAAATTGATATCCCTAAACTTTATATGTGCCTTTGTGGTAATCCTGTCCTGGTTCATTCATAAGGAACTGAACAGAGATCATTTGTCACACAGAGTACTGGAATCTCTAAACAGTGCCATGAGTGCAGATAAATTTAACTTCAAAACTCCTCAAAAGCCTGTTTTTCCTCATCAACCTTAAATAGACAACCTAGAAAGTGTTTTTAAAATGGCTATCAAAAGCACTGCTTGTAGACAGATAAAACAAGACAAATACTCTCCAAATGATAAGCAGAAAACAAGTTTTCAGGTAACGTAGCAGGCTTTTTGCCTTCTGGGGTTTCAGCACCTTGGAGCAAGGCCTGTTTGCATTAGTCATGGTAACAGTTCTCTGTCTCCTGCAGTCTTTTACCTGAATGAGAACAGAGTTGAGCAACCAACAGGTGGTGCTGAGCAAGAGCACACAGGAGTCTCACAGTCAGAAGCACGGCAGGCAGAGGGGTCTCGGGATGCAGACAGCGCTGCAGTACCTGGCTACTCAGTAAGTGCTGGAAACTTCAAAACAAAACTTAGTTAGAAAAGGGAAGTGCAGTTGCAAGTTGAAAATACACCATTTTTTGTAGACAGCATCATAATTTGTGCCTTTTTAGCTCTTCAGAGCATACCCGATCTCAAATTATCTCTCAGAAATACAAAGTATGCTGGAAAACATTGTTACTTTGGCAGTCACTCTGCAGTTCACACTGGCAGTTTTACCTGCCAGAAGGAGATCCTGTGCTTTCCTTCCTTATGCACCTCCCAGTAATCACAAAAACCTCAAAATTAATGTTACAAAGCTTCTTCACTTTCAATGAGGCAACACCATCTGCTTCATATGAACATCATCAGCAAAACTTACTACTGATCAGGGATGATTATTACACTTTTTAACAGCAAAGACAGTAGAAAGATCCTCAGCTGCTTGTCAAATGTGATCTGAGATGCCCAGATGAGTTTCAAAAGAGAATGAAAACTGCTGAACAACAGACTTTGAAATAATTTTAAAGCTATTACTGACTTACTTTATTAGCAAGTCCATAGTTGAATTTTCAGCTAATTTCACCAAAACCTTTAGGCTTTGGATCAGGATATTGTCAGTCTGGGAGCCCCTTGCAGCAGAAAAAGCTAAAATCTGAAGCAGCTTTTTAAACAAAGAATGCTGAGCTCCATCAGTATTGGGAGGATCCTGTGGAGCAGGCAGCCCTCCTTTTGTCCTGCTCTCTTCTTTATTGTCACTCTGATTGTCACACAACACATTTTTGTCCATCTTGGAAACCTGTTCCTCTTCAGCAGCAGCACTGTTTTCCATTTCAGCAGACAGCAATGTGTGGACAACATCCCAGCTGTAGAACACCAAATAATAAAGGATCCCCAGTGATACAAGAGTAGGTTCTTCAAGGGACAACCTGAAGTCCTCCTTGCTTGACACTGTGTTTGTGCTGGCTCTGGAAGCAGCAGCTGGATGGGTCCCACAAGCTCCATTCCCTGGCGTCTCCCTGAGCTGCTCTGCTTGGCAGAAGGCACCAACGTGGTGCTCCACCAAGGGCAGGAGATGCACAGCACCTTGGATCCTGCTCTGTGTGAGGGGCAGGAGCCCTCCCTGGCCTTCTGGTGGCCTTCCCTCAGATAATCCTTCATCCAGAGCAATCAAGTTCAGTCCTGTTATTGCCAGTTTTTGAGCTTCTTGCAGGGATACAAGAGGAGTGATTCCTTCTTGAGTTGTCCTGCTGCCGGGGAGTTCTGTGGGCTTCCTGTCCAAATAAAAGTAAAAGGGAAATGCTTCACAAGAAAAGGCAGAGAACAGACTTGAAATCTGAGTTATCCATATTATGAATTGAATAATAGAAAGGCCAGAGTACTAAGAGATGTCTGTTTCCAAAATAGGAAAAAAAGGGGGAAAAACATCATCCTACTCCTTGATCCCTGCATGGAAGAGCCATTTCAAAGCATTCTAGGTTTCATTACTAATAAAACAACCTATCTGAAAAGCAAAGGTATTTCAGAAGCTACAGCCTAATTCTGTAAAGTGAAAAAGCATTATAATTCATATCCAATATTCATATTTAAAATGCTTTACCAGGAAATATAAATATATCTTGGAAAGTTGCATACCAATTGTACATTACAAATTGAACACAGTTTATATTTTGATGATATAAACCCAAATTTTTAATCACATCTTCAGCATTTCCTTCCCCCTTAACTCATGATCATTTTTCTGTGCTTCCCTCAGTGCAATGCAAGCTGCTAACAGCTACTCCCAGGTTCAGTTCTGTGCCTTCCCCTAACAGATAATTTATTTTGTAGTGATGTTCCAGTGTTCAGTATCTGTGATAATCAAAGATACAGAATGATGTTCCAAATTTTGCAGAGCATGATTTACCACAAGGAATGAGATGTCCTGCATGACCAAGTGTTTCTTAGTACAGAGTGTGCCACTGTGCTGAACATAGCAGATACATTTTAACAAAGAAAATAAAACTTACGGATCCAAAGAGTTGGGTGGCAACACAGCTCCAGGTAGAGGCTCAGAGTTGCTACTGAGAAGGTGGCAGAGTCCTAGAAATGACCCAGGGACAATGGGCTGCTTCATCAGTGCATTCAGCAAGATAGAACCTGGAAGGATACAGAATTTTCTTTGGAGTAGATCTGCCACCACCAACAAAAGATCAGTATTTCAGAGATCAGCCTTATTGTGAGAGTGCTTGCAACCTCAAAATGGTTTTTTCATTATGAATCTTCTTTCTTAACAGGAGGATGATTTTCAAAAAAATTAATTTAAGATATTTAAATATAAACCAAGTTATATTTAGAGGTATTTTAATTATCATCCCATATTAGCAAAATAGCTTGAGCCAAGTGATCACATATCCCAGCTGTTCTGGTGACTTGCCCTCCATTTTCCTCTCCAGACATTGAAATTATGTGATGCAATTCCACTGCTAACTGTAATTAAGATAGTACCCTAAAGAATTCTTGGAGCTGACTGTTGAAAATGCTTTATAGTGGTTTGGTTTTTTTAAGGTACATTTTCCCTGGTATTATTTCTGCATTACCAGAATGATATTACCTTGTGTATTTCGCCTGGGGACAGAGTTGTAGGAACCATTTTTTCCTGTTGCTTTGTGCTGCTTCAGGGATGAAACTTCAGGATGGGTTATCTTCCTGTCTGAAACAAACAGGGATTGGGAGAACACAGATCTGCACCCATCCTGTACACACAGCCACGGTGTTAGATAATCTTTTAATCATCTCTATATGTCACAATTACCAAGCAAACCAAGGCCAAAAGCCTTGCAGGGTTCAGAAAAAACATAAACAAATGTATGTTTTCAAACAAATAGGCATACTGAGTGTTGTTACCATAACAAACAATAGCAATACTAATGCTTTCAGGCTACTGCATTTTTCTTGTTACTGGAAACATTACTACATGTTCTTGTTACTGCATTTTACTTGTTACTTTCCTACTGCCCATATTTTTAGAATGAACAGTGTAACTGACAGCAACATCTCAGATTTTTCAGGGCTCTTCAAGTAAGGATTAGTTGATCATATCCACATTTCTTCCATTTATTATTTCCAATTGCTATTAAAAAACCACTAATTTAATTTAAAAAACTAATTTAGTTTCATATTATAGCAATCTTCAAATATATGCAGATATTAATTTCCTAAGTTTTACTCAGTAAATTTCAAGATAGAATTTTGTGAGAATTACTGCCCTACATATGAAAGAGGAAATGAGTACATTGTTTCAGTTGCTTCTTTCAATATGGCTAAATATGTACCCTTTGAAATCCAGTCCCCGAAACGCTAGAACAAGAATACAAAACATGCATTATCTGACTAGCAGACTAAGAAACAGGCAAATTATTTCCTATTCTTTATGCAATGAGAAAAGACAGATGAACAATTTGGATATTTTAGTTCATCACACAATAAAGTTTTTTATTGCAGCCACTGGCCACTTCATCATTGACACTTTGGCATCTGGTACTAGGGTAGGAATTAAAATTATCTTCATGCAAATTTCAGTCATGGCTATTTAACTCCAGTTGGTATAAAGTGGAAAAAAAATTAAGCAAAACCAAAATAAAACAAATAACTGTGAACTGACTGCAGCTGTTCAGTCACAAAATACTTCTCTGAGGTAGAATGTTCACATGCAGCTAAAAATGTTGCAAGCTGTAGATGGGTTTACCTTCTTTGATTGAAGTAGTCAGGGCCATCAAATTTCCTGAAGAACATGATGGCCTAGTGGACATTTCAGCATTGAAGGACTCCTTTGTAGGAAAAGATCTTCTTTCTGGCTGTGGAGAACATCCTTCTGGTTTCACTTGTACCACAAGATTCTTTTTAGGGCTAAGATAAAAAGACAAATCAGTATTTCTTTTATAATTATTTTATTAAACAACAATCTGTTTTCTTTGCACTGATGTTTTAAAGATACTTCACTATAAACTCTTTGAATTTCTGTCACAGATACAAGGAAGGCTTTTTTTGAGCAAATTCCATAGATGTCATCAGACTTTTTTGTTGTATTTTTTAAAAGAGAACAGAGAACAATTTCCTAAGAGTCACATGAAGAAAACCTCTTCAATAGTTTATACACATGTATTGCAAAAATGAACACAAATTCCTTTTCCAACTCCCCTACCTTGTTGTTGGAACTGCCTGAGCAAGGTGTTTATTTCTTTCACAGTTCTGAAGTCGTGTTCTTAATTCATTCATTTCTGCATCCTTGAACTGCAGCTCGGAGTGCAAGGACTGTAACTGAAAGAGGAGTTCAGGACAGCTCAGGACAGTTTTATTGTCACCAGTTTAGAAGTGGTGCAACTGCAGAGCAACTGAGTTACCATGAGAGCTGGAGATCACCTGCTCACTGTGAACTCGGCACAAGATCTCAATTTTAGGAATTAGTCCAATTAACACTATCTGAGAACCAAGTGCCACGAGTTCAGGCAAGAAACCTTTGTGAGTGGCTGAGACAGAGCAAGTGCCACGCAGAGCACAGCTCCAGTGAGGCTGCAACTGCAGAGCCAACTGGGCAAAAGCAGCCACTGTCCTCTTCAGGGCTTGCACAGAGATAACTGCAACAAGAACAGCAATCTGATCAGAGCCACAAAGCATGTTCTGTCACTTTTTCCCACTCTAAAATACCAATTCCAATCTTCTCAGGATGGCTTCAAAAAAGCATAAGTAAATAAAAACCTCTACCACCTGAATTTCACTCCTTTATTTTGGCAGGGGAAAACCCTCAACAAGTTCTTACAAATGTTTTCTTCTAGGTAAAAAAATAAAAGCAAGCATTGTGGAAATTTCACACAAATGTCACACAAACGTTCTTCCTTTGACTAAATAGTCTGTGACATCATTAAGTGATAAATCAGCATTTGCATGTGATCTGCAGGTAACTGACATATTTACAAACCTTTTTGGAGAACTCTTTTTCTTTTTCACTTAAAATCTGAGATTTTTGCTGTTCCAGTAGCAGGTATGATCTTTTCTGTTCTTCCATAGCATACTCCATCTGCTGCATCGAGTCACGCAGAATTTTAATTTCTCCATTTTTAGTGAGAATTTCATCCTGCATTTCTTTCAGCTGCAAACAGAGGAATTCCATTCAAGGATGGATATAGCCAAAAGTATGTATTTGCATCAGTATATGGTTGAAAATTAGGTGTTTTTGTAATTTCTAGGGAGAAAAATGCTCCTGGTAACCCAGCTCAGAAATTCTACACATGTTGCCGCTAATATTCTCTGATTAAATCAGGCTCAGCTATTGTTTTAACATCATTATAAATGACAAGATCATCCTTCTCATTGCCTTCTCTGCAATTATGTTTTGAGGGTTTTTTTTTTAATTGTTCTAGTCACACACATCAATAATTTATTCATTGTTTGGATGATAACAGTGATAATTTAATTATACTACTACATCCATCAGGACAGGCAACAGGCACTCTAAGATAAGGTACCACTCCCAGACAGAATCTTCATGACATTGAGTCTCTAATACTTCCTGAGCAGCCACTACTACTCAGAGACCAGACTTTGGAGGGATAATAAAGAAGTTACTCAGAAAAGCAAGAAGAAAAGATCAGAAAGACACTTCTCTACAACTGTAAAATTATGATTTAATACAGTATACAAGTAGGAGATTCCCTGATAAAGGTGGATATAATAGAGCTGGGAAAGAAACAGAGAAGGGAGAAAGGGAAACAGTATCTTTCCACAAATGACCAGGAGAAGGTAAAGTAACATTAAATCACTTGAAAGTCACTTCACTTTCTCAAACCTTTTAAGCTGAACAAAACTCTGGCTGACAGGGCAAAGAAATTATTTGATAGGGAACAAATAAAACTGAAAAATTAGCATTTGCTACTCTGAAATGAGTAAGAAATAAAATATTACTCTCACTCTTTAGTATTACTAGAGCTGTTTCTAGAACAATGATTTTAACACACCCCTGGACTACAAAGATTATTGATCACCTTGATTAGAATTAAATGCTTGGGACTGGATTTATCCCACCTTTCAGTTATTCCTTTCAAAAATGTGATATTTAGAGGAGAAGGGAGGATATTGCCAACCTTCTGTTTGACTTCTTCATGCTGTGTCTGCAGCACTTCAAACTGGAATGCATCTCTCATCAGACCATCTTCTGCTCTGCTTCCTGCTGCAGGGAAAAGCCAAAATCTGAAGCACAGATGATGAATGTACATCACTGGTGACTCAACACCAAGGTTTTGTTATTTGTCATTGCATACATCTGAATATCTTAGTATTTTACTGTCATTACAAACAGGTAAACTGCCTCCTCTAGCCACCACAGGAACTTTGCTAGTGCTTGTGCATCAATTCTTATAACAGAGGAACCCCTGACCCTTCAAATTTCTAATCACAGAATGATTTGGGCTGAAAGGGACCTTAAAGATCATCTCATATCTTAAACCAGCAAGATGACCCACAGCAAAAGCAGGCATTTCTTCTGAGGTAACTTTAGTGAATGCACAAAGAAGGGTTCACTGAAAACTCATTCACCTGGAGAGGTGACATGTCAGAGCTGCTAAAACATACTTAGGTTATTCAAGCTCTCTAAAGATCATTATGAAGAAACTCCTGCTTTTATTTCTTTCAAAGTAAAACTGAAAGTCAGCTGTTAATACAAGGCTTGCTATGCATTTATTCGTAGAAGAGGGGAAAAAATAATCTGAAAGCCAACATGCTACCAGAATATGATACCTAAAGCATGTTGAAAGTTTAGGAAACTCGTGTTTTTTATTTGGCAGGTTTAACATGCAGCACCCTGGTCCCAGGCTGGCATTAGCACACACACACACATCGGGCACGGGCTCCTGGTGCCGCGAGATCAATGCAATGTGCCTGCAGAGATTGTTGTTCTCGTTATTCCTCTGAATCCCAACCATGCTCCTGATACCGGGGCTACCACCGTGGGGTGCTGGTGGCCAGGGGAACAGGCAGGAGCAATTCCCATAAGGGAACTTACAAGAAAGATGGAGCAAGTCTATTTACAAGAGCCTGCAGTGACAGGACAAGAGGGAGGGGCTTCACGCTGACGGAGGTTCAGGTTAGATATTAGGAAGAAATTCTTCCCTGCGAGGGAGGTGAGGATCTGGCACAGGTTGCCCAGAGAAGCTGCGGTTGCCCCATCCCTAGAAGTGTCCAAAGCCAGGTTGGACAGGGCTTGGAGCAGCCTGGGACAGTGGAAGGTGTCCCTGCCATGGCAGGGGGTGGCACCGGATGGGCTTTACGGTCCCTGCCAGCCCAGGCCATTCTCTGGTTCCTAAGGGAACACCAAACCCTTCCGCAGCAGCGGGGCAGTGAGGGGCAGCCGCCAGGACACCCCGACCTTGCCGCCCGCCCCGGGGCAGCTCCGGGGCTCCCCACGCGTGTCCCGCGGGCGGATCCTGCGACAGCGCCTGCGAGGCCAGGATGTCGATCTGCTCCAGGTCGTCCGCCGTGAAGTCATCACTATCCCCGAAGGGGTCCACGATCCCGGTCACGGCGCTCTTGGGACGCTTCTGCGGGGGAAGGACGTTGCGGAGCGCCGGCGGGGCGGCCGCAGCCCCGCTCTCCCCGCAGAGCGCGGGGCCGCTCCGCTTGCGCGGCCCGGGCAGGGCCGCCATGGCGGCACCGGGACCCGCGGGGCCCACACGCCGCGGGG
>VXAX01002463.1:1399101-1415643 GCA_013399835.1 Leptocoma aspasia
GTTTTGTTTTTTTTTTTTTTTTTCCCCCAGGCTTTTAACATGGCTCTTAAAGCTTAATCTATCCATTTCTAATAATTGCAGAAAGCTTTGTAGTTGAAGAGGCATAGCAGTGAACATCCATCTTTATTTCAGATCACAATGAAACACTCAGTTTTGGGAAAGCTTGCTGGCTGCCTGTCTTCACCTGAATAATCTGTGTAGAGCTGGGTGGGTTTTTTGTACTGAATGGAAGCAAAAGTATTCTTCTAATATTTGATCTATTGAAAAAAAAAAATCTTGAGTTTATAAGGAAATGGAGTTTAGGTTTAAAACTGCAACTTGACACCATGTAGGAAGCTTGAGTGAAAATTAGCATCAATGCTGTAACTACCTTGGCTTTTCTGGAAGGTAAATCCTGCTGTTTCTGGCTTTGAGTTCCTTATTTTTGTCAGGGTCTCTAATACCAGTTGGGTACAAGTTTTAGTGAGGGTATCAAATACAGTAGATTTGGTGTAATAACAGAACTTTGTGTTGCTGGTTTATGTGGATACTCTTAGTGTTGATATCCCAGTAAAGGATTTAATTTACAGGTATTGTGATTCCTATTCTAAGAAGCAGTGATTTCTAATTCAGCCATAGAAGGCTGCCTGGCATTGCTGATTTCTGTAGCCTGGTGTTGGAGCACAGTTGCACACTTGATGAAAGGGAGCTTTGTCTGGTGTGAGTATGTCAGCAAAAAAACCCTCCTTGTGCTGTGTCAATACCACGGTAGAACACACAGCAAGGGAAGGGACAAGTCTGTGCAAACTGGAAAGGGCAGAACTCCAGCTCACAAAGAGGTTTTTCTTTGTTTGCCTTAGAAAAAGCTGTGGCTTGCTTCTTGGTGTTTGCTTATTATCTTGGAGGCAGGCTTGTCTAGTGGTATTTGCTTAATCTGGGGGAAGCGTATAGTGCAATTTTCTTAGTAATTAAAATCCTGTAAAAATTGATTGTGTGTTTCTAGTCTATCACTCCAATAAATAAGTTTCTGGGTTACTTTAACAAATGGGTGTTAAAGGTCTCGTGGAAAATTGCCTTTTTATTAGATAAGATTGGAAATCAGTTTTCATGACATTGTTTTATTCTCTTGAGGAGGCAGTAACGCTTTCCTTTTCCTCTCTGATGAATATTCAGTGTGGGTAATCCTATTTCCTTGGGACATCTAAGGGATGTATTTCACACATTTGTCAGTAATTGAACAGAATAACTTTAAATCTGATAAAGGTGAGGTGCCTATGTTGATTAAATTTCATTTGGAAAGTAATTGGCCTTGCTGTGCATTATATTAACAGCTCACTGGAAAAGATAGGTATGAAGACTTTAGCTTAACAGGAGGTTTTCTGTGCAGGAAACACTTGAAGTGGAATTGAAGATGGCTTGGGACACAGGATATGATTTCCAGCTGCTGGGTGTGGTTTGAGGTGAAGGAGGGTACAGCAGGTTCTTCAGATGTTCTGTCCTTGCCTGGTGTCTGTCCATGTAAGAGCAGAGAAGAGCCTGGGTTAATCCAGGCATGATGTGTTCTGCTGCTTTTATTAATCCTTCCCTAAGCAATGGGATGTTTCAGGTGTTATCAAATACCACATCTCCAGTATCTATGCTCTCTGTAGGTTTGATGCCCATCACTGAACGGGCAATTTAATGCAAGTTAAGTTTCATATATTTAAGCTACTGGCATAGAGTTGAAGTCACTCTGCAGACAAACAGGTGGGGGACACTGGGGGAGTTGAACAAAACCCACTGAAGCAAAGAAAAACACTTGAGCTGCAAGTAAATACACTGTGATATCTGTGCCATCTAGAACTGCATTCCATTGCTTTAGAAAACATCAAAGTTGTACTGACAGTACAAAAGCTGTTCTGAGGGAATAGACTGCTTGGTAGTAAGCCAGGGAGGCAGATATTTGGAGGAGGTGAAGCAAATCAACTTTGTGTTTTCCCTGGAAGGTGATAAGTTTTGTGTTCTGCTGTTGCAACAAACAAGTTTCAACATCAGGTGTTAAATCTTAACATCTTTAAAATTACGTACTTGTCCCACAAGATTGACCACATCTCATCAGTCATGACTTAGAGCAGACTGGTTTGGATTCTGCAGAAGGATTATTGCATGCTGGCCTCCCTGAAGCAGTAAAAATACATGGAGAAGAATCAGCACATGCTGCTTAGGATGAGGATGGGGTAACTGTTGGATAATTAAAGCTGAAATGGGGGGGGGGGGAACTGTGCGTTTGCCTGTTTGTCCAAAATATTGCCTTGCTGCCAAATTAATTACATAACATTTGTCTGAGTGGTAAAATCCACCTGAGACAGAAGGTCCTGCTAGTTTATACAGCCTGATCACTTCTGGACTGCAATTATTGTGTATCATCCCCCCTGACTTGATAGTTGGACCTAAGAGCACAGAGATGAATGGTTTTGCTATGAGAACTTCAGGAGATAAGGGGATTGTCTGTACTTGTTTCAGATTCTATTACCTTTAGAGCTAGGTAAATTAAAATATGGACTCTTGGATGTTTAGGTTTAGTTTCTCACCACTGGTGTCCTTATTTCCTCATCCTCATGATGAAAGGCTTTTTCAATGTGTAGCACTTTATGTTGCCATCAAATTAAGCCTGTTTTTTGTATTTAAAGGATTAAAAAGATTAAGCTTTTAAAGTTTGAGCATAAATAATTTTCTTTTAACTGGGATTTACATACATGCTTTCTGCCAGCACTTGTTCCATTTTTAATGTGTGCCTGAGAATGTGTTCCCAGGGAATGAGTGCAGTGAACCAACTGATCCAGATCACTCCGTTCCCACCATGATTTGCTGTTCACCAGCACTGACAGTGCTGTGAGCTTCACTTCACTGAGAGCAGTGCAGTAGTCCTGACAGAATTCCTAAAAACATGAGATCTTTCACTTAACTCATTTTTAATTCCTGTAATGCGTTCTTCACTGTTATTTTGTCTAGAATGTTTTAGGTGAAGTGCCTGGTAAAAAAAACCTAAATAATGAGTTTGTGATTGCTCACACAAAGGACAAATCCCAGGTTTGTTTAGTAGGTTTCTGTACAGCTGGATTGATTTGCATTAATGATATTGTTCTCCTTTGAATTATGCTTTTATTATGAAGTGAATTAATACCTGATCAATTAACCTACTTTTTACATTTAATCCATGATTAAAAGTTATGCAAGTCTCCTGCAATTATTAGTTGTTAATTTTTTTACATTGGGATACTTACTCTAGGGAAATTTTCTATTTGTTTGTACATACACTGGAAATAGACCTTGGGGTCCCACTGATATCCTAAGGCAGTTCTCTTGGGCATTTTCTAGACTTTGTGGTTATGTTTTTCCTTATGAAACCCTAAAATTTATTATTTTTATATTATCTGGTCTAGTCACAAGTATATTTCCATTATTTTGTTATCCCCATGCAATATAAAGTTATCCACATTACCAAATACAGGTAGGCAATGTTTACTGATCACTCCCAGCTTTTTGCTGACCACTTTAGTAATTTTACCATCTTCCTCTTTTCATAACTGGAATTCATTTAAGTGCTGATGTATCTTAAAAAGGTCTTTACCTTTGTATAACTGGTTTTCTTAGCTATTTGAACCATGGATTTTCCTCTCACATTTCTAGCTTCCTTCAGATTTTTTTTTTAGCTTCACAACAATTTGCATACGTCAGCTTTTTTTCTGTTTCACCTTGGTTTTCTTTAATTATGACTCAGAATTTGGATTTAATCCTAATTTCTGCCTCATGTTGTCTCAGTGTAGCAGCACTCAGCCATCACTTGGGCTGTGTGTGATTTTTCCAGGCTGATCCACATTGCCATGGCAGAGTGGGAAGGTTTGTATTCTTGGGTAATAGAGGTATGCTGGTTCCTGACTAATAAGGTTGATACTTTTTATAAATTATTTTTCTCATGGTTCCAGAGTCACTCTTAGTAATATATAAGCTATAGGAGTAATAGACTTACTTATTTTCATGGTTTTCTTGCTGGGGAGTGAATTTATTCCAGTAGTATCAAGTGATATTTTGCTTTCTGTTAGAAGACTATGTAAAATTTTCATTGAGAAGTAAATTGCTGATTTTGGCTTGTAATTTGGGTAACTTTGGTGGGCAATGTATTTTGAGATGGAATTGCATGGAAGGATCTTTCATCTGTTTGGGAGATTCAGTTGCCCCTTGTTTGCAATCAGCAGGACTATGAATGTCTAGAAAGTGTCAGGAGGCAATGAGAGGGCAAATTAAATTGTGATTTGTGACCCCAAATGATATTATCTTTGCTTTAAGCAACTGGGCTCTGGATTATTGATGGTAATATTTGCATAGCCTCCTTAGCTTAGTATCAGTTATTTTTCAGAGTGGTTCTTAAAAATCCAAAGAAATAAAAGCTGGAAAAAGACAATAAATGTCTGTTCAGCTAAACTAAACAGCAGTTCAATCTTTAGTCACTGAAAGACAAAGCTGCAAATATCTCTCTTGATAAAATAACTTCAAAACAGAGTAGGAAGAAAAAATATTAAATTACCAAAATGTTTGATAATATTTCAAGCAAACCTCTAGTGTTAAATAAATACCCATCTTAGAGAAATAAGTTCATAATCCTGGAGATATGCCAAGTATGAAAGTTCATCTCTGAAACAAAACACATTTTTAAAAGAAAAATGCAAGAGTAAATTCAGTCTTTGTAGATGCTGTAATGCAGCACATTTCAATATGAACTTTTTAGAGGATAAATTCTTATCAACTTTATTTGTAGTTGAGTAGTAGTGAGTACAGTGAACTTGATAAAGCAGTTTCTACTGTAGAGCTGTTGTGCCTGCAGGATGATGTTTGGGATGAGGCAAGAGCCCAATCATGCAAACTGGGCTTAAATTGATCATTTCAATGATCTGTCAGTGACTTTGGCCTCAGATGACTGATATTACTTGTGTAACTCCCAGGATTTTCTGCTACACGAATGGAAAAATGAACAAACACAAGAAACTGAGGAAAAAGAAAAAACTTCATGCTCTGTCTGGGCCCTGGTTGCTGCAGCACTTCCAGGCAATCAGAAGAGAATGCTGCATAGAGGCAAGATTGTGTCCTCAAATTTCTAAAGTTAGTTCATTTTAAACTGAGTGCCACCATGGAACTTGCTTTCCTCTACTGGGACTCTGAGGAGGGAAAGGAACTTGCCTGTTATTTACAAATACTTAGAAATTACATTACCTCTAAGACTTAAACTTTATTTTGCATGCTGCATATAGGTGATGAAAATACTAATGAGAATTCCTAGTGTTCTGCATTTTTATATGAAATTCTATTTTAATATCTGTACATATCTATGATATGAATATGCAGTCAACTCTTTGCACTAGTCCCCTACATATTATTTACACAGCATCATTAGCATCAAAACAACCTTCTGTGAATGTTTCTGTTGAAAATGTGCAACCTGAGGGTTAAATTTGCATAAAGACACATGTAGGAGTGATGGAGAAGAACATAAACTACTACAGTGCTTTGGCTTTTATATGTTCTTGGAATGGATTACTACAAAAGCTGACCCCTTAGACTTGCCTTATCTCACTCTGTGAATTTGGATTATCAAGAATAAATGGGAACAGAATTCTCATAATGTGTATGATAATGTTTTATTTAGGGCTGAAAATAATGTATTACTCATACAAATCCTCTCTTCTGGGAAGTGTGCTGTGTTTTTTCTGTATATACCAGAGATCACAGCTCTCCTGACTGCATGTTAAGGGATGATGCAAGAGTTCTGGAAATTAAGTTTTCCTGTGGATAGGAAAAAGATGCACAAATGTGTTGGGAGAAGGTTGTTTTGTTCTTTTTGCCTCATGGTGTGATAGGCTGATACTGAAACCATTGGATATTTTGATATGGCTTGTGAGCTACTTTTTGAAGTGGTTGATGTGTGCATGCTAAGTCATCGGTTAAGAGTAATTAAATATGTAATTGAATTTAGTAGAAGTGCTGAACATTTGATGTGGAATTAGGTACTTTGATGGATGGAGGTTTTGCTGAACAAAATTAATTCAGAGTCATGAACTGTGATATTTATGCAGCACTTGATTTTGTCATTAGTCTTTTCACTGATGTTTAGCTAATGTCTCTGACAGGCCTTTTTCAATGACTCAGTGCTATGCTTTTTAAGTTGTTGCTTCTGTAGGAGTCAGTGGAATTCCTCCTGTGTTTAGCATTAAAAGCCTTTTGGCTCAGGGCTGGATGAACACTTGAGGCACTTGCACTTTTTGACTGAGCCCTGTGTTAGATTCATGGAGCTGCTTCCAATTGCTGAAGCACCAAATGAAGATTTAATTGTAGCTGAAACCTGAGCTGTTCTGTGAGTCACCTCAGCAGAAAGGAAAACAATTTGTCTGTGCTGTGTCACAACTGTACGTGTGCACCGTATGGCTTGATGGTGTATTCAGGGAAGCTGTGTGTGTGACTTCTAAAATATTTCCTTTTCTTTCCACAAACCTTTAATATTGATTCTTTTTCTAAATGTGTTCCAAAACGCTGGACATTGAACATCCCCAAAGGGCTTCATTTTAGCTGTGATCGAGAGAGGGCTGTCTCAGTTTGTGACTAGAAATCAGCAGAAAAGCACATAACAGGGCTTGTTGTCCTTTCCCCTTCCCTGCTTCCCTTTCAGAATCTGTCTTTCACATAATCTTTCCTCATTAAATTGTTAAACATTTGCATCGACATGAAACAAAGAGAAATTAATGTTTGTTTATTGGCAGGCACCACATCTTGACAATGAATTGGGACAGTAACCAGCACTGCATAAAAAGGGAAGGTGAATCCAGCACTTCCATGAGGCATTTCTTTCCAGCCTTATTACAGCTCCTGTTTTTGTACCAGACTGGCCAGTGCAACACTATATTGCAATGAGCCTTTTATAGTCTGTTCTAACTGGCAGCAGTATTTTAAATGGCCTGGAAGCTCCTTTGCAAAGAGAATTACCTGTCCCACTATCACTTCACAGGGAACTGTGGTTGGGATTACTGAGCTCTGGTATCAGCTTTGTGGGGACAAACAATTATGCTTTTGGAAAAACTTACCTGTAACATATTCAGCATATCAGACAGGGTCTTAAGCACTACTTACGTCTTTTTTTTAATATACCTTCTGCTAATCAGTTTTAGGACACTTGCAATTTTACAGCAGTTTTTTCCTTTGGTGGCTACTTCAATATTTCTGGAGATTGGATTTTTTTTTTTGGGGCGACAGTGCTGGCTTATTGTTCTTTTTGTAACCTATCTCCCAGTGTGGGTAACTGCTTGTAAACTAAATATTTAACGTGTGGCCATGATGAATTATTTCCACTGCTTCAGGCACATTATTAAACAAATTAAAGCTGGAGTTCCATTTTCAGCATCTCAGCTTTATGCCTATTTACAGCTAGTTTTAGTCTTGTTTAAAATTGCCAATGAAGCAGTAGCCCTAAAATATATAGTTTAATTGTGACACCAGTAAGTACTCTTCATTTATACCGTTGTCTCCTGTTTCATGCCTAATTTGTAATTTTTAACCTTTTTTCCCCCTGAGTATATGCTGATGTCTTTAATTGGCATTTGTTTCTTTTTCTTTGAAAAATCACTGAGTGTTGTTTATCCTTCCTTTTGTTCCCCCTAAATTTGTAAGTGCTGTTTCCACAACAGAATTCATGTGGATACAGCCAAACTGTTCTCTACTTTTTTCCAATATTTTTCTTTCCTATGTGTGCCCCATCAGTGACGGCTCTCACCTCATTCCACCAAGGTTTTTCAGTAGCTGTTGAGTGTTTTCCCTATTTCAGAGGAACAGGATGCCTGCCACCCAAGAGACACTGTGAAAGGCAGGCTGTAGTCCTGTGTTCTGACAAACATTTCACTGTGCTGCAGAAAGACAGAGGAACTGAAAATCTTGTATGCAAAATCTAAAGGTAGTTTCCCTCTTTATAAAAAGATGAGGCTGAGATTTTTAATGATTAGGAGTCATGGGGGAATTTTATTTCTGCCTTCATGGTTTATTTATGGACCTGCTATTTGCATCTTTGTTTATACTTTTTGGACAAGAGACTATTTTTTATATTTTTATGTCCACTTGGTGCCTTTGTGGCCATCTCCATATAAAACCAAATAAAGCAGTAGGTCAGTGTTCTTTCTCCCAGGTATTATATAAACTCCTCATTCATATAAAAAGGTTCCTGTGCATTTAATTGAAATTAATTATCAGTAACACTTCCTTTACTTTAGACATCTTGTTTGAAATGATTGCTTTAGGAAATTGGTGGGAGAGGAGTGGTTAATTTTACTAAAGGTAAATATTTGTTAGAACCAAATACTCTAGTTTGTTTCTGCAAGAGTTAAAAACTAAAATATCTGTGAAATCAAATGGGTATTTTAAGTTGGCAGTAAGGTGAAAGAGTAGACCTGAAACTTTGATAGCAAGAAAGGACAACTCACTTTATATCATGCACCCTTGTTCAAAAGGACAAGTATAATGCTTGTGAAAGTTTGCTATCATTTCACTTTATTCCTAACATGCACATGGCTGTGCCTATTTAGAAGATCTTTTGAATATCATCAAGATCTTATAAAACTTATCTATGTACAGGGATAACCAAAACCTCTAAGCTACAACTGTCCTGGCAGAATACAGTATAGCAAGAGTGCTCCAGCAGGAAGGAAATTATAGCTCATAAAGTGCAGCATCTCTGGTTATGGAATAAAGCCTCACTTCCCAAATCTACTGCTAGTAAAGGGAAATTCCTGATAGATCAAGCTCTTTGTGTGTGGGGTTTTATTTCCAGTGAGGTCTTTGCTCTGTCCCAGTGTTCCAATGATCTCTTGTCTCAGTAAAGAGATAATGCATAAGCAGGATGATTTGGCATTCCACCAAAGCATCCTGCAAAATATCCCCTGTGGGAAGAGCCCAGAGTGGTAAAATGAGGCCTGCAGGCAGATGAGGGGAGTGGGGGCACGAGCTGGATGTGATGGGAAATAAAAGGGAAATTCAGGCTTTTCTCAGCATTCGGGAGGGCCCTTGGGAAATGTTCACAAAGTGGAAGAAAATGCATTTGGGGGAAGGCTAAAAGCTTAGAGGATAAAATCTGTATATTTTTCGCACTTACTCTGAATGATCATAGAGTGATCCTTGTACAAGGATTCTTCTAATAAATATTTTTTACACCTCTCAGGGGCACTGAGTTGTCCAGGAAGGTTAATATATGTATAACTGTACAGAGAACAGGTAAGTTCTGGTTGGGCTGCTCCTTTTTTGACTAATTGCTGTGAGCAATTTCTGGTGAGCCAGATTTTGGCAGATGACATGGGTTATTCTGAAATAGAATTTTCTCCCTTTGAGTCTATGTGAATCTAATCTCCTCTAAAGGCTCTTTATGCAATTTTGGTTTAGTGCTGTGTCCTTGATAAATAATAGTTATGGTATGATTTTCACATCATGGTAAGATATGTTCTAGGACTAAACTCCAAAACGCAATTTGCTTAAAAAATAACAGTTTAGGCTTAGGACCTTTGATAATCTGCACCTTTTTTGTATTATTTGCTTCTGTCTTCTTTTCTTCTAGTTTTTGCATCTTTATATCTGTAATCCTCACCTCCTATTTTATGTTTTTCCTTTTGTTATTTTCCATTGACTTTGAATCTTTTCTGCTGCATTGAGACTAAAAAGACAGCAAAAAATACATCCTTAAGCTCAGGGTGATGTGTCATACCATGCTATTTCTCACTAAGTTCTTCATTATTGTTTCAATGCTAAAGCTTTTTAATAAAAAGTTCAATAAGATAAATGAGCATATTTTTCAATAATTTTATTTCTGACATTTTTTAAAATTAACTTTTTAAATGAGCAGGAAAAAACTCAACAGCAAAAATGTCCATGAAACATTTCTGTTTGAAACAAGTAGTGCCATGGAATAGCTGATTTAGGAACGCTGTGGAGCTTCAGTAAAATTACAAGAAACTTAATGGGAAGCTTTTGAGCAATCTGTTTAGCTGTGTCTGTCTGTATTAACAACCAGGAGCCAGAAAGGAGATTCAGAGCTGCTCCTTTCACTGAATTACCTGGGATCTCCCAATCATATGAGGAGTGTGTGCAAATGGCTTTGCTACTGAAAAAACAAACAAACCAACTCAAATTTCAATCCTATAGATTTTATTCTATGAGATCTGGGAGATGTACATGGAGCGGAAAAATAAAGTAACGCACCTGATAGTGTCTCCTTAAACCAGCAGATGAGGCTGTTTCCTATTTTATCTATTTTGCAACACTGTTAACTCCTGGAAACCTGTAACTGCAATTAAATGCCTGTCTCCAGGGATGATTTGGTAAATGTAAATGCCTCCTCCCATCTTTTTTTTCCACTGTAACACAGTCACAAATCCTTAGACAGGTTCAGAACTAGCTATCAAGTAAATCATCAAGGTATATCTTTTTAATCTAATAATTCATGCCAGATGGATTTGTACCTTCCAAGGTGCCAGGTTTTGGGTGAAAAGGGGCTTCACTCCTTTTTTGGGCCTGATTCTGTTTTAGTAATTGTAGCATTTAATCTAGAATTTATGCTCACTCAATCATCTTAAATTTAATTCCTTGATAAAAAGCTTGACTTGAGAGATCTGTGTGTGTGTATATATATATATATACACTGCCACTGACATGAAATAAAAGCATACATATGAGTAATGAGTATACAAGTGAGACACCATCATAAAGTTTTTTGGTTTTGGCAGACAATCAGTCAGATCTCATAATCGCTTGTTAAGTATCCACTTCGTTCAACCCTAATCAAGAGAGTTGTAGATTGTCACATTTGAAATAGCTGTTTTAAATCAATAAAGTTTAGTGGAATGTGTTATCACTGACCCTCTGATGGTGCAGTTCCCTTCAATTGTTTCATAACCTGGGTAAATGGAGCAGTGAGGGCACAGGAGAACTCAAATACATGTATTTTTCTGGAGGAGAAAGAAAGAAAAAAAAACCAACCCAAACCCCTCTGTCAGTAACAGCTCCTGCACTACTGAATAAGCCATAATTCTCTCTCCCAAAACATTTCCTCATTGTTGTGCTCTCTGCTGCCTTTTCAGAGCGCACCCAGAGATATCTGTTCCTTCTGTGTGTTTCTTTTCTGTTTCCTTGGAAGGGCCCCGCGTGTTCTCCCTGCCAGGAGGTTCTGCAGCTGCTCAAAGTGCAGTTTCATAATCAGCTTCATGTGGTCTGAGAGTGAGCTGGCAGCAGAATGGCAAATCCTGCGCTCCTGGACGCTGTGGGATGTGTTGCCTCTCCTCCTCCAGTGACGGCTGGAGCACTTGTGTGGCTGTGCCGGGTGTCACGCTGCTTTGCTGAGTCAACTAAACAATTCCTTGGGAAAAATCCCACCAGAGAAAACTCAACCATTCATTTGATGAATAATCTGCTCTGAGGTGACTCATGGGTGTCTGTGTGTCAAGGGTGATGTGAGAGACATGGGAATACGTGGCTAGATTTGGAATGGAGAACAAGAACACACTTTTGAGATTCCATAATGTTTATATTGGTGTCTCTGCTCGGGAGCTGCACTACATCTGTGTTTATGTATTGGAGATGGCAGATAATGGGAGGTTTAGAATTTGAGAAGGTGTCTCTTGGCTATTTATCAGTTCTGCTTATTGATATCAATCATGACAATTCCAGTAAATTGGGCTCTTCAGGGGAGCTGGTCGGGAGAAACATTAGATTTTATGATGCCATTTGCATAATGAGATCACTCCAACATTATTAACACTACAGTGAGTAAAATGTAGTACGTATGGATTGAAGGCTCTCTGTCTTTGAAAGTATTCCGTAGCTGTGCCAAGGAACCTAAATCTGAATTTCTCAGTAAGTACAAAAGAAACTTAAGCCCAATGTGTCTGTACCATTCTATATATTGCTGTTTGGTGTTTCACATCTCTTACAGTTGGGTGTTTCTGGGTATAAACTGAAATGTTAACATGTGACAAATTTACACCAATTAGTAATTTATCTTCAGGAGACCTTGTACTCAGTCAACTAAAAGTCCTGACGGGGAAGGTTTCAAGGTTTCCTACAGAAGTGTTGCCAAATGATGGTGGTTTAGCTGAAAACCAGGTTAATCTACATGTCCTCTTCCTTGTTACTGTTTAAAGAGGTTCACACAGGTTCACTTGAGCCAAAAAGAAGCTGAATGCTGCCCTTTAACCATTAACAGGTCCAAGGGCTGGGCACAAGGCTGGGGTATATTTGTGAAAGGACACAATAAAGTGTTTTCCCAGGAGCAGTTGCAGGAGGTGTTTGGTGGTGAGCAAACAGTGTAACATGAACAGCAAGTACCTACACTGAGGAGTGTTGGCCTGGCCTGAGAGCACCACAAGTCCTGTGGCTACGTGAGTTCTGCCCAGGCTGCAGAACTGCTCTGCATTCACCTCTTTATGGAAAGAGTATTTTGGTGTTTAGTTGCTGGTATGTCCTTTAATACAAGGCAAGACCTAAAAGCTCTTCATCCATTCACCTTTCCTTCCTTGCCCATGGATTGGAGGCTGTAAGAACAGACTTTAAGGAGGTGCTTAGATGGGGTTGGTCTTGTTCCTTTCTGCCTTAATACCTTGTCAAAGCTACTAGGATTTCACCATAGTTTTTTGCTTTAATGACTTCCTACAGTTTATCTTCTTTTCCATGTTTTCTCTTACCAGTCCAAAAAAAAAAAATCACCACAACATTGTTTTTCATTTGTTTGCGTTTTGGGTCACATCCCACTGATAAATAGTTGTTTTTCTTTTCAATAAACATACAGGCCTCCTGTGCATAGGAAATGTCTTTTAATTGTCTTGTCTATGTGTAAAAAGTATTATCTGTCCTGGAAATTCTTTGGAGTTAGATATACAGTACAAAGTTCTTCTTTATGCTGTGTCTGTAACTTTATAAGTCCCTCAGACTGTATGCAGCAATTAAAGTTCTTGGTAGTTATAATGTCTGTTTATCCATATCTGTTATAAGCTTGTGCAAGCTCTTATCTGCTAACAACATAGATGTGGCTTTATCTTCATTCACATAAAGTCACCTTTCTTGTTACTTACAGCCTTATTCCTGAAGCCATCACTTCCTTTATTTCTACAATATTTTACTGTGGTTCAAAGCACCACAAATGCTTTCTGAAAAAGCCACTGAATGACACACTCCAGTCCTATTTAGTCTTTTTTTCTTTGTAGGGTCAGTGATTCTCAGTCAGTGTGAGATGGTGAAATGACAGTTGGAGCATAAAATTTCCTGCACTTCTAGTATGTGTGTGAAATTATGTAGAAAAACCAGGGATTCAAGAAATAACAGTGGCATGGTGCAGCCTGATACAAGAAAAAAGACAAAGCCGAAAAATTTTAATGATGTGAGTTACATAAGTATATTCCATTTCTGCTGGTCTGAGTATAATAAAAGTATGAAACTCAATCCTATTTAAACATAATTCTATCTTTCGAAACTGAAAATGGTGTAGTAGTTTAAAACAAATAGTAATAGTATTCTGTAGCACAATTTCACTGTTGTATTATCAAGTCCATTTAATATTTTTGGACTCGTTGCCTTGAATTTGTGATTTTTAATCCTGATTTTGCCAGGCAGATGTTTCTAGGTCACAGGATAGGATTTTTTGTGTCATGATTACTCTTTTCATAAAGAACAAAATATCCTCTCTTTTATATAGAAGCCTCTTTCGTTTTAGGAACCAGGAGAACTACGATGTACCTATTATAGCAAAAACCCTTCTCATGAGCTTACAAGACCTTTGTATTATTGGCACCCAATTTTATCACGAGTCTCAGGTAATGCTATTTTTTCCCCTCAGATGTAGATTTAGTGAACTTTTTATAGCAAAGAATGTTAACATTAAATACTTGCCTGATACTTTTTTTCCCCTTCTCAAAGTGAATATGTGAACTGTGGACTGTTCTTACAATTTCATTCTCATTCCCTGGTGAACTTACAAATTGCAAAAGATGGCAAATGAGAGAGCCCAGTGCTGATGGCTTCCTAATACCAAAGTATCCTGAGAAACAGGGATTGTGCCATAAAGCACAATGCAGTTACAGCACTCTGAGGAAAAGAGATTTCAGGCCTGTGGTGCTCTCCCGACTCCTTCAAGCATCAAAAAAAGAACTGCTGAGGGGATGAAGTGGGGGCTGGAGAGCTGAAGGTACTACTACATTATGCATTCCTGCTGCAGTTTTAAACTCATTTATTTACATACTGAAATACCACAGGATACCTGGCCATCTGCTGAGATCCCTGGGTGGATTTTGCAGGTCACTGAGCTCTGTGCTCGCAGACCTCAAGGCACCTAATTAAAACCCATCCAGCTTCGTCCACACCAGCTGTAGTTACACCACCTGACAGGGGAACTCCAGTTAAGCAATACCTGAATGCCATTAATGGCACCAAACCTTCTGATACTTCAGTCCAAGCACGTTGTGGATAATAGCTGGAATGGGTAATAAGACCTGATAATGCAGGGAGAAATAACATATGTTAAATACGTTTTTGTCTCTCCAGGTTTAAGTTTCACCAGCATATTTCAGAGCACTGCCTCAAATTGCCCAAGTGGTTGTTCTGCACCTTGGAATGCTGGAGGAAAAAGTGGAGAGGGAAGTGCCCTGCTAGAGAGAAGGAATATGTTAAAGCTTGGTGTCCTCAGTGTTGTTTACCCATGCACTCAAACCTCCACTTTATTTTTAACTCTGTAGGTGTGCATTTCTCAGAACTATGAAAGAATGTGCTATGCTAGAGTTCCTTTTAAAATTGAGACAAATTAGTTTTGCCATTGCAAGAAAATACATTGGTATTATTCCCCTACATATTTCTTGGTGTAAGCCTAATAAGTGTTCAAATACTATTTCCCTGAAGTATAGTTATTTTTTAATGATAGTATCATAAATACCATAGTCCTGGATGAAACCTCTTTATAACACTCTTAAAAGTCAGAATAGTACGGTTAATTCTTGTATTTTAGGTATGCATTTCTAGTAACACAATAGAGACACTTTGCAAACACAGATGACAGAAACCTACTTTAAAGAAATCACTGGGATTATTTTCATCTTGATCAAATGGTCAAAGGAGCAAGAATTCCTTTATCATGTAGGCATGTATAGTATGCTAAAAAAGGAAAAGTGATTATCAGTATTTTAGCACATATTTTTTAACCCCCATTTTTTAAGTTTAGTGAAAATAGATCATGTGTTTAAGTTACAACACACACATTAAAAAAACCAAATCAGTGACTCATTGCAGATTTATGCAAGTTTTATTTTCAGCCTTCTAGGTGCATCTTCTCGCTTTGACTTTCTTTTGAAAGGCTGCAATAGAGCCAAGTTTGGGTACTATCCAAATTATACAAATGTTCATTATACAGAGGAAAGCTTCTGAGTGTTGATTACCTCCTTTTGTGTCAGCCTGGCCCCTGTAATGAAGAGCCTTGTGAAGAAGTAGGAAAGAAAAGGGAGTATTTCAGAGAGCCCTTAGGGATTGTTTTAAAATGGTCATTGAAGGGTAAGTTTCAGTGCCTGTGGTCGAAACTCAGTCATAAAAATTACTGGATTGAGGGTTCTAGAATTTAATCCTGTGTTTGTGATAGGGAGTTTGGACCTTTTGATTGTTTTCTATTTATCATAAATCATGTATGTGTATATTCATACTTGGGAAAACAGCTTAATGCTTAATTTTTAAAGACTGTTACACAGATGTTCATCTTTCTGCTTCTAACATTGGGTGTTTGAATGACCTGCTGTATTGGAGCACAAGGCCGACTAAACAGACACTTGACTGCAAGAGAAAACATCTGTAAAATTCAAACCAGCATAGCTGGAAACTGTAGCTGAAATTGGAAGGGCCTGCCCAGGTGGATGGAGTCACTGGGAGTGACTGGAGGTGCATAAGGAACGACTGGATGTGGCACTTAGTGTCGGCTTTACAAGGTGGTGACTGGTTGTAAGTTGGACTTGATGGTCTTGGAGGTCTTTTCCAGCCTAATTGATTCTGTGAAACGCAATCCCAAAGGGGTCAAAACCTCCCCTATTTTGGGTGTTGGACCATGTGCAGAGCCTGTGCTGCGAGCTCATCTTCGCACAGTGAGCACCTTACAAGGGCACCCCATACCGCAGGACATGGAGTTGGAAGGGACCCATTGGGATCAGAGTCTGACTCCTGGACACCCCAAAATCCCACCCTGTCCCTGAGAGCGTTGTCCAAACTCTCCCTGAGCTCTGCCAGCCTCAGGGCTGTGACCGAGGGGAGCCTGTT
Organism: Leptocoma aspasia; assembly: GCA_013399835.1. NCBI lineage: Eukaryota > Metazoa > Chordata > Aves > Passeriformes > Nectariniidae > Leptocoma > Leptocoma aspasia. Next base: position 1,415,416 of record VXAX01002463.1, read on the forward strand.
CAGTGCCCGACCCCACTCTGGGAGGGGTTCCTGATAAAGATGAGGTGTCCCCTCAGTCTNCAGCTGCTCCTGCCCTCAGCGCGGCCCGGGCCGGGCATGGAAGTGGAGAAGATGGATGAGAATGAATGGAAGTACCACGGGGAAGGCAACCAGAGCCTCGTCGTCTCACACTGCCAGGTACGGGGAGCCCGAAGCCGGGCCCGCGTGAGGGGGGCGGCACGGCGGGAG